>CAMXCT020001594.1:0-42500 GCA_947184155.2 Cladocopium goreaui | reverse complement strand
CAATATAAAAATTAATGGAATTTAAATGGATTTAGTGGGATTTAATGGGATTTAAGAGCACCCCAGTTGTGCTTGTGGGTTGATAAACCCCAATAACTTTAGTTCATAGTGAAAATTGGGGCTATGTTCACCAACGTAGCTATTGTTTGGAGGCCCAACTTTGGCTAAGTCGGTGTATATCTCGGCCAGCTAGCACATCTGGTGGATATGATGTGTATATATATATATATAGGTCCACTTAGGGTTATCATCCAACTTGTGCCTGGCAGACACCATCATAGGACGTTGTGCAGGTGACCAGGATGTTGTAGAGGAAAATCTCTTTGGTTTGTTTGGCATACCATGGCATGCCCTGTTCCCTTGTCAGCTCATGAAGAAGCCTTCCGGGTTGAATCCCTCTTCCGGGAATCGAAGCTCCATTTAGCTCCCTACTGCCTGCTGTCAAAGTTATTCTTTTTCAACACGATGCAAGATGGGTTTCATAGAGTTTTGATCATTGAAGCCACAAGCAAGATTCAAGACTCGTATGTGAGTTTTTGGGGACTACGCCTTTGGTCGGAAAACTGTTAGTGGATCCCCCAGCTATCGATTTCCCGCTGCAAGGACCCTGGTGTCGCAGTACATGACCAATTTGCTGCAGAATCATGGCCGCCGCGCGGAACCCCCATAGCATTGCCTCAAAGGGATGATGTTTTTTTTGCAGGTTGAATCGTTCAAATATATCTGGTTGGTGGTTTGGAACATTGTTTATTTTCCATATATTGGGAATAATAATCCCAACTGACTTTCATATTTTTCAGAGCGGTAGGTATACCACCAACCAGATATTGTTTGCAACCGTGTTTGGGATGATGATCCGCAACGACTATGTTTTGGAGGGTTGAAACCACCGACCAGCATGGTTTACCTTGGGCACCCTTCACTTAGCCCGGCCCAGGATGGGAGTAGCAGGTTTCCGCATCGATGCTGCCAAGCACCAGGATGCAGGCATTCATGGTGCTTTTTTCACATCCATGTTGGTATATGTTGGTTTACATGAGGGTATAAAATTACAATAAATTACAAAATAGTTTGCTTTAAGATGCTTTTAGGACATGTTATGACAAGTAACCAAGAGTTTCCAGTTGCTTTCTGCTTTCACTTCTAAGCTGCGTACAGATTACAGATTACACGTTTTTTGCATGTGGTATAGCGAGCTACCCTTCTTTGGACCTTAAAAGGTGACCTTGATGCTCCATGGTTTGGATCCAGCTGTATTTGTATGATTTGTATTTTTTTAGATGTGGGTATAAATTTGTGACCATGCGTCCACCTACAGATGTATAAAGATTATACCTTATATATACATATAGATATATTATATATACATGTCATACACACACACATATATATATATATAGATGTTTGTATACGTAGAACGTATACGTCGGTTTTAACTGTGATAGTGTGCGAAGATGATCCGTGGTAAGCAGGCGGTGTTGTTCCCACGAATTTCTGCCAAACGGTCAATGGAGGGGTGTGTTATGATGCGCGTTGTCAGGTTGTGGCTCTGGAACTGATGCTATCATGACACACACACACACAACTTGGGGTTTAAACATGGAATTGCATGAAGCAGGATGTACTTTACACAACTTAAAACATCAGATACCAAATATTATCATGTAAAAATAAAAACCACAACAAGAAAGCATCAGAAATGCAACATGTTTCCTCGACTTGTTTTTTCACACACTTCCCAGCCGCCTTGCTTCCCCCATGACCCCAGGTGAGCTGAAGCAGCTCTTAGAAAAGGTCCAGGGTGGCATCCCTTGGCTCTTCGGCGAAGTCATCTACGTCCCTGGGCGGAAGTGCCAAAGGATTTCAAATGATGGGTATGCCATAGGTATGACACATTATGACACATTTATTTATATCGGTATTTGTTGTGTATTTGTATCGATATTTTTGTATGGTGATGAATTCTTATGTATTTTGTGCTGTTTTGTTAATTTATTTCGATGATCAAATCCGCACAAATCCTTATTTTTGCTTAAAAAAAACATGTTTGATGATAACTCATTCCTGGTGGGTAAACCATCATCTTGGGTTGGCTATGTCACCATCTTTGGTCGGTCGCTGCGGGAACCGCCTAGGGCGCCGGCGAAGCAGTGACGCCAGAGATGTATACCGACCTGGGTTTGGCAGCTGGGACGCCGGAACCAATTTTTGGTGGCAATTTCAAGGTTAAACATACTAGGAACTAGCTATCTTTTATGGTTGCAAATGGCACATCATGGGGTGATCATGGAATTTAATGGGGTTAATCTTTGATATAAGTGACTTATAGGTATCTTTATGGTTATTTTTATGGGTGATCATTCCATAAATGGGCGCTAAAAAAAGTGATTTGTAACGGCAGGACCCCAAAATGGAGGCAGTGTTTCATGCAAGGCCAGATTCCTGAGGAGATTCCCTGAAATTTAACCCTTACATAGGCATTATACGTGGTAGGTGGTTCCAATTTAGGTCCAACCCCACTTCAAAATTTGTCTGGATGATTCTTTACGGTTTTATAAGGAGAATAATGTGATTACAATGGGAGATGGGGATCGAAGTAAGAAATCACAGTGATTTAATCAGTCCCAAATGGCTGTATGATAAAAGTAATTTTCAGCTTGCTGACTTGGTGACCTATAGTAATGCAGCCAGATTCAGAACGACCCAGTTGATTAATATGTGGTGTTCCCAAGTTAGTGGATTTCCTCATATGAAATGATATCCCCGGTACGGTCCTATTAGTAACTTGATTTGTTTTTTATTTTTTACGTTTGCAATGTTTGAGGATGGATCAAGGCATTTGTCGGCGGTCACTTGGGGTTCATTTTTTGGATTTATATAGGTCGACAAATACTTAGAACATCTTAGAACATCATTTGGAAAACGCTGCTCCAATATTTAGCAGGGTAAAATCGGTAAAATTTCTAAGTGTGTGGTCAGGAAACAACACTTAGAAGATAGCCCAAAATCTACACTCGCACATCAATTGTGCACATGATGATGTTCTAAGTGTGTGTCCACTATACTAGAAGTAATGGAGAATGCAATTTTGCAATGCCGTCTAAAACGCGGGGTGAGTGTGGGAACGCCTCAAACCAGTTATTCAAGCTGTGATGTAATGTACATAGAACAGAATGTGTGGAACAAACCATGTTTTCAGTGATGACTCCAGTGTCAAAAAAGAATACCAAGATCATTGCCCCTCCAAAATCTCAACTTTGGAAACATTAGTTTGGATGTTTCTCAACGAGCCGAAGAGTTTGGAAAACATTTCAATGTGAGGTGCAAGAGAAAAATGTGCATGAGGGATGTATGTGCAGGTGGGTGTTATTTGAATTTCCAATCAATTCTCCTCAAGCACAGAGACACTTAGAACATCAGATCATCCTTCCCCCGTCAAAATGCATGTTTTATGTGTTGATGTTCCAAGTGGTGGATTTCTTGATTTTTCATGTTCTAAGTGATACACTTTGAACACCTCCATTTGGATTTTTCTGATGTTCTAATTGTGTGCGCCGGTAAAATTGGAACATGTTTGATGTTTTAAGTATTTGTCGGCCTATATACCCAAATCTGGTGATGGATCAAAAGCTATGAGCCACCATCTTTGGCCGGGATGAACATCGGTTTACCAGCCATTTTGGGGTTCGCAAGGGTAGAAACTTGTTCAATATATTCAATTCATGAAATGATGAAATGTATACGATTATATTTATGTATGATTGTATGTATATATATATATATAGGGAAACAAACTGTTTTTTGTTTAAAATCCAGCATGTGTTGTGGTAAAAACATTACGAATCAATGGATCTATGACCGTGTAACTCATGCGGATCTTCGGATCGCACGAGATTTTTCATGGACCCAAGAGGATCGGTTTATATAGATCCCCGAAATCCACCATCAATGGCGAGTAAACCCATACCCAAAGCGTAGGTTTATGCCGGGATTCCCACATTATTCCAGTTAATGGCGTACTGTACCCACAAAAAATCATATTATTGTTGGTTAACGACCCATTGTTAACCATGATTTACCACATCATTATTTTCGGTTGCCCACTTTTTTCAGGTGACCGAATTCCGCTATGCGGGGCAGCTGGCGCCCAACATTTTGGCCGAAGGCAAGTTGCAGATTCTCGGTGGATGCAGCGGTGGCAGCTACTGACCAATAGGGATTTCACCACTGAACTATGGATTTTGGTGCCCCAGGAGAAGATAGCTAAGTCGGTAAACATAGGTGATATATATATATATATATACACTGCATATATGTAATATATTGCATATATGAAATATATTCCATTTATGTAATATATAGCTTGTATATTTCCATGCATCATGGTAGCTAGAACTATACCTTGTTTTGGTTTCGAAACCAACAAAGATCACTGGGGGCCCCAGAGTGGATCTATGGCGTGTCAAGATTTTGCCACTCATAATTTGATCCATACCGTAATACCTCTAGTAATGAGACTATCATGCGATTAGACTGGGATATTCCTCCGGAATTTAAAGGGGGATATCATCTCACAAAATCAAAGGTATGGTTTGATTCCTAGGCTGAAGCAGTCCAATAGTGGAGGGTTTGGGTGCCCGAATCCTTGAACATGTACCTAGAGTCCAGTTACAGTTGGAGTAAAAGGTTCATGTACTAAACTGGGAAGAACCAAGAATTACACCCATGGGACAATGGAAACAACTGATTTTTATGAAGGAACACGTGCTGTAGCTGCGTGAGACCCTGGGGAAGTGCTGCGGGGATAACTGTGACTGGCTTGTAGATGTTACGTTACACAGTGAGAAACACATGTGGGAAACAGACTACCCTCTGGTAATCAAACATGGCAATTGAAAATCCACCATCACTAGATAACTTCCCCATTTATATAAAACCTCATTTTTTTCGCTCAGTGATTATCCATTGCCAGGTTTGATTGCCAGAGGATATGAGCAGATTCTCCATCGGAGTCGCCGAGGTATTTGAAGACCTTCGGCGAATCCTGGGGGTTCCTACCCGGTGGCAGTGCAGTGGTGCGCTCTTCAAGAGTGGGATGTGAAAATGGGGAGACAGCAACTTCGAGCGGCAGCATTTTTTCAATGGGAACATGGTGAATTATTAAGAGTGGGAAATGCCATGTTGATGGAGAAACAAAATCGTCTTGAAATATGGATGTAATCACGTAGTGTTTTTGGATGCTTTTAGATCGCCAGCCTTGGTTGCCAAAGGGCCATCATTTTTACTCAGAAGGTGGAGGACATGTTCAGTCGTGAAACATCCCCTTTGAGACCTGCACACGCTTTCAGAGGGAAGACCCACCAAGCAAGACCTTTGTGGTGAGCAAACATGAGTTGCCCAGATTGCCCAGATCCATGAGTACGGGGTGAGGTTGCAGACACCCGACATGGCTGCTTAAAAGGAAAGGGTCGACTAGTACACGCTTTGTTTCTTAATAGTGGGCAATGCAATCAGGCGTATCATCCTTGTTCTGGTCTGCTTCTCGATGGGCCCGCTGCCCCTTCCGTATGATGATGATCATGATGATGATGGTGGTGATGATGATGATGACGATGATGATGATGATGATGATGATCGTTCGGTCCTCCACAGCTGATGTTTATCATGTGGGGGCTAGACTCTAGCCAGGTGATAAGATCAAAGTCATGGCTTCAGGCCTCGGAGGTCTTGCTTGCTGCTGACTGGTGACCCCTCTTCCCGCAGGTTTTCATGGACAATCATGACACGCAACGCGGTGGTGCTTGTGGTGCTAACCTCACCTACAAAAATGGCGCCCTTTATACCTTAGCGAATGCAGCCCGGCGGTGAATGGCGCGGTGAAGGCGCTCCGAAATTGGGGAAATTGGGCTTCTTCGCCATTGGGGATCCACCGAAGGCAAACTCCAAAAATTTGGGCCTGAACAGTCCTAAAACTGTTTTTTTTTTTTTAATAATAGTCCTGAACAGTACTTTCTGTTTCATAATAGATTGTTTTTTTGCGTGCTCGTAGTAAGATCCATAAATCTTAAGATAACATTAAATTCAACGTAATTTTCAGATCGGATAAATAATTATGTCAAATTATTAGATTTAATATAACTTCATCACGAAAGCTAGCGTCAGCTAGCTGGAGTCTTCTTGCTTTAGCAAGTATTGGGGGGGCTGCTCAAGGACATCATGTGATTTTTCACGCGAAAGGGGGGGACCCCCCCCCACCATCACCACCATCACCACCATCATCATCATCATCGTCATCATCATCGTCATCATCATCGTCATCATCATCGTCATCATCATCGTCATCGTCCTCTCCATCGTCCTCGTCCTCGTCCTCGTCGTCATCATCATCATCGTCGTCCTCGTCATCGTCCTCGTCATCGTCATCGTCATCATCATCATCGTCATCATCATCGTCATCATCATCGTCATCATCATCGTCATCGTCCTCTCCATCTACCTCGTCCTCGTCCTCGTCGTCATCATCATCATCATCGTCGTCGTCGTCCTCGTCATCGTCATCGTCATCATCATCATCATCATCCTCGTCATCATCATCATCATCATCATCATCGTTATTCAATTACATTTTATCATTATTGGCAATTATTGTCATTATCACGAAAGCTAGCGTCAGCTCGCTAGAGTCTTCTTGCTTTAGCACGTATTCCGGGGCTCCCCAAGGACATCACGTGATTTTTCCCGCGAAAGGGCCCCCCCTGCCCCCTCCCCCATATATATATATATCATTGTTATATATCATATGTCAATATATCATTGTTGCATCCTCGTTGGGACGAACAATGCCGCGACACGATGATGACAGTACCTCCGCAACTCACCTCTTCCCTTCCTTCTTTCTCCTACCCCGCTAGCTTTCGTCATCCACCCCCGGCCTCAAGTTGTTAATATCAAAATATTATCACAAACTAAAATAATATTATAATGTATTATATAACACTGTAAGATAACACTAAACATTCCTGTTTATTTTTATTTTCTATATATGTATATAGGTGAAATCAGCATTAACTCATTATTTTTCATTCCATGAAAATTTACCATTAACACCCAGTAAATCCCAGAAATTCCATAACTGGTTGGTGGTTTGGAGCATTTTTTATTTTTCCATATATTGTGAATTATAATCCCAACTGATTTGTTCATATTTTTTTTCAGAGGGGTATATACCACCAAGAAGATTATAGTAAATCACCATTAAATCCCATCAAATCACCATCGAATATGGAGATGTTTAAGGTCCCTCGGCCTGTTTTCACAGCTGCCGAGGTTTTTATGTTGGCTCATCCCTATGGCTATCCCAAGGACCGGAGATGACCGGAGATGACCGGTGGGGTGCTCCAAGGCAAAATCCATTGGAGGTTTTTACCATCAACAGTGGGTTAACAGTGAGTTCATGAAGGTTTCACCATCATTAATCTATATTAGTGAATTAATGGAGGTAAGCCTCTGGTAAACTAACATGAATCCATAAAATAAATTGAGGTTTCCCCAACATGGATTGTTTATTTCATGGAAATTCCGAAAATGAAACGGATGATTTGGGGGTGCCCCATTTTAGGAAACCTCTACATAGCTGTGGAAAGTCACCATTTTGAATGGTAAATCGAGGAGCTGTAACTATAGATGGTCATTTTCAAGAGCTTTGTTAAACTACCAGAAGATAATGGCAAATGAATACCGGGAGCCGGGGAGAAGCAAACATGACTTCCAGGTATTTGTTGGAATCATTTAAACATGTCAAATATAATATATACATATATCATATATTATATTATGATTGTAATATATATATATATCTCTCTCTCAATATATATATATATATATCTCACCAGTACTTGGGTGATGTCACAATGAGGAGATTCACCAGCCCCTCCCCAGCTTTTCGGAGTTCCCGGAGGTCATGAGTTCTTACAACTTCGATGCCCACGACCAAGGGCCCCCAGACGTTCCGGTGCATGGCAGCGGCCGACTCTTGGCAGAACGGTGATACGTGGCCCCGTTCCAGAGATAGGCATGGACAACACCCGAAATGTGAAGAATTGACTATGGTTGTTTGGGGTTCTCGGGGTAGTTGTTCTGAAGTTGCGTAGAGCATCTCAAACAATGCGCAAAAAAAAATCGAAAACAACATGAAACAAAAATCAAAATTGGATAAAATTGGCCCAAATGCATGGATGAGCATCCGCCCCACACGTAATTAGTTCCCTACATTTTGCCGCATTTTCACCAGAAAGGCAACCATTTGGAGAATATGGCATGCATGCAGCACATATGGGGAACTTATGTGCTTTAGGGATGGATAGATATATAGTATCTACACACACATATCTATATCTGATCATATGTGGTGGAATTCAATTTTATTTATTTGTGATCAGCCCAGTTAGGAACATTGCGCTATTGCTAGGTCAGGTTTATTAACCACTGGTTTTGGTGAATCCCAAGTTATCCCATGAATTTATTGTAACATGTCTGAACCTTGCAAACTGATATTTGGATAATTCTTTGAATTGCCAGATGAATTGAATTGTGCCCTGTACTTTAGCCACTATCAGGGGAAGAAAGCGAGTAAGAACATGTAAGAACCTAATTCTTGCGCACTAGCACTAGCAGTGGAAGAAAACCTGAAGCGAGGATTCCCCAGCCATGTTTCTTTTCCGGAGGTTCCATCATTTAGCCAAAGACAAGGATTATGTTGAAAAGTAGCAACGGTAAAAATACTGGCGTGCATCTACAGTACATATGACAACCAATCATCACCATCACCATCACCATCATCATCATCATCATCATAATCATCATCATCATCATAATCATCACCATCATCACCAAGATAATCGAAACGTCATCATCATCATCATCATCATGATCATCATGATCATCATCATCATCAGCATCATCATCATCATCATAATCATCACCATCATCACCATGATAATCGAATCGTCATCATCATCATCATTATCATCATCATCATCATCATCATCTGCAGCACCATCATCATCATCTCATCATCATCAACATCATCATCATCATCATCATCATCTGCAGCACCATCATCATCATCATCAACATCATCACCATCATCATCATCATCATCTGCAGCACCATCATCATCATCATCAACATCATCACCATCATCATCATCATCATCTGCAGCACCATCATCATCATCAACATCATCACCATCATCATCATCATCAGCATCATCATTGTCATCATCATCATCATCATCATCAACATCATCAGCATCATCACCATCATCATCATCATCATCTCATCCACATGTTCCTTCATTATCCTTAAGTTGGGGCCTTTCTTAGGGGCCTCCTGAACACCTGGGTCGGCTCAGTTGCTTGCTTTCATGGATCCTGGGTCTGTGAGCATCGCTATCCGGAGATTGCCAATATGGTGGCCTGGAGGTTCGCCCCGGGGGGGGGGGCTTAATTGGTAGTTTGCAAGTCTACAAAGTGGTGCACCAGTTGGTTAGCTAGTTTTATAATTCATTTAGCTAGGCTTTATGGTAGAGTATCCATGGCCAATAGGGGTTTTAAGTCAACAACTAATTCAGGGGCACTACCTTGTAGGAATTGTGTGGCCATATTTCTGGCCACCAGTTCTGAATATCAAGAATTTTTAGGTCTTGGCTTCGTGAATCAGTTTTTAGCAGTGTGCATTTACCTGCGGATAATTTGTTGGCAGTTTTTGTTCAGCAGAAAACGTGCTTTGCTCGTATGGCGTGTATATATATGTGTGTGTGTGTCCAAGATCAACCATGATCTGATGGGTCTGAATCCCTTTATTTATTTTAATGCATGGTACGCAGAGCTTCCAATAGAGAATCCAACATTATACGGGGACTCAATGATTTAGCCATCAGCACTGGGGGAGTTGTCCAGTGAGCGCCTGCCCAAAGGAGGGAAACTGGGGGCCTTTGTGCAATGCAAAGCGGGTTAAATAAACGGTTGGCCATTGGCCCATTTGCAAGATTCTCAGCAAGATCAGCAAATGGTGGCTACAGCTCGATTCATGTCCCCATGGTTCATGTGCCGCTTGTATAATAAATCTTAGTTTCCCCATACTGCAACAGCCTTTTTTCCCACAACATGTGGCAGATGACCGGCATTTTTTCTTCGGGAGAAGCGGCCTTTATTCAAGTGTCGGAGTCGCCCATGACTTGAGCCACCCAAATTTTGCCGCAGTGGTTGGAGTAAAATCTCCAGGACACCGTGCTTTTCTACCACGAAACCTTAGGGCTTTTGGGGGTTCCTGTCGGGTTTCCTTTTATTTATTCAATTGTTTCATTATCTACAGAATCTACAGTATGTCATTTGTTCAGTTTGTTTTCCTGCAGAGTGGAAACCCCAGGCATTTCTGACACCCTTGCCCCCCGCCAGAAAGCAAGTATCTCCTGGTAGGTTTGGACAATTGGATGTGCATCCCAGGTTGTAAGTGGTTCAGAACCCTTGGATAGTATGACCGGTTGGCAATAGTATGTTTGATTAAAATCCAGAAAACATAAATATCTTATGACTTATAACCCATATACATCCATATATATATATATATCATTTATCTATGACTTAAGTATATCCAACCGACATAAAACTGGTGATGTTCAGTGATGTTCCATATAAACCTTGGCTTCACGGAGGCAAGCCGCTGGCACGGGAGCTCCGGAAGTCTTTCAGTCCTCGGAGGATGGGACCTTCGGAAACAAATGGACGGGTTCGGATCATGTTTGTTCTTCGGTAAACTAACATAGACTGCTTGGTGGTTTGGTGATTATATGGTAATGATATGGGAATTAACTGCTTGGTGCTTTGGAATATGAATTTCATTTTTCCATATAACGGGAATTTCAGAATCCCAACTGACGAACTCATATTTTTCAGAGGGGTAGGTATACCACCAACCAGTAGATGTGGAAAAATGTGGAAAACCCATTGGCAAAAATCCTTAGGAAAATCGTTTTGAAATGGTCGAATTTCCGCATATTTTTGGTATGTTTACCCTCGGGTACCTTCTGATAAAGTAACAGTTAGCTATGGAAAATCACCATGTTTAGTAGGGAATGTCATCGAACTAAACGGTCAATTTCCTATAGTTGTTAGTTTACCAGAGGGCAATGTGATTCGATATGAATTTTGATTAATGCCTCTTTAGTATGAGTTTTTTCTTCCTTTGTGGTGTTGAAGTGTTGAAGCTTATTAGGTGCCCGCACGTCTCGGAAAGATCCAGCCAGTGGGTCACAACGATCATCATGAGACGATCACCAAAAAATAAGGCGTTTCGATGCATATACGACCCTACTCGCAGTTCCTTTCAAGGCGAAACATACAATGTGGGCTCCAGTTAGGCTTTAGATTTATAGCCATTATATACAAACTATATACGATTATAAAGTATCATGGTAACCTGATAACCATAGTCATTGCATCACTAAGTATCAAACACATTCAACAACTCATAAACCACAAAAAGGTGTGTGGTCGTTTCACGTCGTTTCACGTCGTCGTTTCACGTCGTCGTTGACCAAGGAATGGCGCCTTCTTCTGCCGTAGCTCTTCCGCCTGTGTGGCGTTGAATCGCCCCTTGGCCGTTAACCGGGGCCGTTTCGGTTTCGGGCAGTCCCGAGGCCTGGCCGAAGATCATCTATGACCCCATTATAGTCCCAATATATTTATCCCACGATAATCCATATTTATATGATTATGGTCCCATATATTATGGATAATCTAGATGGGATTATATGGATCATCCATATTTATCCCATGATAATCCCATAGTCCTAGTGTTTCATATACTTCCCACTGGTTTGTTATTTATGATAATAATTGATAATATTTCATTAATTATTCGCAGTTTTTCATAGTTACTAGGAATAACAACTGGTGCTGGATTGATGGGCAAAATCCAATTTGAATCCCATTATAGTCCCGGTGTTTCATGTAGTTACCAATAGGAATCCCATGGTGCAGGATGGCTTGTCTATCCACATTATGAAGGTTTTGAACACATGATCGAAACCATATTTAGCATTGAATATATGAGGGAAATAAGATGAAAAGAGCGTAAGTAGCAAGGGGATGTTAACAGGATAAATGGATGTAGATGGGAGTTTGCTAGCCAACAAAGTGGACATTACCAGCAATGGTCAGCCATAGAAACGGGAGGATGATCCCATTTGACTTTCATGTTTTTCAGGGGGGTGAAACATGGTGAAACCATCAGTCAGGTCATATGAATGTGCGGATCATGACCCTAGGAATTGCCCGGATTTGTTTGCAACTGCAATCCATGCCATTTCTGGGGAAGATTGCAGGTAGCCAGGTAGACAAGGATTGAGACTGGCCCAACAAATGCCTTTGGGATCCTTGGGACCATCATGGAGCATCCAGACATAGCTAGTATGGTGTTTTCAAAGCAAGTTGCCTGGCTTTTGATTCATATTGAATTGGGGCATCCCTTTCTGCTGCTTTGACATGATGATCCCAGATCATGTTTGATCTTGGCAGGTTGGAAGCACCAACTGTCGGATCTTTGATGGACTGTATCCGTGATGATTTCATGTACATGGCTGATTCGGAGCATTTGGCTATAGCTCAAGATAGTCGGGTAGTTTATATAATATATACATATATATATATATTATATACGACTATTACGTCAATTATTGTGTGTCATCATTGGCTCATAATAGTATGTCTGTTACATGTATCCTCAGCACTGGAACCTTAAACGATCAACCAGCCCTCTGGAGTCGAGGTGGCAGTGGCAACTGGTCGGTTAAAGTGAAAACCACCCTTCCTGCAGGTTGGGGAAAACAGGGTGGGCCGAGACCGGCCGAGTAATTCTCGGATTTCTCGGAAAAGATCAACGGAACAGATTTAGACTTAAAGGGATAAAGCCCCCTATTCCTATAGAAACGGCATGATGATAGTGTGGTGACAATCATATGTCTATCTATCAATCTATCTATCTATCTATCTATCGATCGATCTACCTATCGATCGATCGATCTACCTATATATCTATCTATCCATCCATCCATCTATCCATCCATCCATCTATCTATCTATCTATCTACCTATCTATCTATCTATCTATCTATCTATCTATCTATCTCTCTCTCTCTCTATCATGCTCTATCTCTCTATCATTCTATCACTCTCTATATCTCGATTTGTGTATTTGTCACCGGTTTTTGGATTTAGGATCACCTTCCGCTTATGCCCCTTGTGCCAGGGCAATACTATGACGTGCTGCGGGACATCAACGTTTCGTCATGTCCATTCGTCCGGGTTGCGGTCGATGGTTGCTTGGCAGCGGGACGGGTCCGGCTGCCATCTTGAACCTATTATTTGGGGATGGTTCATAGATTTCTGACACCGACTTAATGTGATTTTGGGGGATGCTTCGTTCTTGGGTCTACTAATGTCTCCCACATTCAACAGAAAATCCATGATCATGAAAGATTGAACGTCTAGATTTGGGCGTTGAGTCATGGGCAATTTCACATGGTTTAACCATTGGGGCACCTATCCGATTGAAGGTATAAAGCTTGGAATTCCGCAGGCCCCACAAAAAGATAGAAATATCGTTCTTCGAATTGCAAACCACCACCTGTTCACGATTGGCCCACTGGGTTCCTGCGGAGGTTCTATGCGATTATGTCCCAAAATTGGGTTGCTTATCCTCATGTTCAGTCATTTTACCACTGTAGATCGGCTCAGCTGGGCCATGGGGTTGGTTTCCATGTCCCGTTCTCGGGATTTTGACCATCACATTGGTTTTTAGGGAGATGATAACGTCCCCAATAGTCGGTTGAA
The DNA here is from genome assembly GCA_947184155.2 of Cladocopium goreaui. Classification (NCBI taxonomy): domain Eukaryota; class Dinophyceae; order Suessiales; family Symbiodiniaceae; genus Cladocopium; species Cladocopium goreaui. The sequence continues at coordinate 28,608 of CAMXCT020001594.1, read as the reverse complement.
GTGAAAAACTAGGACATTTACCAACCTGGTTGGTGGTTTGGAGCATTTTTTATGTCCCCCAATAGTTGGGACGATGATCCAATCTGACTGATATTTTGCAGGTGGGTTGAAACATGTTGAAACCACCAATGAGCAACCTTTGTTGATTTTTGTGAAATATAGCCACTTGATTCATAACAGAGGGGTTGGTAGACGTCCCACAAAGCGGGGGCCCCTGAAACGAAATCGCAAAGTTGGTGAACATGAGTCCATAACGATTGGGTTTAGCCGTTTATACAAGGGTGTTTAAGGCATTTACTATATTTAACATTATAAGATGTGTAAACCAACTATATTCAATAGGCAGTTTGTTACAAACTATAGTTAATGTAATAAAGGTCTATAAACATCACTTGGGGGGACATTAAATCCCCTTAAATCCCATTAGTCCTACCGTTCACAAACTTAATAACCCAACGCTCACAACACGTGTTTTCACATAGCCCGTGCGCCATGGTCGCCATAGCTCAGGCACCGCAGAACTGTTGGTGCCGTCGACCAGCCACTTGGCAGGTATGTTGTTTATTGCTCATTAGAGAAAATTAGAGACAGTTGGATAATAATGATAGGTACATATATTATATATATGTATGTATTTATATATATATATATATTTAACAATGACAATGTGTAACAACTATAGGGTACCCCGGCTAAAACAAACTGGGGGATCAAAGGTGCCGTTTTCACACAAACTGCGAATCGTGGTCATTGCTGAGGTGCCGTAGCTTTTCACGTCAACGCGCGTTCGACCCCGAGAGCACGGCTGCTTGACGACCGGGATCAAAGGAGTGAAAAGGGAGAGCTTCCGGGCTTCGTTGAACGTCGGGGGTAACCACAACCCGGGGTTAGTAGATGTTGCGGTTATTGGTGGTGTCCCAGATAATAGTGATCAATGATTCTTCCAGATTTTCCCCCAAAAGGCTCATTGATCCAAAGCACGCACGCAGCTAACATTAATCATTGTACAGCAGACCCCAAACTTCGAATTTTGATAGAATAATGTTCAACCATTCGGTTTGGATTGAGGATGCCATTGAACACATTATTTTCAAGCAACAGCACATGCGCCAGCAGCATGAATCCTAGCCGTATTTAGCTGCTAGGTGCTGAGTTTCTTGTTTCCTGTGAAAAGATGAAATCAATATAGTCCGGAGTCCAGATGGTTTAATTTTCATGGAGCAGATCAAGTAATTATGTTTTCAACTCGAAAGCAACAAGGATCACAGCACTGGTGGATTGCCCCTTTCGCGGGTCAAGCCCGTGGTTTTGGCATCCAAGCAAATCTTGGTTGTTCAAAATTGTGGTAATTACCCTCGGCTGGGTCCACAAAGTTTGAACATCGACTTGGCAATCGTCCCGCTCCCCGCCCAGGCACACTGGACTTCATGGCACGCTTCATGCTCTACAGATCATTGGAATTAGATGCTTGCCTGAAGACCTTAGATGATCTATAACAAGAACTCAGATGTCGATTTGTGCATCTTGTGAAAGTTACATACCTGGGCCATTGAGGGCCACAGGAGACGGGGGGGACGATACCGAGATTTGTGAGAACTGTAGGTCGCTGATCTAGAAGCGCCAAGAATGGCCCCCATCCAATGATAGATTTGGGAACCAGTGACCCCCTAACAAAATGATGGCTTTGCGGGGTATAACATAAGGCCGTCCAAATCCCTTAAAAAGTTGAAGCTAACTGCTGTCAGTTTTGGGTGGACCCTAGGGTACAAAATGCACAAGGGACCAGTCCCCGGGCTCCCTGTCATGCCTCTCCAGGCTAGACCCCAACCAATGTGCTGATGATGCGGCTAGCAAATGACAAAGGTAAGTTTGACCAAAGCAAAAGCATTCCTGGCCAGTGGCCACATTGAAATGCCAACAACAACATTTGTTTCTTGTTTTTGTTTGCACTTGTGACCTGTGTTGGCGATGCCACAAACTTTCAAAAGTCCAATCCATACCCCTTCTCCGGCTCATTTTTTCCATATGGATTGCTCTTGCTGTTGCTACTTTGTAGCACGACGCAGCCACTGAAGTGTTGGTTTTGCCTGGGCGAAAATCATAAGATCAGTGACTCAATGACTCATTTGACCACCCACATGTTCAAGCTCATGAAGATCTGATAGGCTATAGAGCACAGATTCAAATCAATCTTCTGTGTGTGTGCGAGTTGTATGATGTAAAACACTGCAGGTAGGCATTTCAGTTCACTAACATCGGCACCTTTTTTTCCCGGCATCGATCTAGTGATGGCAATGGCGTGCGCATGGAAACCGACTGCTTCAAACAGCTGCGCAGACCATCGTTGCCCAGCGCTTAGGCGCATATGAAAACGAGCAACCCAACGCAATCGTTTCCGGGGGGGCAACACACGAGAGAGAAGTCTAAGAGTTAGAGTCTGACACAGACAGACACGGGATTAGTTCTGAGTCAGCAAGAGTAATGTGAGCCATTTTTCAGCCACATATGTTCAGCCACAAAGGGAAAACCCACAACCTTTGCAGATGGGCAAGGTGCTAAGTAGTGCAACCTTACTCAGCTCCATCGATGAAGGATGTAGTTGACAAAACCAAATGCCAAAATGGCAAAACGGGAACTGTCGGAACTGTGCAAAGTGGCATCTTGCCAACATATGAGCATCTACCTGTCCTTTCCCTCACATCACATCATGCGACCAGAAGTCTTGACTCGACATCATGGGTCATGGGTTCCGCAAAACATATCTTACAGTACAGTGAAGACTTTTTTGATATCGATCAGAAAAAACATAAACAATACATAAACACCTACTAACAAATCACATATGATTGACTTAATGGTAACATGATGCGTCAAATCACTTCAGTAAATGGCCTGCTTCCCGCGGGGTTCGCAAGGCCATTGGGGTAGCTTCAATGACCATCTGATTGCATGTCATCTTGTTGATGACACAAGCCACAGCACCCACGGCAGGTGCGTGATCGTTGTCATCCCCAGCCTGGTCATCAGTGACCCGATTATTTGAAGCATCCATGAGGACATCTTCGGCCTTGCGCTTGTTGTTGCGAACTTTGAACTTTTCACCAGGCCTCACAAGCCGGGTCTTGGATGAGCTGATTTGACATGAGTCAGAGCTTAAGTTAAATTAGCTTGAGTCTGGGTCAATATGAATCATGTTATGGTTGCTCATCAAACATGTTTTTATGATTACGCTGAACATATCATCTGTCCTTCTTGTTTACCTGTTTGATTTGTATCTTGGCACGTACCTGAAAAACTTGATAGAACATGAACTTGAACATGACTCAACACAACTAATCTTTGCCTGCAACTTGTGATTTGTAAATCAAGTCCAACCATGTTCAAATTCAAGACTAGTTACTACCAGTATGATTCGATGTCAGTCTAGCAATGCGAACGAGTGACAGCAACCCTCTTTTGATGACCGCATACTTGACGCCGTCGACGATGCGCACAGGAGCAACATTGTTGGTGGCAGACAGGGTCCCGATCTGCAACTCGAGATTCTTGCCTTCAAATGTCTGTTCGGCTTTGTTGATTGTCCATTCGAGTGATGGTTTGACTTCCTCATCGGGAACCGATGGCACCATCCAAGCAAAACAGGGGCACATAGAGTTCATGTTTCCCAAGCCATCTCCATCCACAACCAAGTCGAATCCGCCTCACAGTGGATGGGTTGGATTCAAGATGAGATGAGCGTAGACAGTTGTTGCAATGCACGCGGTGCTGCTACATACATACGATCAACAATCTATGTCAGTGGTTCGCTATGTTGTTGTGTCACGTCACGGTGTCAAGAACTGTTTTCCTGACATCAACGGCTGAGGAAATGTTTAGTCTACTTTTACACATACAGCACATACAGTCAAATCAAGTATGATACAGCATTGCAGCATCATAGCCACATCAACATCGCACATTGCTTTGATTTGTATGGATTCCTCTGCGATAGAGATATGAGAAACAAAAAACAAATCTACGCGGAGGATGGAGGGCTGAAGGTCTGTAGGTAGATTTGCTGCCAACAAGACACCAAAAGCTTTTCGTTCAGCTCGAGCTCCAAGAGGAACATAGGTGATTGGCTTTGATGGTCCAGGTGGTACAGGTGATCTCTTTCCAAAAGAGCGAGTTGCAACCATCTCGCCTCAGAAGGTGATTGTTCACAGTGCTCAGTGCTCAGTGCTCACTCACTGTTCACACAAAAAAAATAATATTCATAATTGATCGCCGCAAAAATATATCTTGCAGTTGTTGTTGTTGTTGCTGTTGTTGTTGTTGCTGCTGTTGCTGTTGTTGTTGTTGTTGTTGTTGTTGGTGTTGGTGTTGTTGTTGCTGTTGTTGTTGCTGTTGCTGTTGCTGCTGCTGCTGTTGTTGTTGTGGTGCTACTTCAGGGATCAGGGAAATATATTGATGTAGAATGATAAAGAAAAGAATGGCCTAGATAGAATACACAATACACAAGCACAGTCGACAGTCAAGCCAAGGTTAGACCAAACAGCTCAGATAAATTGCGCCAAGCGACTCACATTGCCAAAGAAAACCAATTGGAAATCTTTGGGCAACTTGCAGAGGAGAAGATTCTCATCCTGTGCTGATCTGAGTAACTCAATGGTGTCGTCGAGCTTGAACAAGACAGTGGACTTCGATCCTGTCACATTGTGACCGCGTCGTTTCGGACCTTCCTTCTCCTGCTCCACGAGCACGCACATCAGGTCCCTATACTTGGATTCAATCTTGTTGGCATAGGAAACCAGCTCGGCATGGAGGAACAATTGCAATCTCACAAGTTGATCTGCAGGTGGAACGGTTTCAGTGCTCCCGAATTTCATCAACTCAGTCCAAGTGAAGATGGCACTGGTGTTGTCTTGATCATCGGCTTTCTCGTCATCTGCGCTGGTGACAACCACAGAAGATGCAGCAAGCCCAAGTGCAAGAGCAACTGGCGTCACAGAACTCACCTTGGCTTCCTGAAGAACTTGTTTGATGTCGAACCTCCCATTGGCCAAGAGATCTGTGAGTGCTGCACACCAACAGCTGTTCATAGACTCGCATGACAGCAAGCAGGAATCCATGTCGCTGAGAAATTTCACATTGTGAGGACGTTCCAATGCCTTGAACATAGGTTTCAGGTTCTGACTGGTTCGGCTGGCAAGTGTGACCGCCAATTGGATGACGTAGGCTGCTCTGACACTGACCAAAATTCCGGCATCGGAGGCTTTCAAGTTCAGGTGTTTCCAGGCATCATCCACAGGAACAGCCCAGCCTGACATGGTATGATCCGAACTCACATGTATTCTTTTGCATATTGAACACATGTTTGGTGCTGCTGATGATGATGATGATGGTGGTGATGCTGGCGATGGTGATGATGATGATGATGATGGTGTATGTGGTGGTGATGGTGTTGGTGTCAGTGTTGTTGGTGGTGTTGGGCGGTAATGATGGCGATGATGAATGATGATGGTGATGATGATGATGACGATGATGTTCTGACGATGACGACGCTGATGAGATGACCCATGTTTTGGCGATTGGTAGTTGGTGGTTTGATGGTGAACTTGCAAATCATTTTGGTGATGTGATGATGATGATGGTAATGATGGTGATGATGATGATGATGATGGTGACTTGATGACTTGATGATGCTGATGATGGTGTAATGTTGTTGGTGGTGCTGATGGTGATGGTAATGTTGATGGTGGTTCATTGATTCTTTGGTTAATGGTTCGTGATTCCATGATGATGATTCATGAAATTCATGATGCCTATTCATGGCGATTCATGATGTTTCATCTAATGATGACGCTGCTGCTGATGATGGTGATGATGATGATGATGATTGATAGTGAGGGTGATGATGTTGATGTGATGTGATGTTGGACAATGTTTAAAAACAAAAGTCAGCCGGACAAGCCGGGAAAAAAACTAGAACAAGCAGCGACGACAACTACTAACTACAACTATAACTACGACTACAAAAATAAACAGTAAATGTCTTACACCACCAGCCACAGCCCCACCTCTCACAGTCTCATCGAGAAACACGTTGGCAAAGGACATGAACTGATCATTGAAAACCTCATGGGTCACTTTGACAATCTCCCAAACCAGGTCAGTCAATGCAATTTGATCACCATGCAAGCAACAATTCGCGTTGGTTGTGCCTTCGGTGTCATTGCAAGTGCACTGCACCCTCACTTGAGCATGTAGTTTGCCAAATGTCGTATGCCGAAGGACACTGAACTCCCCATCGGGCCCAGCAAAATCCATTGCACGAAGTGGATGTGCTGGTTCAGACATAATCCACGTCTCCAGAGGTTTCCACCATGACTTCATTTTCTCAACACCGTTCTTGGACTGATCGGCAAACAAGTTGTTCCAATTTGAAGTCACTGCAGCCTCCAGTTCTTGCAAGCCTGCAGAGCAACCGTTCGAAGCATCTGCGCTCATTGCGGCATTGATGCTCCCACGCACGTTCTGTCAGGGTTCATGCTTTGCGGCTTCACTTGTTTGCTTGTCATGAATCATCAGTAATAAGTCATTGAGAGTCATCAGCCATCGGCCATCGGCCATATACCATGAAAAAAAAGCCATTGCACTTGCTTATTGCTAAGAAGAAACGTTGAAATTGAAGACAAACTTACCTTCAACAGATAATCATGATGTTTCCTGAAAACATTTGTCCTGTGATGTTGTGATGTTACCTTGCCTAAAGAACGTTAACAAATACAAGCACCCATGAGCAATGAGTATTGTTGTTGAGTTGATGAGTTGATATGTTGATGATAAGAAAAATCAGCTTGCCCTTTGTGGTGTCCATCTGGCCTGCATGATTTTGTGCAGCGCATACTGCTTCAAAGCTGGGCGAAGTCGGCTCCATCGTCGGTGCTGCGTGGTTTTAGAACCATCATGTAGGACAATCTCTCCGTGGAAGGCAAAGCATAGACCAATGCGAATCAAATCGGACTTGATCACTGTGAAGTCAACTTCATGCTGCAGCCCCATGGCCTTCACAGACGACACAACATGGGCCACACAAGCCAGCAAATCGTCAACCCACAGCTTGGGTCGCACCCCGATGTTGCAATGAACCACAGTGTCACCAACATGTTCTTCGGCTGGAACATTGCTAAGACTGAGCACTGGTGCTTCTCGTGCAGGTTGGGGGGCTGTTCTCCTCTTTGCCGCAGGTTTCGCTTTGGCTTTCCTCTTGGGCTCAGCATTCTCCTTGCCGGCACCCCGTCCACCACGGCTGGATCCTTTCCCTTTTTTGGGCTCCACAACGCCATCAGCACCGGCTTTGGTAACAACAGACCCGGACATCTGTGTGAAGAGTCGGGTCACAAGGGGTTTTTTCGACAAGGTGTCGAACACCCAATATTTGTCACCGGTTTCGTCCAGCAATGGTACCTGTCAAGAGTCAAGGTGTGTAAGAGAGCGTTAGAGACCAGAAATGACAAATGATACTCATCCAAACTCATCCAACAACAATGTGGCTTTGGTAATCAAATACACATAGTCTCAAAGTATACATGCAACATCAAATGCCCCATGGTACAGCATGAATACAGCAAGTGAGGATGCACAGTGAAGATTCAAATGTGCAGTGGTAGTGGTGCAGTGGTGCAGCCATGTCACACAAAGTTTGGCAGACTCCATCAGAAGCAGTTTCATGTCGTCGGCTGCAACTCCATCATAGAGCGTGCATGAAATGGAATTTGACACGTGCTGGATGCACTGCAAAGCTGTCGATCGGTTCAACCTGGGATGGAGGTAGTCACAGCATGCACCCATCACTGCAATCAGCCCATCGTCGCCTTGAAAGAGATCCCACTTTTTGTGCCAAAAGTTGTATGTTGCCCGACATGTCTCGAACAACTTCCACTCGCCAAAGACCTCTCCGAAATCAACATGGTTGCGCAGAAATTCAGAACCTGCAGTGACACATCCAAGCGAAGACTAGACTCATGTGACAGTCACAGTGACATGGGACTAGATTGTGTTAAGACTTGAAGAGATCCCACACAGTGTGCAGAGCACATTGACACACATCACATCGTGCAAGTCATACAAGTTATACCAGCTGTCAGAGTCTGAATCTGAAATGTTTGATTGTTCTGGTCCTCAAGTTTATTCTGTGTCTCAATCGAATCAGGACTGGCAACATTTGGATTCGTAGTTCGAGCTGTTCCAGCTGATGTTGCCATCTTTCTTGAACTTGTGCAACTCGGTTTCAACCTGAGAAATTGGGCTGGTATGGCAGCTTGCATGGATGTATAATGTATGTCAGAATTCCATATGATATTTTTACATATATATAAATATATATGTTTCCAAATTCTTAATGTATTAATGCATTTTTTGTTTGAAATTATATAGCTATTAAACTTATCATTTTGTTCGGTTATCCAGTGGTTCATTTGATAAGCATGGAAAAGGTTAGCTCTGTGCTGGCTATCAACAACAAAGACCCCAGGCATGGGACTGGGACTGACTGATATAATGTATCATATGATACAAGAAACATCTGGAACGATGGTCAAGAGCTCCACGAATGATGTTGATGACCCCATATGGAATCTGTTGTGGAGATTAACTAAGTAGCGGCAAACCGAAGGTGGAGTTCGCGGATGTATGATCCGACACTCGAGACCACGGGCGAGGGTCAAAAGCAAATTCTTGTTCTGTGGTTCCTGCTGCAATGCGCAGTAGAACGCCTCTGTCAATGATGCAAAAGAAAGCGCAAGATAAGATGCGACTTTGCCATCTGAGGTGGCGGTGATGACTTCAGATGGTCTTTGCTGTAACCAGGCTTCTCCCCGGACATTTTCGACGATCCCTCGCAGCTTGACGCTCTTGACATACTCAGCCCGAACACCATCCTGCTGACGGCTGTTGTAAGGGCTCCTTTGGATGTTTGGCACACGCCGCGAAAAGGGTTGATGAGAATCCTCCAAGTCATTCGAATCAGCAAAGAATCGCACTCGGACTTTTTCCCCTACCTGAGGAGCAATTAGTCATCAAATTGAAAACTTGAACACTCACCAGCCAAAACTCCCAGTGACACACTCTAAGGCTGGATGTCCCAATAGCTCCGAGAAGTAATGTTGTTCCAGCGTTTCGGTTTTGTATCTGTGCATGTAACAATACATGTTTTCTTGTGGGCTTTGTCAGGCAGTCACTGTCAAAGGGATAGAGATCTCCAGTCCATGCAACTGTGACATGATCAGCTGGGACTGAAACATTCTGACGCACATTTATGTAATCCAATCATCATCAGTCATCATCATTATCATCATCATCACCACCATCACCATCATCATCACCATCATCATTACCAACAATCTTGACATTGTTGGAATAACGTTGACATGAGACATGAGATCACAGTCACCCTAACTTTTGAAGCAAACATTGTTGGGACAAGTTGCCTGATAGGTGTTCCACACCGCTTCAAGCAACATTCGGCCTTTCAACTCCTCACCGAAGATATCCGCAATAGATGCATCATCATTGTATATGTCGGTGCCCTTCTTGTGCGACAGGTTCAACGTGGCGGCCATGATCGCCACTGCAAGAACCAAGGCCAACTCCGATGATGAGAGGAGCAAGGGCAAGGGGCACAGGACTCAGGACTAGGTAGAGCGAGAAAAAAGAAGTCAAACAAACAGTTGTCAAGCACAACCTCGCAACTGTCAGAATGATGATAGGATAGACTGATACTGATAGACTGATAGACTTGAACTTGCTTGGAAGTTTTTTTTTCAAAATTATGAGTCAGTTCAAAATGGCTAAATTTGAAGAATGGTAGCTCATCTTCATGTCATTGTTCTCGTTCCCGATGCTTGATTTTGAAGCCGATACAATACCGTTCACATATGCCAATGCTACTGACGTCAGCACAGAAGTAACGGAAGGAAAACGAAAACGACTACGACTGACAGAGATTGAAAGATGTTGAGCTGTATGGGTGTATGATATATGTGTGTGTGCGCCGTGTCGATTCAATGATTGATCTGCAAAATACGCACACCTAATCACTGACAGCCTGGAAAAGAAATCAGTGTCAACATCAGTGTCAGACGCCAGAAACAAACAAACCTTCCAGGTAAATTATCACAGATGATTCATGATTCGGAAAGAGGCAACTCACTTTGGCCCAATAGCATAGCCAACTGTCCATTGTCAGCATTCCCTGCCATAACCACAACCACTCTGTGGTGGGGCTGGCAGTGTTACGATGTTTGATCAGGGCATGAGTCATGAGTCCAGTGTATGACGTGCCGCTAGACATGCAAAATGCAAAACCCATCAAGACAAAATGTTGCTTTAGTCAAACCAAAGGAATCATTAGTATGAAGAATCATAATGCAATTTCCAGGCCAAGCATATAGTCCAAACTTCAAGACACTCACAGACTCACACTGTCCAAAAGCTCCAAATGTCACTGTGTCGCTGCTTTGCAGTGACTGGCAGTAACTGAACATGGAAACTTCTCTCTCTAGTCCTGTGTGTGTGTGTCATGCCAGCACAACACATTACTCATCACTCATAGCTGACGGTGGCTGCGGGTTCGGCTCAGAGTCATGGTGGGGGACCTAATATTGATACCAACAAAACGATTCACAAACATAGTATTTAAATTAAATTATTTTGAATTCATATAACGACCTTACATAGCATTGTAACCATTGTACCACCTTCCTTCCATAGATTCCAGAATTTTGGACTTGGTGTGACACGACACATTGATGTTTGGGTCCATTGGTTTCCCCACACTCTGGTAGCCTGACCGGCAACAAGAAGTTGATTGGTCTGTAGTTGATTCGTTTCAACCAAACTGAGAAACTGGTCGCAATAGTCAGATGATCCAAATGATCAAATTAATGGTCACTGAAACTGAAACTACACACGACGTTGCTTTGACGGACGTGACTGTGTGTCACTGTCGGGTTCCTCATCCTCATGTAAGTCGACATCATGGTGCGCAGCAGCAACCCCAAGTCGCATCTGCTGCGACAATCGAAAATCTTGTGCTGCAAGCAGATCAGAGCTCATGATCACCTGCGTGAGCGCGAACAAGAGGGTCACTCCTGATATACTCGTGTGCATCGAGTCCCCCGCATGCTCGCAGAGCGCATGCCGCGTTGGCCATGGGTCAAATGAAGAACCTCGGCGTTCCAACAATGACCTCAATGCATAAGAGCTGCATGCCCATCCGTGGGTTTGTTTCGTATCGACAGGGAAGCCTTGTACCGTCAGCATTTCCTTGCCAGTCAACCATCGCATGTGAACCCCACTCATCAAGATCGATGCAGACTTGGTGAGCGTATGCAACGCCTGATGTGTTGGTGTCCGTGGTTCAGTTCAGTTCAAACTATTGAACTGTTGAAATATTGCTTCTCTGTAGAACTGCATAACCATATCATATTCAAACAACAAAGGGAAATAGTTGTTCAAATACAACCAGCCAACAAATACAGCTGTTCTGAAACCTGTGTTAGTGACTATGTGCTAGTTCGATTGATATCAAATAACGAACATACAGTGATAGTGACAGTGACAGCCACCCAACATTGCACTTCAATTATACACAGGCCTGTCCCCTCGCATAGGTAGCACGCGCTGTGGGATCTTGATTCATGGAATACACACTGTCAGGCTTCTTGGCTACATACTCCTCAAATGCCCGAAGTTCCCATTCAGTGAAGCAATCCTGAAATGCTGTCTTGCTGGTGAGAGGAGGATATTCGAGCTTCTGGTCGGATTCATCGTCATTGCCACCCTGCTGGCGTTTCCATAAGCTACCTGGACGTGATGCAGCCCAGATCAATTCTGCTGTCAGCTGGTCTTCATCGGTCCTTAGTTGAATTCAATCAGTTAAGGATTCAATGATTCAATGATTCAATGATCCAATCGAACACATGCGGGATCAAACCAAGCAAGGGACAGTGATCCAATATGGTCATGGTCGCAACATGTGACATCAGTGACATCAATTGACATCAAAGTGACTATCGATGTTCTGTCTATTGTCTGTCTATGTGAGCCTATGAGCTTGTGTCTCTGTTGCACAGCTGCACAATATAACGAGTATGATTTTGAACAGCGTGGTTTGGTGTGGAGTCGTGGAATCGTAGAGAACCCTGAGAACCCTCCGGCTCTGCGAGAATCCGAAAATGCCATATCTTGACTGCATGGGATTGTCATAACATTGATGGCTATCAATGTTACACTTCAAATGAAGTAGAGCATTGCTTGCTGATTGATAGCCTTTTTTTAAATGATAATGTATGATATGGTTTGATATTGTTCAAACAAATTCAACCATGTTTCTCCCAAAAGTACGGTTGCCAATCCGCTGGGCATGAACGGTAGAACTTGTTGACAAAGTTGTCCAACACGGATCGCAAGCCCATCGTCTTGTGCTTGTGCCGGCCACTCAGGGACAAGCGATTGATGCTGGGCAAAGCAGCAACTTGGAAGATGATTTGGTATTAAATATTGACAACATTGGGCACATGGCATTAGCACACGACTCACGACTACAATCAGCCGTTTCTCTATAACAATCATTAACCATACCCAGTGCCTCAACGAAATTCAGCTTGCAATGAGGAACTGTTAATGTTCATCATGATCGTCATGGCTGTCATGATGGTCAAATGACGCTGAAAAGGAATTGTTGATTTCCCAACAAGTTCAAGAACGACCACAGTTACTGAGTTGCTCCTGATCATACTAGATCGACTGATGTGATAAAGGATAAAGGTTTTCACTTGGCTAACTTGTTGTTGAGTTGAGAATCAAAAATACCCACAAACTAACTTGACTTGACAAGTCACATTGTCCATTGGCGGACTCTTCGGACTGGAAATCCAAGCAGAAGAGGGTCTAGCCGAGCTGAATCCCACACATACATAGGCAACAGCTGATTGAACACATCACGGGGGAAGCCATCCGTGCATTCATGAATTATGATTGGCTCTTGGAGCAATATCCTCTGCGCTGCCCATGCTAGGAAATGTGCATGGGACATTGCCGTAGCACCATCGGACAGACCAGCGGGAGACCATGCCCGGCAAACGGTTCCTGCCACATGAATTGCTGCCGTCGTGCGGCATATGCTGCACATCTTCTTGTGCTTGTAGCAGTATGCCATCCTCAGTATGACGATTTGTCTTGATGTGGTGAGTCGTCTCCGAGTCGTTGTCGTCTACACTATCACTATAGTCACTATATCCATTGAATATATGTTATGCATTGTCAGAGTGCATCATTGCCACTCAGTGTCCAGGGTCACTGGCTTGCATTAGTTTGTCATGACTGACATGACATGATGGTTTGCCAGTTCAGTCTTTTTGTTTGAGAAACTCAATCAGTCTCAAAACAGTGCTTGCAGTGTTCCCGCATTACAAGACTGCAACAGCAACACTGCACAACTCGCTTTAATAATAAACGACCAAAGGACCAATAAAGATAATAACCGACCAAAGTACCAATAAAGGACTAGCTTCGGTTGCACTGCTTTCCCACTAGCTACAAGTGGCATCAGTTTGGTCTGAAACATGTCACCCTGGTGCAGCTGTGGAAGTATGGCTTGAACTGCAGGAGTGAAGAACTGGGCAATGTCGCCAAAGAGGCAAGTGGGTGAAGATGGATGATGAATCAGTTCGCGTCGCTTCGAAGCATCCCACTCCTGATTGCAACTTGTAAAAATAAGCTTTTGGGTTTTTTGTCGACCTTTGGCATCAGAATTATGGCTTCAAATTGGCTTCAAAACAATTTCCCCACTTGGCCCAACGGTTCCCAGCCGTATATATTGATATCAAACCAAACCAAAAAAATATTCAATTCATCATTTGATTCTGGTCAATTGTCAAACCTCCCGGATTGGTACAGATTGATTGAAAATAAACACAAATGACCTTGGTCAGGCCATGTATCAACTGCATGGACATGCTCGGGAAATCCAAAGTTGTGACCTTCTCCAAGCTGATATCCGGCTGCTACCCGGAGCATCATATATGCAGTTCCCGGGCTGTCAATGCCCGAATAGGCAGTGGAGTAAGTGGATAATTGCATCTTCTTGAAGAGACACATCAACAGTTTGCATTCTGGCTGCTGGTCCATGTAGTCCCTGTCATTCAAAAAGAATGTATCCTCCACGCTCCAGTCTTGCATCTCAGGCTCTATGTGCAAGTATGTCGAGATAAAGTCATCCGGCCAGCCTCAGAAACAGCAGCTGGCACCCTGGCTAAACCATGAATAAGCAGCATATGGCATATGCACAATGCTGCCAATGATTGTGTTCGTTCTTGTTTTTTTGTGATGGAATAGAAAGAAATGGTAAAATCAAACCAACTCCGAACTCCATTTGCTGGTGAGTGTCTGTTCACGACATCAAATGGCGTCATGTTGTTGCTTCCAGCAGTGGTAGGTGCACTGATAATGATCATATCGGAATCCATATCCACATCGGACAAAGTTTGTGTTGCTGGTTGGCCGTCAACTGAATCCTCACGACTGTCACTAACTCTGCTTCCAACACCAACATCATTTGTCTCAGTTTCACCAGTGCCAGTCTCACCAGTATTACCATCATGAGGACCATCATGGCCATCATGACCACCCACCAGCCCAGACTCAGCATTGCCTGATGGTGATGGGACTGGTGCAACCACAGCCGGTGCAGTAGTAGACTCACTAGTAGACTTGGCCTCGATGGCATTGTCGTTGACATCAGGAGTCGCATCGACACCTTGTCCACCACTTTCAATGTGCCTAGGTGATGAATCAGCAGCAGCCGCAGCCTCAGCTGAGCCAATGAAAGTTATTCTATAGCATGGAGTCATGTGCAGTGAATAGACATAACGACATTGCCATATGAACAATCACATACTTGGACCAATACCAATACAATGCTTTCCAAGCATTCAAAAACAAGAAGCATTGGACTGTGTCATGGATACAGGCGCTGTAGTTGGTTCTTCAAACCCTGTTGTTTCTTCTACTGGTTCTGGTTCTACTTCCTTCGCAAGATCACTCGTACTCATCTGTTGTGAAGTCTGAGTAGGAGCCTGGTTCATCGACTGGTGTTGTTCTGGTTCTGTTTTGGCTGTAGGTGTCACTGCCGCTGTAGCCACTTGTGACAGCTGATCAGGAAGGGCACCCTGTGATGTTTCTGCTACATCACCATCACCCCCACGTGAAGGCTTGGCAGTGAACATTCGCTGGATGTCAGCGGCTTTGGTACTGTCTGGATGGATATATTGAATATCAATCTTTCCATACCCAAGCCGTATTTTCGGATTGGACAGCTCAAACTGAAAGACACCTTTGCTGATGTAGTTCTCCAGAACCACAACATACACCTTGCTTGATGTGTTGAAGCTCATATGTGATCTGATGTTTGCTGTGGACTTGAATCGTTTTGTCAATGCTGCTGGTAAAGAAGCAAAGGAATCTGTGGTTCCATCATGCACTGTCCACACAGTCACCGATGTTGCCCACCCATTCATGACATAGCACTTGTCCTTGTCGTTTTTCGTCACCAAGCACACATGTTGCGAGTCACTGAATGAAGATGGCGGGCGTGATGTCCTGGTACCAAAATAACTGCCAAATGTGTTTTTTATGCTTTGGATTCACTCCCTTTGAGCAATCTATTATATGTTTTAAGGATGGCTTGCATCAAACATCACAACCGCACTTTGTCCTGTATAAGACCACATTGGATGCATTGGTTTGCGGCACATCATCGTTCGCATGGCTCTGGATTACACATGTAGCCTTTTCAAACTTGGGTGGTGCAGCCATTGAAACAACCCCGTCAACTTCAAGACAGGTCTGATCCACTCTTGGCCAAACTCATCCAAACAAAACGTTGGAGCACATGCTCATGCCATGTGCATCTACATGCCCACAGCACCGTCAGAATGCCACAATTGCACAAAGCAATAAACCTAATTGGTTTGTAAAATATATAAACAACCTACATATATACATATTTGTGTATGTGCGCGTTGATGTTTTGATTGCAGGATGCACACAGAGCGATATGCAAAACACCCACATACATACGTACATACATACATACATACATACAAACATACATACAAACCTACAAACCTACAAACCTACACACACACACACACACGCACACATGTACATGTACAAACATACAAACAACGACCACCCAACAGAAAACTATTAAAACAACAAACGGTATGATTACATTATCTTTATTTTCAAAACAACTGGATACCAAATATTCTTCAGGAAATAAATATACATATGTATATATATATATATATATATAGTGTATCATAGACCAAACCTTACAATTCATAGTTTATATTTATAATGCATGCTCTGAACATATACATATATGATATTTTTGGAGTGTTGTATTGTCGCCTAGTGCAGAGCAAGTAGCCTAGGGCAGGTTAGCCTAAGAGCAGCCTAGGGTATGGGGCAGGATAGCCTAGGGCAAGGTGACCTAAGGCATGGTAGCCTAAGGCATGGTAGCCTAGGGCAGGGTAGCCTAGGGCAGGGTAGCCTAGGGCAGTGTAGCCTAGGGCAGTGTAGCCTAGGGCAGGGTAGCCTAGGCTAGGGTAAGGGTAGGGCAGCCTATAGCCTAGGGTAGGGTACCCTAGGGTAGGGTAGCCTAGGCCTAGGGCAGGGTAGCCTAGGGTAGGGTAGCCTAGGCTAGGGTAGCCTAGGGTAGGGTAGCCTAGGGTAGGGTAGCCTAGGGCAGGGTAGCCTAGGGCAGGGTAGCCTAGGGTGAGGTAGCCTAGGGTGGGGTAGCCTAGGGTGGGGTAGCCTAGGGTGGGGTAGCCTAGGGTAGGGTAGCCTAGGGTAGGGTAGCCTAGGGCAGGATAGCCTATACGGTATATAAACATATAAAACAGCCTAGGGCAGGGTAGCCTAGGGTAGGGTAGCCTAGGGCAGGGTAGCCTAGGGCAGGGTAGCCTAGGGCAGGATAGCCTATACGGTATATAAACATATAAAACATATAGATAAAATATTGAATGACAATATATAGATAGAAAGATAGACAAAGCATTATACACAATGAGATGTGAAACTGTCAACATATGCTGATATGTGTATGTGAGTTTTTTGTTTGGATACTCTTATGTGATCTTAGGTGTGCATACTAACAATTCATATGCATAATATGCGTGTATATTTATGACAATACATAATAGAATAATTGTGATTTGTAATGTATAGCTGTAGTGATATATCAACAACAAATGCGGATGATCACTTGCATTGCTTCTGCCAGCATCGATTCATGAGGCTCTGGCACATCATCAGCGACACGATGAGTTGCCTATCACCTCAGCCGGTCTGAAGTGTTTCTGAGCTGAAGGTCTATTGTTGCACTGATTGGATGCTGTGGGTAATGTTGGTCCATGGCATGCCGAACCACACGTATGCGTGTAACTGCTTTTTTCCATCAATACAGCATGTCACTGTAGCGTGATTGGTGTTGCCAACTTGCCTGACCCCATGGCTATGTTACATCAGTCTCAAGTTTGAACGATGAGACATCGATAAACATTCAAATCATAAGAACGATACGACACGTCTGTGTCGGACATGGTAGTTCATCATACTCATTCTGCCCAAATCGACATAGTGCAGCATTGCAATCTAGTTGATGGATTCCATAAGTCATTTTGATTGGCCTGGTGCTTGATGATCAGGGTGCTCAGATCGAGAGCTCCGCGGCACACGCAGTTCACGTCCACATGCAGAACAATTTGCCAAACACACACAATAGGCACATTCCATGCTATGTGCAAGTCCATCACCACGTGAAACAGATGGTGAAGACACACCTGACTGGGAACTTGTTGACATAGTGTCATCATCATCATCATGAAGCTCATCATCGGGAGCATCCTGCGGGTCGATAGCAGATTCACCACCTTGCGAAGACAAACCATCAAAGGGTGCAGGGCCAGCTGCTACATCTCCCTCACCCACTTTGGATTCATACTTACCACATCCACCATCATGACCATCATCATGCGAAAAGGCAAGGGTTGTAGTTGCATTTCCTGTATGCATAGCAACTGCAGTAGCATCGACATCACCATCCATAGGCACACCGGGCACACCTGGTCTCCAATTGACTAGCTCATTCAGTTCATCAAACTCGGAGACCCGTGGCCCCTCTGTACGATCAGCTAGCAGCATCATCACAATGGGACATGTCGTATTCCATGGGTCACGGTCAGTGTCCAACCCAGGACTTGACAGAAACTGCTGGTTCCCCAACGACAGCTCAGTCTCTGATGTTTGGCTGGGCGATTGCACGGACTGAGAAGGCACCACGTCACTTGGATCAAATGACACTGTGCTGGAACAATCAATTGCAGATCCAACGGCTCCATGCCCCTGAAATTGATTTGGATCAGAAAGAACATACTCAGCATTGTCGTCCGAGACCACTCTAGTGAACGACCCAGATTCTAAATCGAAACTGTATCCAGGTGGTGTTGATCGCAATGCATATGACCATGCCGCTGATTGTTCCATAGCGCAGCAAAGACACCGTCGTATTAGATTTAGATTCACACGGCAAGACACCAAAGGGACACCCAAGATCAGGTGTTGTGATGTGGTGTTAACTCACTGTGCATCTTTGATGCCCAGCATGGCAATGATTGAGCCAAAAAAGAAAAGAACACACATTCTGACATTCTGAATTCAGTGATCAGCCGTTCTCTCCATCCCCGCCATATCGTTCTAGAGGTGAAATTTTGAATAACAGTAACTGACTGTAACAACAGTAGCACATCTAACATCAACAGCATTCAGCTGTTTGATTGACTTGACCGACAACGTCTTGCTGAGACAGGCTGAGACATAGACTTTGTGATTGGCAGCAGCGATTTCAGCGTAGGTTCCGCTAATTCCTCTCGCTGGTTGCATGCGAAGTCATGTGGAGTGGAGGGTGTATTCCACGGTGGATTCAGCTACTGACCCTAACTAACATCAGCATAGTAGTGTTTGGAGTAGAGATTACGATAAGAAAACAAACGGTCAACGCTGACAACGATGACAAGCGGCGACAACTTGACAACTGATGACAACTATGGCTGTGACCTTGGTTTGTGACCACCATGCAAGTCTTTCAAGAACCAAAGTGTGTTAACGTAACATAGAATATGAACTCCCCCTGGTCCTGGTCCTATACAAAAGCCATTTAAGGCGCCGATGAGCTTGAGGACGAAGAAGCCACACCTGACATCGATCTGAAACACATACCATACATACATACAACTTACGACCATGGAACACATAACAATCTGTCAATGATTGTTTTGGCTAGCACAAGCGATCAGTGTCAACAGCCCGGACTGACAACATTAACCTAAAACAACTACCCACGAACCCATCATCTAGTTCACCAAGTACTAAATCAAATTACTTTGAACTTGTCAACTTGACACAACAAGTGTGTTTTCAAATCAACTGTGTCAGCTTGTTATGCAGCGACCTGGCCTTGAGTCACTGCAAAGGTGCATGCTTTGCAAAGAGCGGAGAATCTGGCTTGCCGAACTCGATTGCTGATATCGTCCCTCAGTATACGTACATGTCATTTGACTCACACCAAATAAAATAAATCAACAACATGGTTAGCCATTCTTTGAAAGATCAATGTGATGATGAATGAAAAAGTAGAAGAATTCCGGAATACCAGGAGTACCGAAGAAGAAGAACAATGTTTTACAAATGTAAACTCACGACCCACATCACCAGTGTCACATATTTTTTATATGCTCATGTTTCACATGTAGTTTACAATTTAATCATAACCATCGAGACATGTTGTTGATAAATATTCTTTTCAACCCTTGGATGTTGCAATCCATGATTGATTGCTATCATGTAGCCCGACAACACCGTATCTTGCTTACCATTTGCCATTATCACACTCGACTCGTTTCTAGCTGTAATCGCGAAAGTTGCACTTTGCAGTCATGTCATGCATTATGCATTCATACCAAGCTGCAAGGGTAGTAGATCTTTTGCACGGGCCATCCGAAGAATTGAAGTATGCGCTGGCACTGAAGGTGGAAACATCTCGGTGAAAATGGTGGCTGTGTCGCTATCCTGCTGCCTCAGCAGTGTGGCAGTGTGAGAAGTCGAGGCAAGGTAACTCATATCACATCCCCTACATTAATGTTGCTGCCTTACGGTTTGTTTGTTGTTCCCAGTTTCAG
Source organism: Cladocopium goreaui (assembly GCA_947184155.2). Lineage (NCBI taxonomy): Eukaryota > Dinophyceae > Suessiales > Symbiodiniaceae > Cladocopium > Cladocopium goreaui. Next base: position 8,323 of record CAMXCT020001594.1, on the reverse strand, counting down.
TGACAAATAGCTCTGAACTGCTATGCGCCTTTCATGGGTTTTGCAAATCTCGTTTGTGAGTGATGAGTTGCCTTACCTAGTTGTGTGAACTGCGTATTGAACCTAACCCAACCTCATGACCTCTTTCAAGTCAGTTCCATCAACTAGGTCACAGACAGGAGAAGGAATGGAAGATCATTCGCACAAACATCATAGTCCTTGAGCATTGCCACTTCACGTGTTGCAACGTAGCTTGCAACAAAGGAAGCTGACTTATCACTGCATTGGCAGTGCCACCATTGTAAACATGCTGCACATTGACGCATCAAACCGTGAGTCTCACCATGCCCGCAAGCAACACATACAGAACACCCAGATGCATCATCGTAAACACAGTTTGCCAACTCTCTGTTGTCCGAACCAAGAGCAGAGCATGCCAGTGTTGCCAAACCAATGCTGAACAATTTCTGCAGATACAGATATATATCTGGTACAACATCTCGTTCTTGCTTCTTGATCCGAACACCACAATGCGGTAGCACCATGATGCTGTTGTGGAAGGACCGCTTCGGCAGGAAGTGTGAAGGATAAATCAAGCTTGCAGTATCATCAACAGACACTACCCTTCCTGATAGGGCCTTGTATGGTTTCACCCAAGTCACCAAAGATACATTGTCACATGTGTCAGTCTCATGCACCAACAAAGAAACATCCCGACTGAGACACCCGTCAGGATTGCTTGGCTCAAATGAATCAAGACCTTGAACCATAAGCTGACACGCCTCACAAAATCTACTCATTTGGCGGCTCCACTGATCCAACGCAGCTAACACCCGATCTTCAGACAGAGTTGAGACAGGATGTGGTCGTTCTGCTGGTACTCTCTCATGACGCTGATTGCAAAAACTTTGAAGCAATGTTTCCCCCAACTCGTCTTCAAACGATCGTTCCAACTCAGCCTGATCACCAAGACTGTCGGGACCGTTTGCAGACACTTCGTCTGGATCAACAAACAATTGTTCTTCCTGTTTGCTTCTGGCGGCAGCGACGAAATTGCTGTTTATTTCATCTAAATCAAGCAAATCTCGGCCAAGTTCATCGTCCTTCAATTCCTCCATCATGTCATCAAAGGCTTCAAGATCTTCGCCATTGATTTCTCGTTCAATGTTTTCATGTTCTTCATCATCAATTTGTTCCTCATCATCAAAAATATCATCATTCTCTTCACTGAAACCACTTTCATTATCATCGGAAGACATGTTTGCATCATCGGTGTGTGGTTTCTTCTCTCTCTTGGTGTATGCTTTCCGTTTCACAAGTTGTGCAATGTAGAAGGCCCTGCTAACTTTGTATCGCACCCGGTTCGATTGCAGTGTCTCTTGCGAAGTGCAAATTGCAAGATCGGCAACAAACATATGCACACACTTGTTCTTTTCAACAACGTCGTCATGCTGTTGTCCCAAGACCGACACCAACGCGGAAAAGCTCAAGTTTGTAGGAAGTTGCCACAGCTGCTGTCGAATTGAAAGTTCTTCTGGCTGGTTTTCAACCACTATGCCATCCACACCATCCACACCCACACGCATATTGACAAGCTGTTCGCATGTTCCACTCATGTTGTCCTTTGGTATACCGGCCGATGTCCGTGCTGTAACGTTCATTGGATCCATCATCTGAACTTGACATGTTCTACCAGACAATTCTGCAACTATGTACATAACTTCATGACTCGCATAGTGGAAACACACTCCCAGTGCTAACGCTGGTAGGTTTTCCTTTTGATGATGGCGAAGGGCTTTCATAAGCAACTTGTTGTACTTCAACCCCCACTGTTCGGACACTGTCAGTCGCATACTTGGGTCATAGCGTTGGGGACTGCATGTGGAAATGTGAACAGCTGATGGTGGAACCCATCGGTCACTATCAGCAAGAAGACTTGATTCAGACCCCTGATAAAGTGTAGACCGGGATGCAATTGTCTCAGCGAGTTGTTTCAAATTCCTGAAGGTTGGCCGCCCGTGCACATCCATGGTCAGACTCTTGCGCACAGTGACGCGACTTGACAGCAGTTCAAGCGACATTGCTGTAGTAGCTTGCCCTACTGTTGACTTGATTTGGGAGTTCAGAGATTCAAGCTCACCCGCATCTAACTTGAGATGCATCCCAATCATCGAAAGGATTCCATGAAGACGGGACCCTGCACGCAACATGCCAGTCTGAGCAACATATTTGAGGTCCCACATGCACAATGTTCTAATCTTCGAAGTGGTATGTTCAAGTTGGTCAGGCTGGCTGTTCATGAGCTGGGTGGCAATGTTCCTCCGCGTAACATCTGCAACTTGGAGATTGCCATGCAGTAGGCGAAATAGACGCCATGGCCACCTTAGACGCTGACACTGACACTAGCTAACACATCGGAACCACTTGATGAGTGGAGACACAGGGAAACCCAAACCTATTCTGTTTCAAACATGAAATCTTTTCATCTTGACATTGTGGTCAAAGCCAACAAGCAACAACAACAGCAGCAGCAACAACTAACAACAAAAAGGCGTCTAATACCGACTATAGACGACTATATACAGCTACGACCATGACAGCACCTTGAGTTGTAAGTAAGTTGAAACCCCGAACAAGATAGCGCGCCTATGCTCATTGATCATGTGTCATATGTCATGCGTCATTATCGCACACATCACACATATGAACACATGTCACATGCCTTGCTAGCCCAATCACAACCAAGGTACCTGTTGAACAGGCGTGCTACGCGTCGATCAAATGCAGCCGCGTTGTGAAGAAGAAGCGCAGCCGCCAGTCCAAACAGAGATGCGTCAGTGATGTCTTCGCTCCCACTCGCAGCAGCACCACTGTCAAAGCATAGAGATTCAGAATTTGTTTTAGCAAACGATTTAGCTTGCTTTGTCCATTCATGAAATCTTTGCAGGATGACATCATACTCTTGCCGAATGGTGTCTATCCGATAGGAAACAAGCTCGACCACTGGCATGCGACCAGAATCTGTCACACCTTTGAAGTTCACACAAAGGATCCGGTAGAAATGAAGTAGAGGATTCCTGGTTTTGTGAGCCACAAATAACATGAACCAAAAGCTTGAGTCACCAACAGTATGCAGCGCATTCTTCACCCATTTGGTGATTTTTTGTTTGTAGTAAGTCGAGTCATCAAGTGCTAGTTCATCGAGCACATCGCCACTGGTTTCGCCAGTACCATCGCCATCTTTGCGTTTGGTTGTTACAGTCATCGGTGCTTCTCCAAAAGTATCAGCAAACAACTTCGCAATGTTCCCTGCCCCTGTGGCCAGAAAGAAGTCTTCAACACCTTGACGGCATGCGGAAACAGCTGAAGCAAAACATCAACACATTGTCAGTGACCCGATGCATAAATATATCTTATGATTTCTTCAAATAATATACGCATCCAACAAAGGCCAGAAACTCAAGGTCTCAAAGGTAGTCCAAAAGGGAACCATTATGCATCATCCATCCCTTGTATGTATGTTCTCTACTCTAAAGTGACGCCATGCATGGCCCAACATACTGCAACATATGATGGTTGCAGCTGAGAAGTTCTACATGAAGTTGCTTTGAACATGCCGACAGTTACCCATATGGCCTGTGAGTCCAATGTCCAACGAGTTTGTGTCTTTTAGCAAGACCATTAGACCATTCAACAAATCAACCATCAAAAACAACACCATACGGCCACTTACATCATGTGGTCATGATGTTGTCGATGTTGTCACCATTTGCTTTGATATTTAGCACCCGCGGATTCAGCTGAGGCACCATCAACACTAGCCCACCTACCAGCCACTGCCAAAGGAGGCATCTTGTTCGTCGCTACTTGTTTGAGGAAGTCAGCATCGTGTTGATGTTGCTGATACCATATGGCATGAATCTTTGACAAATGGCCGCGCCAAACATGACAAAGTGTCGCCAGGGCGCTGAAATATTTCCACGCACGTCTCAATTTCCGAGCGTAGACATCACAAAGCTGAAGGTGAGATTTTGCTATGAGATGGTATTGGTGCTTCATACAGGACAGACCCAAAAATATTTGTGAATCCAAGCCCGGATTGCTGGAAAACTCCAAGTTCAGATGGCTTCGACAAGCCAGTTGATCGGATCCATTGTCGGTCGTTGTCAGAAAGATATGGATGTAAGATTTGGGAAGCTCACCCTTCCTCAGTTGGTTCAGGCTTGGAACCCATAAACTATAAACCAGCATTGTTCATCGTTTCCATTACCATTGTTCCCTTGCCCATGCCTGACGTTTTCCCTCCAACCCAACCCAACCAACCAAGTCAAAACCTTGAACTTGACGCTGACATCATGGCATCAAAACTTATGAGTAGTCTTGGCCTGAAGTTTCGTCAGTTGTTTGCCTTTGTTACTTTTTTTTGTGAGCCCTATGACATGAGACATGGCCCCATCATGAAGAGATTTGGTGCTCAAAAAAGACTATATATATACATATGTCTATTAGTATCTGTCTATCTCCCTGTCTCTCTGTCTATCTGTCTATCTTTCTATCTGTCTGTTTGTCTCTCTGCCTGTCAGTCTGTGTATCTGTCTATCTATCTATCTATCTATCTACCTATCTATCTATCTATCTATCTATCTATCGTCTATCTATCTATCTATCTATCGATCGATCGATCTATCTATCTATCTATCTATCTATCTCAGGCATGCCCGTTGAACAAGTTGTTAAAGTAGTTGTTGCATATAGAAGAGAAAATTGAATTTGCAAATGATTACCTGCTATCCTGTTCCCCACAGTCCCGGAATCCAGTCTATGTCACACTGCCACATGAGAGTCGACTCATTCCACTTGTCACATGGCTAGTGGTAGAGTAGAGTGGTTGGTGATTGGTGAGCTAATTCATTTCTATTTTGGAGCCTTTATCAGCCGTCCTTGTTTGGTGTTTAACTTTAACAGGCAAGGCACTGTTTCAACTCAGCCAACTCATTCCAGGATCGAATGCCCAATCGTTTGAGCTGTTTCAAAATAATTGCCATGTTGCCACCACCGGTGCCGTGTGCACATACTTGTAGGTCAGACCTGGGTGTGTGGTGTGGTGCACAACCGCTACCACAGTTGTCACTGTGGGCACCAGCTTAACAAAAACGAAAACCCTCTACTTGTCGCTGGTCACCGTCACCAATATCGAACCAAAACAAATCTTCATCATAGACAAACCTTTTGAAAATCAACAAGTTCTCAGTTGTCTGCCAAGCACTGCCAAGCACTAAGGCACTAAGCGACGAATGGTCCTGTCAGTAACTGGCCATACCGGCCATATGAGTCCCAAAAACATCTTAGTCTTATATATAAATACAATGATATTATGTGTATATATTGATTATGTATAGATATACTGAATATAATACATAATTTTTGTATATACAGATATAAAAACATAATTCAATCAAGAGGCCCTAAGCCTTAAATTTGATTCGTAGTTTTCAATGGTCCAATGGTGAAACAATTCATCAAGTCAAGTCCGGGGAAAAATATTGTACAGCAAAAAGGGCCGAAGGACACCCAAGACAAAGATCGGAAAGCTTTTCGGTAGTTTGTTTGGCACAATGCATCCCAGTCCAGCATCACACCTGATGTCACCATCAATCCCTGTAATTTTTGACGCCTCCAGATTGCAGAGTTGGTTGCGTCTCCACTGAAGAATGTACACCCAATGCAAAAATCAGTTGAATCACCTGAAGCCAACATCGGCGCACTTGTTGATATTGGTGCATCTACCAATGGCAATCCGAAGTCCTTGCATATAGCATCATTGTGAGATGCCACATCTATTGAACTCAGACCTGACCTGCCATGCAAAACGATGTCAGTTCCGAGGTTTTCTGCCGGCTGAGCTTGCTGAAACTCGGGATGGTGCTCGCCAGACTGTACGGAGGCAAGTCGTTTCAGAATTAGGAGCAAGACCCTGTGGAAAAACACACTTCTCATCATGATGTATGCACCAACGAGGACTTCACATCTGGTCACTGTTTGCCTGCCAATATCTAAAAGAGATGACATCGGAAACGATGATGCCGACACAAAGGCTATACTCTTCCGTAGGCCCAGTGATATAGATCCCCTCCAGGACAGTTTCTTCGCCTTTCCCCTGAAAACTTGCAGATCAGTGATTTCAGGATTTTTGAGGGTTAGTATTTTTTCTTTGTGCGCATTCAATGAATGAACAGCTCGTCGTGTGCGTTGTTTCTCAGTTTTCAACTCACGTCGTAGTGATTGAATGGTCTGCGCATGATTGGCTACCATCGAATGTTGTCGCATTGAGTAAGCTACCAAGTCTGGCTTGTCCAGTGACTCGAGCAAAGCGCGGTGTTGTTCGGGTTCCAGTTTGTGCAAATTTGCAAAATCAAGTTTTGGTTGTGCTGGCACAATCGCCCCTGTAGATTCCGTTGGCCATACGATACCTATTCTTGAAGCAGTGCTAGTGTGAGCACCATGATCATCTGCCACATCATCAAATGAACCCAAACTCATGAAGGATTCCGACTTGGATTCCGACATATCAGGCGCATCAAACTGCGAGTCTTGGAGCCGCTGCTGATGATGAGGCGTGGCAGCATCGGGATCATTGGCTGACTTGTTGGATGACATGATGTCTGATGACATGTCAGCGCTGTTGCCATCAAATACATCACCATGTGATCGTTTCCTTGTGTTTGAACTGCAAGCACCTATGCTTGTGCTTCGTCTCCGGATGATCTCATCATCGATCTGCATTTCCCAATTCGCAAGGCTCTGGGAATCAACCACTCCAGCTCTAAGCAAAATGCTCGGGATGGAACGAAGATTCACCATTCTAGTGTTGATCTCTGCGTTAACTACCTTGGATGGGCAAGCAACGGTGGTCTATGAATAAACATACCAGAATGTAATAGTTTGGCTTGGCGCTGCTGACCGCGCAGCGTAATGTTCTTGTGCAAGCCCTTTTGTATATAATATGTATTAAGAAGCATTATGATCCTGAAACTAACCGTATATATATAATATTCATGACAAGAAATCTGAATTGATATGAAACAAAATATATTGCTGACAGTCTGACAGGCTGTCTGACAGTATACATACATATATCATATCATGTATGACATATGACCATATGACCAAAACAAAAATCAATTGTCAGAACGTCATACCGTGATTGAAAATTGAGCCCTGGGATGCCCTGGGACCCTGAGAACTAAGAACGATGTGACACCAACATGGAAGGCAGCAGCAATCAGCAGCACGTGGAGTGAGCGCACGCTGAATTCAGCTGAGATGCCATATCCGTCTCGCGAATGTTTCGTGCCACTTTGCAGCCTCTTGGCAAGGCTTTCTCCAAAGAATGAAGCCTGGGATGTTTTGGCACGCAGGCACGCACCCGAAGAACAAATCCTGTTGTTGAGACTATTAAAGCATTTCTTTTAATACTAGCTCGCAAATTCATGATGCCGAAGCTGAGGCAATAGAGCAATCAAAAACATTAAGAATGATTGATGATTCGATTAAAGAAAAACTTGAGGAACTACCACAGGCTACCAGTGGCTATGTGTCACAGACCATTTGGCATCGCATCCAGTGTCCCACCGTTGATTACCATGCCTTAGATACAGATGCAACATATACGACATATATGGTTGAACATTGACACACCATAATGCATACTCAATTCCCTGTGCGTACCCCACCCTCACCACCACCGCCACCATCGCCACCATGACTCACCATCACAACAATCAACTCATCAACTACTCATCAGTCAGCTACGCTTAAACTCATGGCCGTTCCCCTCTAAGAAATTAAGAAATATAACCATATCTGGATTGAATTGCGCTGCCGCACTGTACAATATATGTGATCTAGATGTTCAAGCATTTTACAACTCTAGGAACTCTAATTTTATATTTCTTGAAATGAATGCAATGAAAAAGCCTACAGGATCATACGTTATCCGTGCCATTTGTGATTGACATTATTGACATCGCACATCGCATACTTGGTGGCGAGTCATGGTTACATGGTTTGTGCGCTTACATATGTTTTTGATCTTGCATGACAAGATGCTGATCCACATCACAAGCCAGTGTCTCACTGCACATCCATGCAGTCTGCAGCAGCCGCCGAAGTTGCGACGACAAAAAAAAAGGTTGATTCGGTTTCGACATCATTGCGCACCGAGCAACCGAGGTTGTTGCCTTCTCAAGTGTTGAGTGTTAAGTTGACTGATGGATGAAACTGCTAAGGTATTTGCTCTTAAATTGATAAAATACTTCCTGCCCCCAAAGCATCAAACCAGACC
>CAMXCT020001593.1:71577-138595 GCA_947184155.2 Cladocopium goreaui | reverse complement strand
GTGTGTAAAAGTATCTGTGTGTAAACGTTTCTAAGTATAAACATTTCTGTGTGGGAAAGTGTTTATGTGTAAAAGCGTATGTGTGCAAAAAATTCTGTGTGTAAAAGCGTCTGTATGTAAAAGAATCTATGTATAAAAGTTTCTGTGTGTAAAAAAATTTTTGTGTGGAAAATGTTTGTGTGTAAAAATATTTATATGTAAAAGAGTTTGTATGTAAAAGTTTCTGTGTGTAAAAATCTTTGTGTGGAAAATGTTTGTGTATAAAAGTGTTTGTGTGTAAAAGTATTTGTGTGTAAACGTGTTTGTGTGTAAAAGTGTTTCTGTATAAAGGCGTCTGTATCTAGAAGCATCTGTATATAAAAGTGTTTGTGTATAAATGCCCCTGTAATAAAGTGTTTGTGTGTAAAAACGTCTGTGTATAGAAGCGTCTATGTGTAAAAATGTCTGTGTATAAAAGCGTCTATGTGTAAAAATATCTGTGTATAAAAAAAATCTATGTATAAAAGCGTCTATATATAAAAATTTCTATGTATAAAAACTTCTATATATAAAAATATATGTGTAAAAAAGTGTTTGTGTAAAAACGTATGTATGTAAAAATATTTGTGTGTAAAAGCGTATGTGTGTAAAAGTGTCTGTGTGTAAAAATGTCTGTGTGGGAAAGTGTTTGTGTATAAAAATGTGTGTATATAAAAGCATTTATGTATAAAAGCGTCTGTGTGTAAAAGAATTAGTGTATAAAAGCGTTTGTGTATAAAAATCTCTGTGTATAAAAGCCGAAGAAAAATTATACGAAAAATACGATGCAAATTATTGTCTTATAATTGTAAAATATTATCTTAATATCACTCTGTTCGTCTGCCTATAATTTATCTTCAATATATTATTTTTCTAATATAATATCAATACTAACAACAGAAAACCCTGCTCCTCTACGCTCTCGAACCATCCGTCGTCTAGTTTATTTTATTTTTCATTTTTTTAAATTAATTAACAATCCAATAAAAAATTAAGCAATATTCCTCAATATTTTTATATATTAATTTTTAAGAAAATTAAATTTTCCTTTAATTTGCAAAAAAAAAAATCTATAACCTTCTCCGGAACCTTCTCTGCATCCTTCTCCGGAACCCGTTGAACTTAACCTGGTCCTACACCAAACCTAGCTACAAATACAAAAGCCAAATTCGAAACCACTAACATGCTTCGATCTTACAGTAGTAGTCTCACCATGTATTATATTTTCCGACGCCTGAGCTCCAACATCCAAGAACCTTACAGAACTCTTTCACTGCAAGCGATCGATACCTCCATCAACGTGGAAAGGACACGCCACTCCTCGAGCATAATCTGGCCTATGAGCTATAACCTTGTCCAATCACTACGCCAATGTCTTCGACGGTGCCATCAACAAATTCTTGCCCGCAACCCATCGTTCAAGACCATTTTTGGGAAACATGCATCGGTAATAAACCTCCTTTGCAACCACAAACATGCCGTCACAGAATGGGCTACAAGCATCACACCAGTGTGCTGTTGCAAGACATGGGCCCCGTTTAAGAAAGCATGTCTTAACCCTGGTACTGATCCTTGGATCCTTTCTGGGACTTTTCTTGCTGACTTGTTGTCCCCTAAGCACGCTGTCATCGCAGAAGGGTCTTTGTCCAAGAAGGTGTTTTTGTCCAGCACACTCTGATGATGATTAGCGCTCTAAACCAATAGACACGAACCAACGGGCTTCCATCCATTTCCAAGCAAAATATATTGGACCTCATCACGCGCCTTTGGAAACAACATTGTTGCAAGTCTGTCACGAACCACATCACGAAATCGACCGTTACAGCCTTGCGCACATCCTTTGATGGTGCTCTGTGTTGCTGCGAAGACAGGCAAGCTTCGTCCCTACGGATCTTTTGCCCATGCTTATACTATAAAAATCATTGGAAATAATTTTCCTTAACGACCAAGTTATCGAATCCCTCGAGGCAACGCCCACAGCCATGGTCAGCCAGATGGTCGCATCCTTGGAACAGGCCTATGGAAAGACTTACCCTTGGGCTCTTGGAAGCGGTCGCCAATTGTCCTCAGGCTAAATCCTGGCCAAAAAGAAAAAAAACACGGCTGGACGACCTATCATCTCGTTTGTCGATTCCCCGTTTCGACCAAATGCTCAATGATTTTCCAACTCATTCCGGTTGGATGTCCTAATCATAATCACTTCGCGGTTAGCGATGGCTATGCCTTGCTCAAGCTTCTCGAAGAGGTACCGGAGTATGACGACCTCATAATTTTCAAGGAGAATTTGGCAGGATTCTTCATTAGGATCGAACCTGACACGTTTTTAGGCTCGCGGCACATGCTGCTAGATTTTCTCAGACCTCACATGAACGTAAATGGTAATGAAGTCTTCTCCGTCTATCGGGGAAGACCAATAATCCGGGTGATTTTGTGAAAGGTCGCGCCTGCAGGAGGCTCAATGTCACTCGGAAGTTTGGAAGATTGCAGTTCGCGATGTGCCTGACCTCATCGAGACGGCACTGAACATGCAAACCTTTGCATTGGGCCCTAGAAGTTTTCGCCAACACCGAGGAAGTCCCATGGGCAGTCCACTGTCACCGGCGCTATGCCTCATGGAGTGTATCAGCGAACAAAATTGGTCCATCAATTTCAAGGAGACTCTTACAAATCATAACCTTTCGTTCGGCATCTTCGATGTGGACAGCCGGATGATTCTTGGTAACAAAATGTAACAAACTCATTCAGGACCTGGCTCCGTATGAAATCTTGCTTGATGAAGGTTTCTATGGCAAGCCCGTCGTTCGGGAGACTGAACCTGACCAGGAGTTCTTGGGCTTCATGATTGAGGCAAATCCCTTTGCATTAGTCTATCGTGGCCCCACCAATGTTTCGCAGATTTTGTCCCCATTCTCGGCAGCTCCTCCTCAAGTCCTTCTCAGTAAATTTCGATCGCGTTGCCACATCGTAGTGAAAGGTGCCTTCCCGCTGTACAGAGTTCATCAAGGCCTTCAAAAACTATAATTCATATTTACCACTTGGCAGGCTTCGATGTCGAAGAACTCAAAAGCATTTCTTCGAAGTTGTTGTCATCCAGACTTAAAATCTCTCTTTCCATTTGTTGCTGCTGCCTATTCTTCACTTCTTCTCTTCTTCTCGTGCCTTTTCCTCTCCAGCTCTTTGGTTCAAACTCGTTCTTCCTGCTGCTTTCTTTGGCCCTCTCCTTCGGTTGCGATGGATTCTCATCAGCGCCAGATTCGGTTCCACTTGGCAAGGGCTATCATGCATCTCAATTACATCGCTGGTTTCTTACCTCTCTTTGAACCGGATCTGGGTTGGGAATCTACACCTATGTCATCGGGACCATCAATCCCCCTGGCCCCTTCAAATTTCTCAACTGGATCAAGTCATGTGCACACCTTTGTGCCAGTGCCCAGACCCAACCACCCTCCAACCTTGATGACTATGCAGGGAACCCATGTCATATGGTGACCAACCCAGAACCGAACTTGCGTCCCATTCATTCTTCGATTTATATGCCGGCATTTCGTGATGAAGTTCACCCCGCGGCAAGACCACCGTCGTCTTCTTCAATTGTACCTCCTGCCGCCAGAACCACTCCAGCATCGACAGCGACAGTCCACCCTCCCCGTTCTCCTCCTATCACTACGGCACCGTGTTGTATGCGACCACCCGTCCCTGAAACCCTTCCACCTGCCCCTGCTCTTGAACCAGATGCTGAAACAGATTCCGACCATGGACTACCAGTGGCTTCATCGGCATCTGCAGACGTGGAGACCCATCAGCACCGAGTTCACGGCCCTGTTGAGCCTGACCGTGAACCAACCGACCTTCGATCTTCATGGGGAACCGAGGTTGGACTGACCTTGACGACAATCACCTGGTGGAGTACAAACAGGACTCTCGATCTTGCCCTTCTTGGAAGTCTATCCTTCCAAGGTCTGTCGAACTCCTGAGAGCTGCCGTGCACGTTGGATGTTCTTAAAGAACACTCATTCTGATTTGTTTCCTAGGGATGACACTGTCCCCAATCCTGAGGACAAATCCTTAGTCAGAATGTCAACATCCTTCTGCACATCCCTCGCTGCTTGTGCTTGGGGGTCGCCGATTGTGAATTTGCCATTGTTCCTCATTTTTTGATTTGTCTTTAGCCTCTACTTAATCGACAACATTTTCCATGATGCATCGTTCTCGCTCTCGTGATTTAGCATACTGTGGATCCCGGGCCAATTCTATGGCATTCCGGCAGTCGCGCGATTTACCCCAGTGATCAACATGGTGCTGATTTCATATCATGACCTTCGCTTTATGGCCTAGGAACATGCTGGACCTAGTGATGTGATCCACACTCGATCGGACCTGCTGCCGGCGTTGACAGCCACTGACCAAGAAGGACTTTTCACTTTCTCCAAGCTGGTAGCTCCTTCGCAACTGCCTTGTACCTTGTTTACCAATCTTCTTCATGACCTTGCTGATCAAATTTCGGTGACCTGGGACATTCAACTGGACCCTGATGATCTTTGTCTCCGATATGCTACCTTGACTGGGGATGTCTTCGAGCTCGAGTCGTTGTTTTCCCTCATCGCCGCGTTGAGCTCCTATCGACTTGAATGGTGTCGTAGGCAAGATGATGGCGTCAATTCCTTCCTCTTCACGGACTTCACCCAGCCTTACATCATGCGACTTATGTGCCACCAGAAAGATCCTAGTACAGTCCTTCCGTGAACTGACATCTTGGGATCTTATGCTGCAGGTCTAAAAATGCTGTTCACTGTTGACCTCCCCGGATTGCCCCTTCCGTGTCTTTGTGTTTCTTTTTCGTTTCTGATGGTTTTCATGTCTATTTGTTGCTTCACTTATAATCTGCTCCAGCTTCATGGCTTTTTCTTTCCCCAAGGGGCGCCTGCCATGTCCGTTACGAAGCGAGATTGCACCATGGCGAACATTAGCTGGCCACCTTCATTCTGTACGGAGTCAGACACCACTGCCCAACAACCTGTTGATCCACTAGCCTGTACAGCTGAATCTGCTCCTTATACAACGGTTGAACCTCCAGCTCCCGCGTTTGCTCCTTCGTCGACAAGTCGACAAGCACTCAGGCATCCAATTTGGCGGTCCCTGGCCAAGGCTTGCATGGCATCAACTCTGAAACTTGGACGCAAGGCAACAAACAAGAGCTCTATGTGAATGAATTGCGACAGAATGGTCAGATGTCATGCAAACAACCTCTTCTGGTCTTTGACAGGGTCCTGGAGGCAAGGATGGGAACTCGGCCGCTACTGGAGGAGATGCTTTGGCATCCCATATGAAGAATTTCAACCTGGTCCGGATATTGTATGTCTTGCCCGCTTGTTGCAAGACATCCGTGATGCTGACACTCAAGGAGACACCAACATGTCCTCGATGGCCACCCGCCATGACCAACTCACTCCGGGTCAACTTGGTGAACTATCAGCACGATGGGCTATTGCGGCAAACATGCTTGCCATGGGCTCCCACCACAGGGACCCCAACGACAACTTGCCCTCCAATCAGAGCGATGATGGCCTCTGAGTGTCTTCTGATCTTCGCCCGAAATTTTGATTCATGCTGTGAATCCGCCTCGGTGCGATCTTCCAAAAAGCCCCGCTGCTGCGGGGCGTGTGTGTGAACCATCTAAATAGTATAGATGTAAAACTTGTACTTTTCGTTTCTCTTTCCATCTTTGAAACAGATCATGATGCAGGGGGTGGATGCATGGCCTGGCAGTCATCCACCGACGAAGACACTGCCTGTCCATGGTGATATGACAAAGGGACGCCTTCGTCATGTACCTGCCATTTCAACTTCAAGTCTTTGCAGCATTTCAACTGGCCGAACATGGCGACCGGCTAAGCCAAGAACCGGCGCGACGATCTTACATTTGCATTTTCACTTCATTTCTGCACAGTTGGTGCAATCTGGAAGTTTCGTTCCTCGCAATCTCAAGGGCTGGCCGGTTTGCTTTCCCTTTTTTTAACCTCCAAGGCGGAATCTCACGCCAATCGAAACCAAGCAGTGAACGACAGGAGCGCAATTGAAATCCTGACTATATGCCGGCTGTGGCAAGCAACATTGCCCGCTGCAAACTCAAAGGTCAACTCACATCATGTTTTGTTTCAGGAACCTAGCCTACCTTGGTTTCTCGCATTATTGCCAAGCTACACCTGTAAAGTGGCGCAGCTATCCCCAATCCTTCGCACCTGCCAATAGTTGCCAGCAAACAATGTGTTCCGCACAGCATCTGCTCCGTGCAGCTCGTTGGCACTGTTCGTCTTTGGAACAGCCAATTCATGTTAAACTTTCACACCGTTGAAAAAACCTGTCTTGTGGACAACTGCGCGAGCGAGCAGAGAAGGCAACGGCTAAATTCTCAAAACAACTTGGAAACTTTGGTCATATCCAGAATCTCACTGCAAGAATGGATGCGCCAAGACTTGATCCGCAGTCAATCTCTCACTTGGATTCATGCGCAGCAAGCCCTTGACCAGGTCCTAGCTGCAAGCTCGTCATGCCAAGGGCCAACATGCAAACGTTGCAACTAACTATGGTGCTGCGCTGGAAGCAAGGCAGGGCAAGTTGCAAAGTACAGCTGCAGTTGCAAGTCAAAACTTGCCTGCTTTGATTTCAGCAACCCGTGTGCTTACAAATATCTACAACATGACGCCTTGTCAGCTAAAGAAGTCAATATGAAACTGCTTTCCACTACCTGTACCACAGCGTGGTGTATTGCAAATCAATGACGCGTCCCATTGTCCTGGGCATCTTGAGAGCACCGCTTCAGCAAGGTTTGGTCGAACTCTCCGTTTACAATCTGCGCCTCCTCCTCAATCGTCAAGGCACGGGAGAGACAAGAGAGACCGGGCGTCAAATTAAGCCGGCATAGAACCCCAATAGCAAAGTTTTGCGTTTCCTTTGGCGACAATATTGTCTTGAGAGGTGATCCAGCTTAGCCAAGAAAATGCCATTCCTTCAATACCCCCAAAACCACCACCGTAACAGCGCCGAGACACCACAGAAACACCACCAAGATATGAGCAAAACATAGCGAAACACATCACCGAACACCCCCAAGACAGCCACGGACACACCACCAAAATGCCACAAGACACCAACGACCACCGAAACACAATTGAGAGACCACCAAGACACCAGCATGACAGACACCACCAATTCCCCAAAGGACCTGCAAAGGGTTTTCCCAAAAAGTTGCTACCAGCATACTTTGTCATTCTCATCACCATCATCACAACACCGTCACAACAACATCATCACAACAGCATCATCATCATCATCATCATCAACATCAACATTTCATTTTTCTTTTTCACTAACCGTGCCCGTACCGTCATCATCATCATCATCATCATCATCATCACCAACATCAGTCTTTTAAATAACAGAAAGAAAGTTTGAATTCAAACCTCCGACAATGTGGACAAATGGAGAGGTAGAGGTGAGAAGAGTCAGAGAAGAGAAGGAAGAAGGAAGACGATCGGAGAAGAAAAAGAGGAAGAGGAAAGAAGATGCAGGCGCGCAAAAAGGTAGGAAAGTGGCGAAACACTGCGTTTTTCCAATGCTTTGTGGCTTCGGAGGGTCGAATAGCAGGCTTGCTAAAGCGGCGGGTGCGGAGCCATCAGGTCGGATAAGAGATGATCATTCTCGCGCCGTTGTGGCGCGAAGCACATGTCGAAGTTAAAATGTCAAAAACACAGGAGTCTTGGAGTGCTTTTGGAAGTTCAGATGTCATGACATTGTGGCGCTAAGCGCGGTCCCAAGTCAAAATGTTGAAAACACCTTAGGTTCAGAGCAAAAAGTGCACACCGTTGTGGCGCCAGGCACACGCCGAAGGCAAAATGCACGAAACACCTCAGCAAAAAGTGCACGCCCTTGTGGTGCGAAGCGCGTTTCAAAGTCAACATGTTAAAAAAGCCTTAGTGTCGGACCGCTTTTGGAAGTTAAGATGTTGAAAAACCGCACGCCGTTGCGGCGCGAAGCACGTTTCGAAAGCACAATGCTCAAAGCGCCTCAGAGTCGGACCGCTTTTGGAAGTTGAGATGTTGAAAAAGTGCACGCCGTTGTGGCGCGAAGCAAATTTCGAAGTCAACACGTGAAAAGCACGCCACGCTCGGACCCCCTTTGGACGTTCAACCGCACCACACTACACCACACTACACCACAACGACAACCACAACTCCAACTACAACCGCAGCAACAAAAAGCAACAACAACATCAACGACGACAACAACGACAACAACAACAGCGACAACAACTACAGCTACAGCAACAGCTACTACAGTTACAACTACGACACCTACAGCTACACCTACCACTACACTACGCTGCACTATATACACTATAGCTACAACTACACCCCGCTCTACTCAACTAAAGCTGCAGCTAGAGCTACCACAACCACTACCACTACAACTGCGACTACAGCTACACCTACACTACAACTACAACAAATGCAGCTACAACCACAACAACAACTACAACTACACTACGCTACGCTGCATTACATCTAGCAGAATCTAGCAGTTGTGGGTGAGGTGACCACTGCAACCACTCCAAAAAGCACAGCTACAACCACCTTTCGATTCATCAGTGGGTTCGCTCTGCAATCCATACATCGCGACCGTTCGCCTCTGCTATATATAGGTTTCCTATCTTTGAAACTTCCGCCACCGCCTTGTGTGGCACTACTGGCAATAATTATCCTCAGTATCCTCGCTTTTCATAGTCGGCAAATTTCAACTTGTGTTCAGATGCAGGTGGACATGATCGTCTTTAATGCACCTACATAAAAAGATACACAGATGTAGATGCAGGTAAATGTCTTACTGACGCAGGTGTTTAGGCAATGATGAGAAATTTGGAGCAGGATAAGGAATCTTCCCGATGCGTCCCCAGCAAAAAGCTACAAATCATTGCACTTTTCGGCTGTCCTCGAATGGCTTCTTCCCCGTGAGCATGACATGCAGAGATACTCCCAAACTCCAAAGGTCGATGGCTTTGCTGAACTCCCGCTTTGGCAGCTCCACAAATTCCATATTGAATGGAGCATTAAGGCTACCCAGAATCTCGGCAATAGCTGTAACACCTGCCTTTGTTCCGGCACCAATTTCATTGAAATCTTTCACGAAGGGCATCTCCAGCACCTCCACATTGTTGATGTGTGAGATAGCCCAGCCATCTCCGATGCCAAAGGTTGCCGCTTGACCTCCGGGCTCAATGCCGTTCACCATGGCGCCCTTGCCATCAGGGCGCTGTGTCACAATGCCAAAGCCTGGCGATGCCTCCTGACATGGCTGCCAAATAGCTGGAAACAGTTGAAATTGGAACACCCCACAACAATTTACGGTAAGCGCCACTGCTTTCAAACCTGGTTTTTACTGTGCACCTACAGCGCATCCTGCCTGCGGAGCTTTGAAGCTGTACGGACCATGCTTCTTCATAGATGCGCCTTTTGGGGCAAGCATCAATTTGGCGCTTACAACTTCAGGTGCCATGATTTCAGTGGTGCCCACACAACTGCGAGCCATAGTGCCTTTCAGGCTCTTTGCGACACCGAAATCTATCACCTTGACAGGCGTTGTGGCTGTGATCTGTGTGCCACACACCAAGATATTTTCCACTTTGAGATCGCGGTGAACCACGTCTCGGTCGTGGATGAACTTAAGCCCAGCGGTTGTTTGTCGCATGATGGATTTGACTATGTCCTCTGACAGGCCCTGACCATCCTTGATGAAGCTTGCCAACTCACCGCCCTCAATGAGCTCCATGACAATCATGATGTATTGGGCTTGGGAAGTACCAGGTCTAAATGCATCGAAACATCCAAGGCACTCGCAAATGTTTGGATGGCCTTGGATCTGCAGCAGAACTTCCGTCTCTTTGCGGATTGATGCGATTTTCTCATTGCAGGAGGGATCCATTAGTAGTCGCCAAATTGGTATGGTTTTGACAGCGTGCTTCGTGTTTGGCGTGCTTCTTCTGTGGCATAAGTATACTGTACCTTGGCCGCCTACGCCTAGCACCTTGTCGGTTTCAATGACAAACGGATCATCAGGAGGTCCAAAGACTTTGAACTGCTCAATCGACCCCAACGCACGTGTCATTGTCCTGATCGCCCTGCCACACTTCGGCGCACAAGGCATAAACTTTGCGCCTCAGTCTTCGAGATTGAAATAATATACGCATCTCCATCCCTGGTTGACTCTTATCTGGCCTTCCTCACAACTGTGAACATGTAGACTGTAGGCCTGTAGGCTGGTAATCGCTGTAAAAAAAAACCCGTGAAACACGTATGGGTACCAAAACGCATTCAAACACTGCATGCGCCGCCGGTTTTTAGGCTGCAAGTTCGTTGCGCAAGAACATCTGGCAGCATCTAGAACGACCATAATATACTGCGTGGCAATATTCCAAACATATATGTAATATGCGCCAAGTCAGGAGGACAAGCTGCATGTTCACTTGATGTACATGTTCTGTGATATCTGTCTTGTCTTACACTCAAAAGACTATGGCCTCGGCATGGCGGCGCGCTGGGACCCCAACGTGAAAAGCTCCAGGCAAAGCACAAAGCTGCAATCCCGCAAGACCAGTCCGTTGACCTATCAAGGCATGCACGCAAGCCTCCCAGTGCGGCCCTTTGCGTCCAAACTTTAGGCTGCGCAGGGAAGGGCCGTTTCGAACTCAGAGAGGATACGCATCTGGTGGGACAAATGGTTCCTTGGAAGGGTGTAGCCATGGCCCAAAGCTGCCCGAGCAAAACCTGTGCTTCCTAGATAGAAAGACATGCGCCATGGAGTGACGAGAGGGGGCTAAGAAACATTTGGACGCAAAGAAATCAGTGCTGCGAACCTTGCTGTTCAGCGATTCAAAAAGGTCATGAAATCTAAAGCAGGGGCAAAGGCTGCACTGTAACGCGCGCTGACAGTTAAGAGTATTTCAAGTTGAGCCGCTGTCCGGGCTGCGCGGCAGCAGAACAGAAAACCAGGATCACGCAAATTTCCAAAGCAGCAAAAGCAGCGCTTGCAATAGCTGCCAAAACGTCCTGCCATCACGGCTCCCACACAAGTGATCACTCTTTTTCACATCTTTTGCGACAAGCTCAAATAACATGTTGCAACAAGAGCCAGCAGCACAAGTACCTTAGCCACGCTGTATTGGCCCTGAGCATCTGACAACTCTCATGGAATGCAATCATATTTACACAGGTCTTCACATGTCAGTATTCATCTCTCTCTCTCTCTGTCTCTCTCTCTCTCTCTTTGGCTGCAGGCTGCAAAGGCAAGCATCTTGAAGCTCACCATCCTGTAAAACGAAGCCGGATTTCGCGCGAAAAGGCACGATGTGCAGATGTAAGATTTGCAGATGCAAGATGTACGGATGTACAAGGTGAAGGTGTTTACAATGAAGATGGATACCCGCTTCATTTTTCAGAAGAACCCTTCGCTCAGACGCTCAGCTTTTCTAGAAAAATGCAGGTGCATCGGCGGCGAAAAAAAATAAGAATTTGCAGAGCAAAACTACTACCGTATTTCGCCCAAAGCTACGAAACTCCAACATCCAAGTGTGAGTCGCTTGTCCAGGCCTGTGTCTGCTGAAACGGTAGCTCCCTGAGAGGCTAAATTTCGCGAAGTCTTGGCTCACGTTTGAATGGTTTTGAACGGCCGAAAACTATGTTTTCCGAAAAAGTCAAGTGCTCCATTTCCTTTGCTCCCTGCCTTGCTGTCTCTCAGAAACCCTGACAGCAGCAGTCGTCTGAGGACGGTCCCACAAAACCTACTATGCCGCTATTTGACATACATGTCACTAAAGAATTCAAAAGCTGCGATGAAGGCTCCAACTTTGCCTCCAAACATGCTGCGGTGATCTTGCCAATGGATATGGCCGAGCATTCCCAACCATTATCCTTACTTTCAGGAATGATCAGCAGGACTTCATTCAACTTGTTGACAGACCGTTGAGGTACTACTCAGCCTGCAATACTCCTAGAATATCTGCGCCATGCTTGGGGCATCTGGGGCTTGTTCTCTGAAAATCCACAGGAAGCACGGCTTCTCCAGTTGTACAAACCTCAGCAAGTGGCCCGCAAAAGTCAGCGGAACCTGAGGTCTGCAGCCAATCTGTCTATTGTGGGGTAAATCCGCGTCAACTTCATTCCAACCCCGCCAAGGATTACATCACATCTACCTTTCTTATCTTTCCATTCCGACTTCTCTTGTTTCAATTCTTTTCTGCAAGAAGAAAAGGCCGGGGGATTGGCTGGATCTGACAGGGTTCAAATGGACTTGGCGCGGCTCCCTAGGGTTTATTTCTAGTAAAGGAAGGCTGCAATGGAAACACATCAGCAACTTGGAGCTCCACCTATGTAGCGCGGAACCAAATCAACCTGGCAGAGGCGGGCCAATCACATCTTGCTGATTGAGCACCGGAAGACACTGAATCTCTGGCAACACTTTGGTGAACACTTTGGTGGCTCTGGCTCACTGACGTCCACCCTACAATCGTGTCATGTCCAGTGCCAGGGCGGCCTGGAAGGGGATTCCATGCAGGACACAAGCACCGTCAATGAAAAGTTCCAGAAGTCCCTGAGACCTGATTTTTTAGTTGCCAAGTTACAACCAGCTTTTGCACAAGACACTATGCTGACCAAAAAATGATGAATCCATGAAGGGACGAGAAGGGAAAGTAGGAAGGTTAAGTACATGTACGGAGCCTTCGAAAGCGAGCGCAATTGATCCTGGGCCTTGAAAACACAAATTCACCAGCAGGAACCCTCTCCAATGCGCCAAGGGAAGCGCCAGTCCAAATGCACAGATATCTCATAAGGGACTCGGGGAAGAATTTCTGCCTCGCGCATACATTCGACCGGCCGTTGAACTGCATTCGGAAGCACATCTTCCAGTAAGCCAGCCCGCCTACAGAAATCTGATACTAAGGGATATGTTCAATGAGAAAAGAGAACTAAAGTTACCTTGCCAAATCTAGAAATGCCGGGTGATTGCGTTATGGGCACGACAGAGAGCCAAAGCAGGAGAACCAAATTTAACAGTAATTGGAAAAGATGAAGCAAAAGGTGGGCACAGAGGCAAGCAGGAGAGGAAAGACCTGGTCCGACGATAAGACAGCGGAATAAGGGAAAAGGGCAGAAAGGGACGAAGACAGAAAACTTTAAGAGTAACAGGTGGACTGACAAGTCCGGCAATAATTTAAATCACGAATGTTCCAGTTGCAGATCAAAAAGGATATCAAATGCAACGTTGGTGGGCTGGTGGGACGCCTTTTGTGTGTAGAAGCCTTGCGCTTCATATTGCCTATCGCTGATTCTGTTTGCAATCCTCGGAATAGAACGGGTTTGAAACGAACTTCTGCGCATGTGGGAGCGTGTCTCTTCAAGCACAAAGGTGGCAAAAGAAGAGCGGTTATATAACCAATTCCGGATTTTCCGGGAAGGAAATAAATAATGTCAGGGCGTGTAGTAGATAGTGTCAATCATGTGTGCAGGCACCGCCCTTAACACACTCACGCAGATGCCCTGCCAATCTGAAAAATGGTGCTCTGAAGCTGCGCTCCTATTGTCGGATCATTGGGGTTGGCAATTCCATCCGGAGTATTCTTCGAAGACAGCGAAACCGCGTGAAAATGTGTGAATCCGGGATGCCAAACTATGCCTTCTGGGAACCCAGCAAAAGAATCAATGGCATGTATCAGACCCCAGAGCTGCATGCCAATTGAATTCTACTTCACGGGCCTCCTCGAGATGGAGGACATGCAAGTCACCAGTCACTGGTTGTGTTTGCAATGCAAAAGACCGCTTGCCCTGCCAGGGAGGCCAGGAGCAGCTCTGAGCAAAGGATCTGAAACCGCTTGCGCTCTGATGCAAAACCTTCAAAATGCAGGATTAACCCTGATTTTTTTCATGTCTCTTCTTGTTGCCATCGCAGCCCTAGTCCTTGATGGTCCTTAGGTTACCATTGTCCAGCAATCTCTTTTGAAAAGCTTGCTTGAACCACTTGTATCACTGAAAGAACGGCCGGCGCACCCATGGCATGTCGTTCCCTCTGTAATTAAAAATGAAGATCAGCGGCTGCAAGCCCCAAGTTCTTCTGTCCGCAGACCTTTGGCAAATCGCAAACCCTGCCAAATCACCATTCTCATTGTGTTATCAACATACCATCGCTGTATGGAGCCACCGTCGTTGTACATCTCGAACTGAGGCAGCAGCAGTGCAAAAAAACCGCACGACTCGTCCAAGGTCTCCAGGCACAAACGAAATGACACCTGAAGCATTGAAGGTGGCACAGCGAAACGACCCACAAGTCGAAGTTGCGTTACGCAAGTGTGTTCATTTCGGCCCGCACCCATCTCGGTTTGCTCCCTCCTGTGAAGTTGCAGTACAAACCCTGGAACCTTAGATTAAAGGGAAAGAAACCCAAACGCCATGGATTATTAGCGATAGTCTTGAAAAAATATCGCATCAACAAACAGAAATCCAATGCCAAGGGCATGTGCATTGTTGGCACTAGGGATGTCGCCCAAGCCAGTCTGTGCCGCCTTCCAAGAAAATCCTTGGGATTCTCCGTGCAATTTTTTTGGGGCCAATGTGGGAGCATCGTGCATCTACCTCACACGGCGCGATGTAACGCATGGACAAACATGAATCCATACACATACATTCTGGTGCAATATGCATGTGGACTTACGTATCAATCAATGTGCGTGTGTGCGTGTGTGTGAACGAACCATCACATCTGATATATATAAAACCTGTACCTGGGTTTCTTTTGAACTTTGAAGCAGATTATGATGCCGGGGCCTGCAGGGAATGTCAACGAAGACGGCTATGAGGTTCTGTGATATCGATCTGGGACGCTGGATCGACGTACCTGCCTTTCAATATTTACTGTCATGGCGTGGGGCTAAGCCAAGAACCCCTCAGCCGTTTTCTGCATGGCTTTCACACGAATTCTGGCTTTGCAGCACAGCAATTTCTGTTGCCATGGTGCATACTTCTTTGGCGTCTTGCCGCTCAGTCTCTGTAGATCGCAGTGGAGTGGCTGCATCAAGGTTCCTAGGTGCTGCGGCTGCCTGCATAAAAAGTTCTCAAGAGAAACTCCGAATTACAGATGAAATGAAACCGGCTCAACTTCGCATTGCAGAAACTCATGAGACGAGAAGAGGCGAGACGAAGGGAGATAAGCTGATAACAGGGCTGAGAAGACTTGAGAAGAGGTGAGAAAAAGTGAGAAGAGTGGAGAAAGGTGCGGGGAGTTGAGAAGGGTTGAGAAGAATTGAGAAGAGGTGAGAAAAGTTGACGAAGAGTTGAGAAGAGCTGAGAAGGGCTGAGAAGAGCTGAGAAGGGTTGAGAAGAGCTGAGAAGAAGAGTTGAGAAGAGATGAGAAGAAGTTGGGAGGAATTGAGAAGCGTTGAGAGGAGGTGAGAGGAGTTGAGCTGAGGCGGGAAGACTTGAGACTGGGTGAGAAGAATTGAGCTGAGATGCGAAGACTTGAGGCTGAAAGGGTTGAGAAGAGGTGAGCAAAGTTGAGAAGGGTTGAGATGAGTTAGGAAGAGCTGAGAAGAGTTGAGAATAGTTAGCAGGAGATGAGAAGAGTTGAGCTGAGGTGAGAAGAGTTGAGGAGAGTCAAATAGTTGAGAAGAGGCGAGACGGGTTGAGCTGCAGTGGGAAGAGGTGATGTGGGTTGAGAAGAGTTGAGAAGATGTGAGAGGAACTGAGAAGAGGCGAAAACGAGTTGAGAAAAGAGTTGAGGCTTCACCCCCAACTCCTGTAGGCCGGCAAACTTGGGCTTCACCCCAATAGAATAAAAACATTCCTTCCTGCCGGAAACTTCCACCGCGCGCCTTGTGCATTTATGTGTACACACACATATATAATATAGATGTAAGAATGCGTGTGCTATATGTGTTCCGATGCAGATCTGACGGTTGCAGGTCAATCTAGGAGCCAGGCCATGAACCATCGTCGCCAGCCACACGGTCTGACAAGTCAAAGAAAAGCCAAGCATGCGAGTACTTGCTGCTACGGTACTATACCATAGTGCAAGAGCAAGCGGGGCGACGTGGTCATCCCTATCAGCGCACTCACCGCTGAACTATCTCAAAGTGCAAATCTTCCCAGCCGGACCTGCTTGCCCTACAGAATTACACGCGCATGAAATGATGGGATACAAGCCAGAATATTAAAACGCACACGCCAGAATGCACACGGGTTGGATGCGCAGCACACGCAGACAGCATTTCTCTTTCCGACTCCCCCAGTAGCACAAACAGTTGCGAGGTGAAAATATTAGACATTTGATCTAAAAGCTTCAGACCGCATTGGACTCGCAGTGTCACCACAAAATACCTTGTTCACTGGCGTGAAACCGATGCCTCCCAGAGGCCACTTTCAAACTCCCAACGCCTTGGCCTTGTGATCCCAACGTGCTCAGTCACTACAGGCAAGACGACGACCAGGGGCACAGTGAGCATCCAAAACAATGGCCCACAGATACTGCAATGAAACCACTTCGCTTGTGCCACAGACTGTCAACACCATCTCTACTCCGACCGCTTGTCCCCCGCTGGCTGCAAGGTAAAGAAGATGGGCCCACCACAGCATCCAGCTCATAAACATTGCACGCCAGAGCCATGAGGGCCACATAGGGGGTTATGCTGTGCGCTAAGGTCATGAGGGCCACTGCTAGTTGCAAGTGTCGTTTGATCAAAGTTTGAAGATTTCGGGCGTCCCGTCAAAGATCAGGGCAGTGGGAACAAAGACTACCCCCGCCAAAAACTGGGACATCGCCTGGGGCTCCGTGGGCAAGGCGCGGTGAGGCTGCAACGGTACCCAGGACATCCGAATTTGAGGAAAAACAAGCAACAAGAAATCAAGATCAAGATTTTCCAAGATCTAAGGAAATTGTTGAAAACCAACGTGTAAACTTAAATCAATATTCTGGAGTGCAATATCAAAATTGCTTGCTCCAAAGCCGCCTTGCTTGTAACCACGCCACTTGTGAGCTTCAAAACCCCAATGCCACGTGATGACTAATGAGCACTTTGTTCTTTGTTCAAGCTAGACAGTTTGGATAAACCAACATTGTAGACCAGAATTCTCTGTTTGCGAGGAGCAAAGGCAAGGAGTGAAAATTTCAATAGTTCATGGAGTCTTTGATTTCTCATTTTTCAATATCTGGCTTGATTTTTTCAAGATCGGATGCTTAATGTCGTCCATGAAGAGGATGTGGGCACTCTGGACACTGCGGACGGGCCCGCGGCGGTCATGATGCCGCAAACGAAACGTTAAGTCTTTCACCAAGTGGACACTGATGGCTTCCATTGACAAATTCCATCCCGTCCTCATGGCAGCGGCTCTGCTGCAAACCTCGAATCATAGTCAGCACCCTGTCTCTGTCTGGATTCCGAAGAGTGGAAACGCAATGGGAACTGCTCATATAGGGACCAAGTTTCTTGCAAAGGGGGCTGTCAGCACACTTGTCCTTCCAACGAACAAGGCAAGTCGTTATCCTGTCTTTGAAGGCTATCTCACCATTGCTGAGCAGGCCTTCCAAAACTGGCCACTTGAAGTTGTCCCAGGTCCCCGGAGACACCCCAGCAAGGGCCATGGCACCTGCTCTCGCGGCATAGACCGCGCCACGCAAGCAGCGGGGGCGATCATGGCATGCTGAAGGTCCACCCCGAGCAGATTGTGAGTGAGGCTATGACCAAGCATGTTCCACCGGTTGTGACTGTCATGAACATGGGTACATGCCAAGGAAGGAAACGCCTCCACATAGCGTGCAAACCTCTGATGTTTCTTGCTTGCTCGAAACAAGGTCGCACGGTTTCAAAGCACCAAAAGCATGCCTTGACTGGCGGCCCATCAGAAAAGAGATCCAAAATGGCTGCAGGAGCCACATGTCTCCTCTCTCCGCAAAAGATCAGCGCATTTCCCACCTCTCTGCAGGTGGGGATGATGGTGCCCACTGCGTTGCCGGGCTTGATGCCCGCAATTCTGAGAGCGCGGCAATAAACCACCAACTTTCTCGCGTAGACTGCCCACGTTCTGCGCCTGCTCCTGGAGGAACAGGTTGGTCAGGGAAAGAACCGTCCAAGCGTCAATCGCGTCCAAGGCGCGTTTCTTCAAAGAACCAGCCAACTTTGAGGTCACGCGATCGCTGACATAGCCTTGAAGCCTTGCTGCAGCTGATCAGATGGCAGCATTGCATCCTCATCCTCATTGGACGCTGGTCGCACGGTCTGCAAATGTTGGCTTTCAGCCAACCCCCTGCAAGCAGACCATGCGTGGCGGACACGACGAGCAGTTTGTAAACCTCACCTTGGGATGGCCTCTGCGAAACACATCCGGCCTGGGCCTCAGCTTGGGCCATGCACCCAAAGTCTGACAAGGTCTGACATCCGAGCCCACCAATGATGTTGTCCTTCACCGCTTTGCTGAAATTGAACTGTGCGGTCATGTGCATTGAACGTCTCACAGGGAATTGCGAGCTGGCACACGTGCTCTATATTGCAATGACGAAAAAGGGGGGGGGCACGACCTAGGGGATCCAAACAGACACCGTCTGGAAACGGGGGCCAGCGATGTCTTTTGTGGAAAATGTTGCATATGACATGCGAAGTTGCTGCGTAAAACAGCGTGCCACGAACTACGGACCAAGTATTGTTTCAAGCGCGCGTTCGGATCTTCATCAGACAGATGGCAAATGCGCAAGCTGACATGCATCGCTTCCAGTCGCCCCTGAGAAACATGTGCAGCGTCGATCCACACTTGGCAGCAAGACAGAACCAGCCCAATAGCGCGAGAGGTTGCAGGCCCCACGTGGATGGCATCACCCAGTGCTTGGCAAGGATCTCCAGCCGCATTTTTCTCAAGGTGAAAGATGGATTCGCGTCGCAGCCAAGGCTAGCACAGCAATGGGAAGAGTTCTTGCACAGCAATGGGAAGAGTTCTTGCAATCAGGCAGGCAAGAGAGCCTAACAAGTGGAATTTAGCCTTACAATGAGGAGAGTCCTCACGTCAAGAAACCCAAGCAGTGGCCCTTGCTAAAGTCAGCCAGGCTTGTTTTGGACTCCGTCCAAATCCTGAGGAAGAACACACCCGTTGTCCGTTTCGCAGCTGTTTGCAAGCAGATCGTGCCCATGTGTTTTGGAATTGCAATTGCCCAGAACGTCCTGTGGAGAGGAGGATACCAGCCAGTGCCATTTTGCAAGCTGGATTGGGGTGGCCGTTAACGGCTTTGAAATTCTCAAGCCAATGGTGAATACTCCAGGAGACATCTGGAGTGACAGGCATGCATACCAGTCCAGCGATGCCAATGCTTATCAAAGCAATAACAGTACCGCAGAGAAGGCTTTCACAGCATCACAGACAAAGAGTTCTGCGCTGCATAGGCAGAACTCACCAACGTCATAGCAATGACAGCCGTAAGGTTGTCCATTTTTGTGCTGTATGGCTACCCTGCGGCACTGAAACGGTTTCTTCTTCTTCTTCTTCTTCCTCTTCTACTTCTTCTTTGACGTGCGCCTTAGTGTGGAAGTTGTCCTCCATAGCCATCTGGCGGTATGCGTTGCTAGTCCTGCGCACGCCTATGGGCTGCAACAGAAAGGATCTGACCAATGCAGCGTTGAGAGTGCAGCATTGAGAGAGCAGCGGTTTGTCCCTCTCGTCTCGGGCTTCAAAGGTCAGCGTCACCTTCATCACGGAGCCGGTGTGCCGCACCAGGCTCAATGCCTTCCATGGGAGACGCCGGCGCCGACTGCTTAGAAGAAACCTGCATTGCCACGCTAAGTATCGTGCTGCCATCCAAGCCTCCGACATTTTCAAGTTGAGCCTCAACCTATGCTTGCTTACCTCAAACTGAGCGGTCAGGCCGATTTTGCTAGAATACCAACATGTCACAGGCACAGCGTCAGACATGATTCTCAAACAAAATTCCATCACCGGCCCTGCCTACCTTACATAAACTACAGGCATTGGTCGGCATGTCCAGGACTAAACCTGTTTGCGCGCATAGTACTGAGCATGACCAGCGAACGAAACGATATGGGCGTTCGAATCTGAGCACAGGTGCGCTTAGTGGCTATGTCAATGTATTTGCATTCTGGTGGGCGCAATTGCCTAGATATTTTTCAAGCCACTAAGATAGAAGATATTCCCCCTAATTATGATTTTACAGGCCAACTTCTATTTGATTTTCGGTTTAGCACCCCCGCAAATACCAAATCAAATAGAAGATATTCTGTAAAATATTCAGGAAAAGATGTCCCAAAATGATGTTGCCAAAAAACATATATTTCTTGGATATGCAATATCTTCTATTTGGAATTGATTGGCTTTTGGGGGGCCTTCTTCTATTTGAAACTGACTTCTATTTGATTTTGTTTTCCGTAAACTCACCTGAAGTGGCCAGATCTTCACACCCCTAATGCTGGGGGCTTACAGCTCACACCTACATATACATATTCTCTCTTTGCCTCTCTCTGCCTCTCTCTGCTTCTCTCTGCTTCTCTCTGCTTCTCTCTGCTTCTCTCTGCTTCTCTCTGCTTCTCTCTGCTTCTCTCTGCCTTTGCTTGCCTTTGCTTGCCTTTGCTTGCCTTTGCTTGCTTTGCCTGGCTTTGCCTCTGCCTACCTCTGCCTACCTCTGCCTGCCTCTGCCTGCCTGCCTGCCTGCCTGCCTGCCTGCCTGCCTGCCGCCCCTGCCTGCCTCTGCGTGCCTGTGTTTGCGGGCAGGGCAGAACAGGCCATGGAAAACTCATGGGGTTCCAGGGTGTCAGGATCCGGCGACAAAAAAATTAAAGGACCGGATAACCCCACAAGACAACTTCTTCCAATAATAAGCACCAAATGTTGTAGCGGGGACGGGGAAGGAAGGAACGACAACGGAGGTGGTGGAGGATCGAGAAGTAAAACAAAGTTGTGTGTGACAAAGTTGTATGTGAAAGCTGGTGCGTGACGAAGAAAGATGGTGTGTGTGTGTGACAAAGATGTGTGTGAAAGATGGTGTGTGTGAAAGTTGTGTGTGAAAGAGAGCGTGTGACAAAGTTGTGTGGGAAAGATGGTGTGTAACAAAGTGGTGTGTGAAAGATGGTGTGGCGAAAGATGGTGTGTGACAAAGTTGTGCGTGAAAGATGGAGTGGTGGAAGATGGTGCGCGGCAAAGTTGTGTATGAAAGATGGTGTGTGACAAAGTGGTGTGTGAAGGATGGTGTGTGAAAGATGGTCTGTCACGGTGTGAGAAAAATGGTGTGTGACAATGTGGTGTGTGAAAGATGGTGTGTGAAAGATGGTGTGTGACAAAGTGGTGTGTGACAAAGCGGTTTGTCAAAGATGGTGTGTGACGAAGTGGTGTCTGAAAGATGGCGTGGTGAAAAATGGTGTGTGAAAGATGGTCTGTGCCGGTGTGTGAAAGATGGTGGGTGACAAAGTGGTGTGTGAAGGATGGTGTGGTGAAAGATGGTGTGAGACAAAGTGGTGTTTGAAAGATGGTGTGTGATAAAGTGGTGTGAAAGATTGTGTGTCAAAGATGGTGTGTGAAAGATGGTGTGTGACAAAGTTGCGCGTGACAAAGATGGTGTGTGACAAAACGAAGGTGGATGTCGCCAAGTGCCACGCCTGCCACGTGAAACGAAGATGGATGTCACCAAGCGCCATGCCTGCCACGCAAAGTGCCGCGACGTCACCGGCGACCAATCCAGTCCAAGCGCGCCGCCAGAGCCAGCCCAGCGCCCTAAGTGCCACGCCTGCCACGCGAAACGAAGGTGGATGTCACCAAGTGTGGCGCTTGCCACGCGAAACGAAGGTGGATGTCGCCAAGCGCCACGCATGCCACGCAAAGTGGATGTCTCCAAGAGCCACGCCTGCCACGTGAAACGAAGGTGCATGTCACGAAGCGCCATGCCTGCCATGCAAAGTGGCACGGCGCCCCGGGCGACACCAAGTGCAACAAGTGCCACGCCTGACAATGTTGCCAATGTCCACAAGTGCCACGCCTGCCACATGAACGAAGGTGGATGTCACCAAGTGCCGCGCCTGCCACGCAAAACGAAGGTGGATGTCTCCAAGTGCCATGCCTGCCACGTGAAACGAAGGTGGATGTCACCAAGCGCCACGCTTGCCACGCAAAGTGACGCGGCGCCCCGGGCGACCAACGGAGCGCGCCACCAAGTGCAACAAGTGCCACACCTGCCACGCCAAACGCAGGTAAATGTCAACAAGTGCCACGCCTGCCACATGAAACGAAGGTGGATGTCACCAAGTGCCACGCCTGCCCCGCAAAACGAAGGTGGATGTCTCCAAGTGCCACGCCTGCCTCGTTTCACAAACAAGGTGTGTGAAAGATGCTGTGTCAAAGATGGTGTGTGAAAGATGGCGTGTGACAAAGCGGTGTGAAAGATGGTGTGTGAAAGATGGTGTGTGAAAGATGGTGGGTGACAAAGTAGTGTAAGAAAGATGGTGTGTGAAAGATGGTGTGTGTGTGTGACAAAGTGGTGTGAAAGATGGTGTGTGACAAAGTGGTGTGTCAAAGATGGTGTGTGACAAAGTTGTGTGTGAAAAATGGTGTGTGACAAAGTTGTGTGTGAAAGATGCTGTGTGAAAGATGGTGTGTGACAAAGATGGTGTGTGAAAGATGGTGTGTGACAAAGTTGTGTGTGAAAGATGGTGGGTGACAAAGTGGTGTGTGAAAGATGGTGTGTGAAAGATGGTGTGTGACAAAGTTGTGTGTGAAAGATGGTGGGTTACAAAGTGGTGTGTGACAAAGTTGTGTGTGAAAGATGGTGGGTGACAAAGTGGTGTGTGACAAAGTTGTGTGTGAAAGATGATGGGTGACAAAGTGGTGTGTGAAAGATGGTGTGTGACAAAGATGGCGGGCGGAGGCGGGCGAGGCGGAGGCGGGATACAGAATCAGAAACAAGAACCCGACACGCAAAGATGCGGAGAAAAAATCAGTGAATATCTTCTTGTTTAGCGATGTCATGCAAGTCGAGTCATGCCATACCATGTAGTTGGCTGGGCGGGTGTAGAAGGTCGCGTGGTGAAAGAATTTTTTGTGCTTTTCATGCGTCTGGCGTCACAGCGCAAGCGTGTTTTTTTACACAGCCTTTCTCTGGGCGCAACCAAGGGCAATTTTTTGACATTTCTACTTGTTTGCGGGGTTTAGGTGGGTGGGGCAGCATCGTTCACTCGCACTTGCAGGGTGCTTGCTACATTAGAGGTTGGGGGTTACCTTGGGGTGGGGCGGCATGGGGTGGGAGGGGTGGGGCACTAACGTTCACTTGCACATGCACACGTGCTGGACGCTAGCAGCAACGCTCAGTTGCAGTTGCACACGTGCTGTTATTATGTCAGAAGTTGGGGGCTTGGGTTGTGGAGGGGTAGTACCGTTCCAGCCGTCTACTTAGTCTACTTGTCTCACCTCAGCTGTTCCACAGTTGACAAGGGCAACATGCATTTGGAGCTGATTGAAAAGTGAAATTGGTCATTGCAAGCGATTTTTACATTACGATACTGCTTCTGCAAGCACTTTCTTTTTGCTCGGCCAGCGTGGGAAATTTGAAGCATGCACGGCTGTCCGCTGAGTCAATGAGGCCACAAATGCCTATGAAGCCATATGGCCACCTGCGCACGCCATACCACCATGTAGTTTGAAATCTTGAAAGGCCGAGGCGTGTATAAAAAACTTTGCTAGAATGCTACTCAAGACAAGGTGTCAGCCTGGGTCCTATGTAGTGCTGAATTAATCTGCTAGATACAGATATCCACATCGACAATGCTATGACTATCTATATACTATGACTCCGATGAGGTTGCGTAACATTAATTAATTTCAATTGTACATTGAACAGCTCTGGTGGCTGCGGAGCTCACTTGCGCAGTACACCGACCTTTTCTAAGTGCACGCATTGCGTTCCGGCATTCTGCATGTTGCATCCGCGTGCAAACAGTACAGTTGCAGCTCAATACAGTATTTTCTGGTGCGAACAAAGTGAGCTGTTCATTTGTGGGCCTTCCTTGGCGACATTGTGTGGCTTCCTTGGTTCACTGTTGCCGCTGACAGGATGAGTACGTGGTGCTTGGTCTGAGGCTGTAGCGATGTGTTGGGACCGGCATGCCATCTGCTGCAAGTTTGCATCCAGTCCGCAAAAACGGCAACCTTCGACCATGACCGATCCCTTATTCAAAGCTCCATTGGCACATGAGTCTGACCAGTTCGTGCGAAAGGGTGCTGAAGTATGCTGGATTCCAGCCAACCTCGCTGGCATGAGCAGCTTGGAGACTAACCCTCGCGCGTGGAGAAGGGCAAAAGATGGCAAAAAGGGTGGAGTTGCAAAGCTTGGTAGAAACTTTCACAAATCCAACATCCGCCATGCCACCCAGGTCGACACCGGGTTGCAAGCAAGCGGGGCACGACCTGTGAACATCCACAATCACTTGTAAACATTTTCTGCACACGCCGCGGAAATAGGCAGCAGCCTGGCCTCTTTGGCGAAGGCCTTCTTGCAGGGAAAAATGAGCGATGGATGATTAATTGTCACCTGCCTGCTATTGGCTTTTATGGTGCCCAGCCGCAGTGCCCAAACAAGGCCTGCATGATGCAATTCGCCAAAGTAACGCGGCCCACCTGTGTGGCAAGGCTGCTTTACGCGTTTCTGCTTGCACTGCCTATGTAGCACTTTCCTTGCATAGACTTTCCCGTGCAGGATGCGGAGTCTTGTCGTGTCTCGTCCATTGGCCAGTTTACAACTCCTGCGATATAGGCAATTCCTTTTCGGGTGGGAGAAACACAGGAAGCTCACACCCAACACTTCCAGTGGCTTGCTGGAACTTGTTTTATGATTTTCTGTCTGCAAAGGGAACCCTACAAGTGCGACAAACGGCGATAGACTTCATCAAGCGCGAGTGCCTCAAGAGCCGGCAGCAGCTCGCACACCCGCTCGAGCAAGCCATGCTCGATCAATGATTCCAAGGACCTGAAAGCATCTGAAAACGACAGAACAAACTCACTCCCTACAAATGTATAGCCTTCTTCTGCCTTCTTGACTGTTTGACGATATTTCTGATTCAACATGCAGCCCTGTCCAACTAGTACCAGCATATAGCCGGTAAATGTCAGCGACAAAAACTACGACCAGCATACTGGCATCAAATGCACACGCGAGCCCCAGCAGAATTTAACAACCGGGAGAACAGATTTGGGAAGGAGCGCGAAGCAACTGCAGCCAAACCCTCCCAAATTTCATCTGCGACTACGCCAAGCAGTATAGCCAACCTCCTGCACATGGAACCTTGAGAGCTTTGCTTGGGAACTGTACCCTTGAGATTTCCCGAAGCTTGGCAGCTAGCTCGCGACTTCGTTCATAACCACTTCCACCAGCGCAACCGCGTTTACTTCACTGGGGCCCACAAAAATTAACTTAGCAAGACTCCGTGAGGGCGGCGTAGGGCAGCTAGGGAAGTTGGAGCAATGCAGAGCCATGCGCAGCAGTCGATCAAATTTTAAAATTTTCCAACCTGACGGAGCTCACGATCTCCAAAGCCTGAACAGAGGTTCTCATTGACCAATTCAAGATGACAGGAACGTCAATGAAGGAAAGGAACATCGATAAAGCCTCATCTGATCATGTAAAACAAGCATATTACCGAAGGAAGTTTAGAAGTCCAACTTCCGACAATATGGACACGCTGTGATTTTCCAATGATTTGTGGCTCCGGAGGGTCGAAAAGTAGGCTCGCTAAAGCGGCGGGTGCGGAGCCATCTGGACATGTGAGAGATCAAAAACTGCACGCCGTTGTGGTGCGAAGCAGATTTCAAAGTCAAATGGTCAACGCACGTCATGCTCGCAGCACTTTCGGAAGTTGCGCTCTCGAAAAAGTGCACGCTGGCATCAGATCTAGGTTTTCTAAGATGATTTTGCCTGATAGGTGCAGCACTTCCTATGACCTGGCCTCACTTGCATGGCAGGCGCGGTATATACTTTAGATAGGAGGCAAACTCACGAAACGCACGGGTACGAGGCTGTCAGCTCTGCACTCAACTTTCCATTTTTGAGGGATGTCTCGCAGAGTTGCTTCGTTTTCCAGGCCGTCAATTCAACTTCGAAAATTGCGGAAGTCTTGCAGAATTGCTGCGTTTTTGAACTGTTGTCAACCAAATTTGAAGAGGTCTCGCAGAAAAGCTTCGTTTTTGGGTTTTTTTAACTTCCAAATCTCCAATGACATCTCGTAGAATAGCTTTGTGTTCAGCCTGCAGATAGACAGATAGAAGGACAGATAAGCAGAAGGACAATCAGATAGACAGATAGAGAGATAGAAAGACAGATAGATAGACAAACAGACAGATAGATAGACAGATAGATAGACAGAGAGACAGATAGACAGATAGACAGCTAGACAGATAGCCAGACATAGACAGATAAATAGAAAGACAGATAGATAGACAGATAGACCGATACATAAATAGATAGATAGAAGAACAGACAGATAGACAGCCAAGCCAGCCAGATAGACAGATAGACAAACAGATCGACAGATTGATAGACAGATAGATACACAGATAGATAGACAGAAAGATGGCAAGACAGATAGAAAAACAGAAAGACAGATAGATCGACAGATAGATAGAAAGACAGATAGATAGACAGAACGATAGGTAGAAAGGTAGATAGATAGACAGATAGATAGTTAGACAGATAGATAGAAAGGCAGATATAGACAGATAAATAGATAAATGGAAAGACGGATAGACAGATAGATCGACAGAATAGGTAGGAAGGGAAATAGATAGACAGAACGATAGAAAGACAGACAGATAGATAGATCGATAGATCGATAGAGCGGTAGATAGACAGATAGATAGATGTATGGATGGATGGACGGATGGACGGATGGACGGATGGACGGACGGACGGACGGACGGGTGGATGGATGGATAGATAGATAGATAGACAGAGAAACAGATAGACAGATAGATAGAAAGGCAGATAGACAAATAGATCGACAGATAGATAGAAAGACAGGTAGATAGACAGAACGAAAGGTAGAGAGGTAGACAGATAGACAAATAGATAGCTAGACAGTTCGAAAGGCAAATATAGACAGACAGATCCTGTAGATAGGCAAATAGAAAGACGGATAGACAAATAGATCGGTAGATAGATAGAAAGACAGATAGAGAGTTGGACAGACAGATAGATAGCCCGGCCCAACCACCTTTCGATCCATCAATGGGTTCGCTCTGCCATCCATGACTCCCAACAACAAACCTCTCCTATAGGTTTCCTATCTTTGAAACTTCCGCCGCTGCCTTGTGCAGTGGTAGTATTTTATAAACCAGCTTGACATGTCACATACTTAAATCGCAAAATAGGGGCCACGTACCTAGCGGTCAAAGTAACACTTCACACGCATTCTGCCTCTGTTCGAATTCCAGGGTCGGGAGCCCTTCTTCGCCGCCTTGACACAACATTTGATAAAGGTTAAACTCGATGAATTTTCCTACTTGCAACTTTGATGCATCTTGCTGCACTGAACATGGCAGCACTTGCAACTTCATGCAAATGCAACATGCAACCGTGTTTTGCCCTAGACACTGCTGGCTACAGAGCGTTTTCAAGGAGGGAGACATGAAGAGCGCTTTTGTGACTCCTCCAAATCTACACAATCACTGCACCTTGCAAACATGCTGAGCTGCGCACATGTCTCTTGTCAAACATCGGCCACAATTCTAGAGTTGCAACCAAGAAGCTGCAGTCAAACTTTGTGTTGTCAAAATTTGCACCGGGTTTGAAATTCAAACCCCGTTTAATCTTATCCGGTCTGAAGCGAATCTTGCCTGACACTTCTCAAAGAGACTGGGATAGGGCAACAAACCTTGAAAGCGGATTCAGCAAAAATACATGCGAAAGCATTGTATATATATATATACATATTGTTGTAATATGTATAAAAATAATGCATATCTAGATACAGTACGCTATGTTTTCTGTGTGTGTGTGTAGTAAAATGCATGGTGTCGTGATGTCGTGCGTGCATGTTCTGATAACATGTCGTCCCAGCTCAAGTCTGCTAGAGCCACCAAACGAAGAGCTAAGCCTGGGCAATGCAAGAATTGGCTGGGCAATGCGAGAATTGGCCAGCAAAGCTTGGGTGACATAAGCACGCCCCTGGCTAAGACTAATTCGCAACCTGCCTTCACACAAAAAACGTTCAAGAAGCGGACTTTTGCGATTCCGTGTTTCGCTGCTCTGTGCTTCACTTGTCCTACTAGTCCATTCGCTGAAGAACCCTTGGGGTAGGAATGTGCAACGGTGCAGTACAAGATCACAGCATCCCTGGCCATGTGTCAATTGAAGCCCCGTCAGGTGCAGTCATCGCATTTCATATATGTCATCGTTATTCGTATTTAGGCGGTTTTCGAAGCATTTTCGGATTCAAAGCTACGGCATCAGCTTGAAAGGCCTCCGCAAGCAACGCGCCACCTGCGACACTTGCTCAAGTCCTCCTCAGGCTATCTCAGGCCAACATAGGTCATATATAGTTCATGCATGTTCATGCTAGCCGTTTGTAAAAGGGGGCATTGAATGATCCTGATGGATGTGGTGTTTCAAAGTTCCCTCTGTTGCCAAACCATGTTGCTCACTCTATCACCGTCTCCGTCCAGATTACGGAGGCGATCCAAGTCTGGGCAGTATCAAGTGCGCTTGTGTTCCATAGCTGGGATAGGAAGTGAGCGAGAGCTTCCCTCCCAAATATCGTGCATAAAGTCGGGCACAAGGCAGTCCAACACCATACCCTGTAAGGCTCTCTGGATTGTCCAGCTCGTCTCCCTCTGTGCTGAAGCTGTTGACAGTCCCTATCTTTGCAGCCGTGCCATACATGTATGACCAAATCTGATCCCCGACTTCAAACGGGATGCCGCCCGCCTCATCACTCACTAAGATTGCAACATGATGAACATCGTTGCAGACTCGAATATGCACTGGACGAGAACTGATGTCAATCTCTGTCAGAAGCGTTGCCCGAAAGCTGTTCTTCAACAGCTCGCACATAATGTATCTCAAATAGCTCGGAATCAGGCTAAAGTAGCAAGGAGACTTCTCTTGTGGTCCAACTCGGCCAGCCTGCGCAGGGCCAACATCAGTATACGCGGGCACAAACGTGAATAGGTTTTTGATGTGTTGCGTGTAGCATCATGGAACACGAGTTGGAAGATTGCATTTGGGACAGCATTACGAATCCCTGCTTCACAAGGTTTAACTTCAAGCAAAAGCCTCACTTTCTGAGCACATCGTTTCAGATTTTTCAGTTTGTAACACAAACATGCACAGGCCATGGCAAATCAGTGCAAATCATTTGGAGCTGGCCTGGTAGTCTTGAACAATGTACTTTGGCTCTGTACCAAACCGTTGGTAGCACATGTAAGATGACACTTGGGCAGCGAATCTACAAATGTTGGACGCGTTGCAACCTGAGGCAATATGCGCTGAAGCAAAAAACGCCAATGACAAGAATCAAGCGCACAGGTCCATTGCACTAGGCCACTAAGCTTCTTGCGGGGATCTGTTATGCCTGTTGGTCTGCCCAAACCTCCATCCTCTTTGGACGCAATAGCAATGAACTGGTCGATCAAGGCGTTTGTTCCAATCCTGCAATGGCCCATGCGTTCCCTGTAACTAGCTATGTCGTGACGGACCAGGCGAGGTACATGAAAAGTGATTAGTGTCAAGTTGCAGGCTTGGACCTTGCAGGAGGGACGATGATGATGATGATGATGATGACGATGACGACATTGACCGTGATATTGATGTGCGATGTGCAGAGCTGAAGCGAAGGCAGTCTTACGCCAGACACAGCGTCAGGAGCAACAGGGCTCAAACCATCTAAAGCCCGTACCTTCGGTAACTATTTGCAAGCCCCAAGGCTCTTCTCTGGAACGCCTTCCCTGCCACACGCGCAGTCTAGTACCTTGAGGGCCAAGCCTAGTGCTCGCGGGCGAAGCCCAGTGCCCCCTAAAAGGAAAACAATAAAAACATGTCAGGTGACGGAACCTAAACCATCCTAAACCTATTCTAAGCACTGCTAAACTGCCTTTGGTGTTCCTCTGAACACATGTGATTGCCAGAAAGGTTGGCTTTAGGAGTACAGAGGAAGGCTCAAAGGAAGGCTAGAACTGCTGCACTTGACCCTGGATGAGATCAATACCTAAAAGCCCGGCAAGCCTCATGAACCCAGCTCCTTGACAGCAAGAAGCCATCGAGCCATTCATCCAGAAAATTGGTCTCCTGCTGTGAAAATTTGCCCAGCTTGTTTCGGAGTTTGTAGATGCCGCTTGCTGATAGAGCAATGGTATGGCGGCCTTCATCCCGAATGGATTTGAAGGACCGAACAAAACTCGCCAGGTCAGGATTTTTGTAGTCAAGAAGTACGAGGTCTCTGTACCATCCTGTAAGCAGATCGTGCATTTTCACAAGCTCTGGGATAGCCTCCAGGGAAGAGGTGATGATGCAAAGGAGTCAAGTGGGCGTTGCAAGCTGCATGTTTTAAAAAATAGTCACTTTCAAGTTCTTGCTGCATTTTTCATATTTGACTCGCTTTCGCCAAACATGCCATCCACTTGGCACTAGGACAATGCGAGACCTCCGCACATCTCTACACAGCAAATTGTTTTAATATACAGTAGGTAAACGTGCATCAAATCAAGCTCAAAAAAACTGGTCAAACATGCTTTGAATGGAAAGCGACCTGAACATATTTGAACGCCTCTCTTGCACACCGCGGTGCTTGGACATGTTCGTTGTGGTGTTGCGTCATATTCACGGTGCGCTTTAAACTTTACATCTTAGTGCTCTCTCTCTCTCTGTTTTCGACGCCGCCCCTTCATGCGGTTTCTAGCCTGCGTTTTCTCTCCAATTTCACAAAAACATCTGCCGGCATTCACATACATTCAAACAAGCCAAGTCTAAGGATGAGCTGAAACAGCTTTTCGTCAAAAGCGCAATTTTCGCTTTGAAGTCTGTGTCTGCCAGCATGTTGCAAGTTGCAAACATGAAAGCATTCATTTGACAGATCTGAGACAAGCTGAGCAGCTGACCGGCGCGCCTTTTCTCCTTGTTTCTTTGTTGAGGGAAAGACATAGGCACACAGCCAGTGTCAGAAACAGGTAAATCCCACGCAGGTAGCACCCATCAAAGATCATCCACACTTGCATTCAAACCGCAATTTAAAAAAGGAAACAGACAAGAAAGGTGTTGTACCAGCACAACAGGGGTGGCAACCAAAGAAGGGTGGATATACCAGAGAAACCGGGCAAAACCTATTCCCACTCTAGCAAACAAAAGAGGAGACAGCTAAAGAGACAAAACAAAGAGAAAACCATATCTTTAAAAATCCAACTGATGCGCGCGGTTGCAGCTGCTCAATTTATCTCGTACCCAGTCAAAAGCGAATTGCATTGAAACTAATTTGGGTTCACACTTACACTTCAACGATCCTTGATGCTTTGCTGCTAGGGCAGCGAGGGCCTTCTAATAGTCTAAGGTCGGTCATCACCTGACTGGTTGACTGACCTGCTTATCTATCCTGCTGTCTACTTGCAAATTCCTCTTTATTCTTACTCCGTTTTTCATCACTCTTCACTATGCCGGTCTATGAGAGTGCGATTTTGAGACACAGCATGCTGCAGGCAGTGCGCTGCGCATTTCTTGTAGCTTTTGATGCTGTGGCCTGGGTCGGTTCCTGCATCAAAAAAACATTGAATTGTTTAAAACAACTTTGAAATGCTGCGCGCTGTTCATGGCTTCGTCGCTACCCTCGGCTCGCACGGCCACGCCAACTTCTCGCAGGGAATCTACGAAGTCATGCGGCCATTTCGTCTAGCAGGATGCTTGGTGGCGCTGGTTCTCAACACTGGCTTTTGTTAGTTCAACATTGTTAAACTATTCCTCCAGCTGCTACAAACCTGGACCGCCCTTTGACCAATGTGCCCCCGAATATGCTGGCCTTTTTACAAACTGAGGTAATCATTGCGGTTCCTCGTTGCCAAGCTCGGCTAGGCTAACCGGGGGAGTAGCATGGAAACGGCTGGCATGTACCATTTAAAGCTAGTGAGTGCAATGATTGATGTTACATGTGTCAAGTGCCATCCAGCAAAGTTTCATGAACAATGTTTTTGATTATCCCCGTCCTGCCACCCATCCAGTGTTTCAATCAGCCGGATTCTCAGGGCAAATCGCTTTGGCACTTCCTTCTGGATGGTAGGGACCATATCACGAGCATTGCGCCATGTCACAATCTTCAGGGAGCTGCCACGGCAGCAAAACAGCCGGATCGCGCTTACCCCAACACACTCTACCTGTGACATCTCAATGCGTTTCAAGTCTGTTAAGTTCAAAACAACAAGTACCTTACTGAGTTTCATCTCATGCTGTGCTATGCGAGCCGAACGAAACAACAAGTATCAACATGTGGCAGCTGTGTGTTTTCCCAGCCCAGCACCTGACGCATGCTGACAGGTTTTACTGGCACTGTGGCCAGGTACGCCACTTCTGCGGCGACAAGCTCTTGAAAACGCTCTTCCCGCACTGCCACCAAATGCCTGGCACAACTTTGCCCGTGCCCTGCGTGGCTCAAATAGCATGCTAAGGACGGGTTTACATTGTATATGTCATTATGTTTGTTGATTCATGCTGATTCAACGGTTCTGTGATTGGAAATAGTTTGGTCTGTTTTTACTGGCAGTATATATATATATATGTGTGTGCGTGTGTGTATGCATGTATGTATATATGTATGTATGCTGTATGTGTATATATATATATGGGTATAGTGTGTTTCACCGCCCCCACCCAATGTGTTCAAGTACTCTCTATGCGCACGTTTGAGAGATGTTGTGCACGAGTCAGAGATGTTGCGCACGTTTCCCAGCACTTGTGCACGTGTCACAGAAGTTGTGCACGTCTCACAAGCCCCCTAATAACGTTCGTGTTCCACTGTATACACACTGAGCGCATTATCATCAGCAAAAGCATTGGGGCGACCAAACGCGTTCTCCCGATATATATATATATATAAACATATAAAAACATATAAAAACACTGATAAATGATGATATATGCATGTTACGTATATCACTGTATATTCTTTTATATTCAACCATATTCTACCCAAAAGCGCGTTCCGCTTTGTATCGAGGGGTTCATGTGGAGAAATGCATCAGAAATGCCAGAAAATAAAAGAATCTTGAAAATGTCCCAAATAAATTCACCCCAAATACCAAACATGCGCAGAATAGTACTCACCTTTTGAGCCCTTGATATGTCCAATGCATTTGTTTTAGCTGACGTTCCCTCCTGTGATGTGCCCCCAACCAAAAGCAACATTCCTTTCAAAAAATGGAACGGTTGGACCTGGTTGAGAATAAAGGCAGCATTGTTGTTCCTATATATATGTATATATACATATTCCATCCCTGTTGGAATTCGAACCAAACCTGGGGGTTCCATTCTATAGGGACTAAAACGCAAACCCAGGACTAAGGGCGGGGGATTTTCCCTATAGAATAGAAACCCAAGAAAACCAACAGCCCCCTGCCACTCCTATAAAATGAAAACCCAGCATCATACTGGCCACTGCTTCAAACAGATAATCCACTATAAAATGAAAACCTGAGTCCAAGTGATTAGGAAAAAGACCCCCTATAGAATAGAAAACTGGGTTTGCAATACCTTAAGTTTGGTTTCACTTTTTTGGATCTGGGCTGGCACCATTCCACAAAAGAATCTACTTGGTGACTATTTTTTAGAGGGGTGTTGGATTTCCATTTTATAATCACTTGGACTCAGGTTTTCATTCTATAGTGGATTATTTGTTAGAAGCGGTGGGTATGAGGCTGGGTTTTCATTTTATAGGAGTGGAAGGGGAGGTGTCAGTGGGCAAAAATATTGTAAATACTGTGTGATACGGTAAAATATAGACACATACTGCAAACGAATAAGTAATCAACACTGTTAACGAATCAGTTTTGTGCAGGGCTGCTCCTTTAAAATGGAAATCCAACCACTTTTCTAAAAATGGTTCCCAAGGATTTTTTTGCTTGAAAGGTGCCAGCCCAAACGTGAACCACATTTTGGGCCTTGGATATAGCGGTTTCTATTCTATAGGGGGCACCTAATCACTTGGACTCAGGTTTTCATTCTATAGTGGATTATTTGTTTGAAGCGGTGGGTATGAGGCTGGGTTTTCATTTTATAGGAGTGGAAGGGGGGTGTCAGTGGGCAATAATACTGTAAAATATTGACACATACTGCAAACGAATAAGTAATCAAAACTGTTAACGAATCAGTTTTGTGCAGGGCTGCTCCTTTAAAATGGAGATCCAACCATTCTTCTAAAAATGGTTCCCAAGGAGTTTTTAGCTTGAAAGGTGCCAGCCCAGATCCAAACGTGAAACCAAACTTTGGGCCTTGGAAAAAACATTTTCTATTCAGTAGGTGGTCTTTTTCATGATCACTGGGACCCAGTGTTTTAGTATAAAATGGAAATCCAACCACTCTTCTAAAAATGGTTCCCAAGGTTTTTTTTGCTTGAAAGGTGCCAGCCCAAACGTGAACCACATTTTGGGCCTTGGAAATAGCGGTTTCTATTCTATAGGGGGCACCTAATCACTTGGACTCAGGTTTTCATTCTATAGTGAATTATTTGTTAGAAGCGGTGGGTATGAGGCTGGGTTTTCATTTTATAGGAGTGGAAGGGGGGGTGCCAGTGGGCAATAATACTGTAAAATATTGAAACATATCGTAAACGAATAAGTGGTCAACACTGTTGACGAATCAGTTTTGTGCAGGGCTGCTCCTTTAAAATGGAGATCCAACCACTCTTCTAAAAATGGTTCCCAAGGATTTTTTGCTTGAAAGGTGCCAGCCCAGATCCAAACGTGAAACCAAACTTTGGGCCTTGGAAAAAACATTTTCTATTCAGTAGGGTGGTCTTTTTCATGATCACTGGGACCCAGTGTTTCACTATAAAATGGAAATCCAACCACTCTTCTAAAAATGGTTCCCAAGGATTTTTTTGCTTGAAAGGTGCCAGCCCAAACGTGAACCACATTTTGGGCCTTGGAAATAGCGGTTTCTATTCTATAGGGGGCACCTAATCACTTGGACTCAGGTTTTCATTCTATAGTGGATTATTTGTTGAAGCGGTGGGTATGAGGCTGGGTTTTCATTTTATAGGAGTGGAAGGGGGGGTGTCAGTGGGCAATAATATTGTAAATATATGATACTGTAAAATATTGAAACATACTGCAAACGAATAAGTAATCAACACTGTTAACGAATCAGTTTTGTGCAGGGCTGCTCCTTTAAAATGGAGATCCAACCACTCTTCTAAAAATGGTTCCCAAGGATTTTTTTGCTTGAAAGGTGCCAGCCCAAACGTGAACCACATTTTGGGCCTTGGAAATAGCGGTTTCTATTCTATAGGGGGCACCTAATCACTTGGACTCAGGTTTTCATTCTATAGTGGATTATTTGTTAGAAGCGGTGGGTATGAGGCTGGGTTTTCATTTTATAGGAGTGGAAGGGGGGGTGTCAGTGGGCAATAATACTGTAAAATATTGAAACATATTGTAAACGAATAAGTGGTCAACACTGTTAACGAATCAGTTTTGTGCAGGGCTGCTCCTTTAAAATGGAGATCCAACCACTCTTCTAAAAATGGTTCCCAAGGATTTTTTTGCTTGAAAGGTGCCAGCCCAAACGTGAACCACATTTTGGGCCTTGGAAATAGCGGTTTCTATTCTATAGGGGGCACCTAATCACTTGGACTCAGGTTTTCATTCTATAATGGATTATTTGTTTGAAGCGGTGGGTATGAGGCTGGGTTTTCATTTTATAGGAGTGGAAGGGGGGTGTCAGTGGGCAATAATACTGTAAAATATTGACACATATTGCAAACGAATAAGTAATCAACACTGTTGAAGAATCAGTTTTGTGCAGGGCTGCTCCTTTAAAATGGAGATCCAACCACTCTTCTAAAAATGGTTCACAAGGATTTTTGAAAGGTGCTAGCCCAAACGTGAACCACATTTTGGGCCTTGGAAATAGCGGGTTCTATTCTGTAGGGGGCATGTTTCCTAATCACTGGGACCCAGTTTTTCATTCTATAGTGGATTATTTGTTAGAAGCGGTGGCCAGTATGAGGCTAATCATACTGGCCACTGCTTGTAACAAAATCTAACAAACAATCCACTATAAAATGAAAACCTGAGTCCAAGTGATTAGGAAAAAGACCCCCTATAGAATAGAAAACTGGGTTTGCAATGCCTCAAGTTTGGTGTCACTTTTGGGTATGTAGACTGAATGGGCGCAATCCAGGTACCATCCTATAGTAAACACTGGCCTACCAGCCTCATCTCTATAGAATCGTACCCCCAGGTGATCTATTTTATAGAGATTTTTCCAAGGAGGATCATATTCCTGTTTAAAGGAGCAGTACTCAGACTCCTTTTAAAGGCAGTATCCTTCCAGAAGTGCAGTCCTGTGAACAAAACCAGAAACCACAGTTGCCAGAACACA
Organism: Cladocopium goreaui; assembly: GCA_947184155.2. Classification (NCBI taxonomy): domain Eukaryota; class Dinophyceae; order Suessiales; family Symbiodiniaceae; genus Cladocopium; species Cladocopium goreaui. Next base: position 101,938 of record CAMXCT020001593.1, on the reverse strand, counting down.
CTTGGACCAAGAAAGTGCAACAATGCAAGTCGATGTATGGGTTTCAGAAAGTAAAGCTTCATAACAGCCAATTACGTAGCATGAATTCTTTAGGAAAGCGCAGTGCCCACACAGGAAGACACAGGAAACCACAGCCCGTTTAACAGGATTTGTTTTTGAGAGATCGAGGAAACAGCGGCGATTTTAAAGGACGCGCAGTAGCAAAACAAAAAAAACACACAGTAAATAGAAACCTGTATTTGGAGTATTTCGGCAAAAACTCTGAAGTACGTGAAAGTCGCGCTGTATTGAAGATTGAAGATTCCCAAAATAGTTTTTTTCTTGAAATGAACGTCCCCAAACTGACAAAAATACGCTATTAAACACAGAGTGCGGCTGAACGTACTTTCAGTCACCGCAGCAGCAATGTCTCTGCCTACCCAAAATTTCCCGGCTGAATATATTCTTTACATGTATAAAATACTCTTCCATAAGAGCAGACAAACGGTATATAGACGTTTGAAGGGGTACCATATATTTGTATACTCCCTTCCCCCTATATACCTAATATCGATACCCGAAGAAACCATGGTTTAGTAGCAGATTTACCCCTATTTGCGGACCATTTAGGGTTCAGACTTCTTAAATCCTTTAGGATGCCGTTTTGAGCAACTATTTCTTTTTACGATTTCAATATTTTTTCCTATGATTTCCATTTGTGATTTTTTTATGGGTTCAAATTGCGGAACTGATTTTTTAACGATTTTTTTTACAGTTCCCTACCGAAATCGCACAACAGGGACCTTGGTTGCATGTACGTTTTTTTGAATGATTTTGGCTCCAAATCAGCTTGTGGTGGTGGAAAGGCTTCTGGGAAAGGGAAACCTTCCCAAAATCCTAAAGAAATCAAACAAATCGTAAATTTCTCGTTTTTTTTTGCAAAAAAACGATTCTATAGGGACCTTGGTGCCATGTACGGATTTTAAATGATTTTGGACACGAAACCGTATCAAAAAGGTAATAAAATCGTAAACTTCTCGATTTATTTGTGAGAAATCGATTCTAGGTACCTTCGTGGCATTTACGATTTGCTCACGATTTTTTTTTACGATTTCGGTAGGGGACCGTTAAAAAATGGTTAAAAAATCATATCCGCAATTTGAACCGATAAAACACCATAACTGGCAATCGTATCCAAATCATAAACAAATCATGAAAAACATATTTTGCAAACCCTTCATCCTAGAGACTTAGGAGCTCTGAAATTCAGGGGGTGTTCAATATTAGGTGGAAGGGATTTTACACATATATAAATATATATATATATATTTAAATATACACACATATATATATATACACATAATTATACAAGTATCACATATATATATTATACATTCATATATGATCATATATGGCTATACAAATAAATAAAAAATAGATATACAAATCACGAAATAACTATACCTGTACTGTACGTCCATTTGTACTAGAAAAAAGTATCACGAATTGAACAGTTGACGTTTCAACATTTTGGATGACGTTTCACAAAAAAGTGGTCGCCTTCCAAAAAAGTAAACGATCTTGCTAGTGTATTTTTGCAAAGTGTAGTACTTTTTCAAATTGCGCTCGACTTGCGCAAAATTGCGCTCGAGTTGCGTTCTGTTTTTCTGACCGTTTGTGCTTGGTGCCCCTAAAAAGTAATACGTTTCAAAAAACGATACGAAGATCACTATTTCAACAAAATTTGAACGATTTGCCATATTTCACGTGTTTTCATGAAAACTAGTACGAAACCATGGGGGGGTACTTTTTTCTAGTACGATTGGATGTCTAGGTATATATATATATATATAAAATTATATATATATATGTATACATGTATGTCTACAGACAATGTGAAATATACTAATATACAAATATAAACGTGTATATGTACTGTATATATATATATATATAAATAAATGTGTATATACAAGTGCCTCGTCAGCCTAGCATTTTCTCTTTGACAATATGGCACTTCAAACCTGAGTCACCTGTTCAAAGCTTTGTACACTATGCTACCCGTATGACTGAATGCATTGCATTCATAGTGAAATATCCAAATACCCTTTAGGGTGAAGAAAATGGCACTGTGAATATCAGCCAGCGATATCTGCACCAACGATGTCCTTTCTTGTACCGCAGAGACACAGCCACCTGTCAGATTTGTCAGAGTTGTTAGAGCCCATTCTGCCACCAGAAGCAAGACCTGTGCCAAAGGCCCGCATTTGCAACTGCCGCTGCTGCCCGGCTGGCAATCCTTTGGGATGTGATGGCGGCTTTGGCAGGCAATCTGACAAGGATTATTGGAAGAGACAGTCAGGGACAGTAACGGCAATAATGCTCTAAAAGGCATTTCGTGCTCTGCAGCGCAGCGTAACCCTGCCAAGATGCGAACAGGCAGTCGAACGCACTGCTGCAGAATGATCCTGCGCCATGCACACCAGGAAGTCGATGTCGATATGGTGAAAAGTGACTTTCTCAAAGAGCAACATCCCTGCACGGACCGCATCGCCCTCCCTCCGAATCAAGGACTTGAAGGTTCATAAGGAAGTTCCTGAAGTTTTCCTTTTTGGTGCCGGTAAGTGTCTACTTCGTCGAACAGAATCCTCTAGAAAACGCATTTAGAAAAGATCCCAAGCAAATATCTAAATTCTGTAAATCTGCACCGTTCTGATCAGTAGTATTTTGCCTTTGACCTGATTGAGCCGACATAGCGACTGGAACCTCAAGGTTCGACAAAGAACTGAAGCATTTCATGTTTGCGACTTTGTCCAAAATATCATATCGTGGTAACAGTTTCTTGAGTTGGGCCCTGCGGAATCCATTGATGTGCTCCAAGGCTGGTTACTGACTTGAAACATTCTGAAACAGTGTCTACGGCAGTCTGGCATAGTGCAGCTGCTATCCAACAGAATCCTGTATTATCTACATTTATCCTACCCTACTGCTGTTTTGGTATGCAGGTAATGTGCTCCTTTGGTGGCATCTTGCGACAGTGGACAATATGCACTTGAAGTCAATAGGTGGTAGAGTCTAGTGAGTCAAGAATGAACGAGATGATGCGATACACTTCGCACCTATTCACGACACTTCCAAATCCACTTATTCACGCAACTGCTCGCTGCAGTTGCTGGTGAAGCGGCTACTTTTTCTTCACAAGGCGCTTCTTGCGTCTCGTTTGGCCACTTCAAAGCTTGTCCAGAAGTGTCTAAAGGAAGATGCCATGTGCCTCGCACGCAAGGTAGAACGATTTTTTCAAACTTGCCACTCTGGCCGTCGTGAGGAGTCGTGACCATTGTGCGGCTGATAGGGTTCGACTTGTTGGCGCTGGACCTGCAAACTGAACTCCCTGGCTTAACAGTCTCAACAGACCCAACAGGCTCAACATCAAAATGTTTGAGTTGTAGAGCTTTAATGAAGTTTGCTGCAGATAAATGAAGACAGCGTTGAGTTGCTAATTATTGCATCTTCTCAACAGGTCCAAGGGTGATCAGTAGTCCTGTTTCATTTGTCTGTCAAGTTGGAGTTCTGGACATTCAACTTGCTGTGTATGAATATGATGTGGTTGTCAGGCCGGTCGCTGCATGGCTCGGGATCTCACACTCACACGTGCTTTTATCTCATCATGATGTTCGCAAGTGATATCTACGATGCTTCATACGCTATGTTCATTGGAGTCATATCCATCTCAAATCCTGCACGTAACATGAAATATAAAAGGTAAACTACAATAAATTACAATAAACGTTTTTCACTCATCTGAATGTTCTTCGAAGTCGACCTCAGTGGCTACAGACATCACTTCTGCCCAAGTTATATACGTGTTCCAATGCCACGGTAAATTTCATGCAACAAGCGAATGTCTGGCGATACAAGGCACTTGGTGATATTTTGCCATGGAAAGGTGAGCCCCTTCATTGGTCATCTAGTCAGCTATCCCGGCAGCATCCACTGACATATGATTAAAATCAAGGAACCATGCATGCTTTCCACTGGTCAACCAATACGTAGCATGTTCAACTTAAATTGTGCTGACACAGGTCTCAGCAATCGGAATGGTTTGATTCTATTGAGAGTCCCTAGGCAGAATATTTCAAGAAACTCCTAGTTGAGGCCCAGGGGCAAGTGACGAAAGCTAGCTTGGCCGGGAGCTTGGCATGGAGCTTGGCATGAAAACACCCAGCATACTCGCAAACTCATCTGTATTAAGGGATATTAGGTCCAAGACAAGGCTTTCCATGTCTTGGTATAGGGTGAACGGGGCACATTGAAGGGGGATCAATGTCACGCATGAAGAGAACACGATTATATCACGCGCCTGAAGATAACGCGCAAACTCCCAATGAGTAGCGTGGCGGTCACTAAACACGAAGAAAATTCAAGGGTCCACCTTCAGCATCGGAGTGGGCCTTTCAAGGCTTAGAAGTTGCAAGAGAAGAAGATGTTGGAAGCGCAGCTAGGTACGCTAACGCAATTGCCCCGGAAGGATCTTTGCAAACTCACCTGTATGAAGGAACATTATGTCCAAGACAAGCTTGCCACTGTGAGAACTGACTGGAAACTACATCTGAAGGTTCAAAATGAAAATGAAGCTACGTTTTAAGGCTCGCCGTGAGCATGCCAATAGTGAGCGATGCTACACCAATGACTTGAAGCATGCGCTAGGGATTATAGATGACGCCAATGATGCTGAGGATGCGGATGCTCCCGATTTTGCTGCCGGAGGCGACATGCCGACGGCGTCCGCGGGGGGATTGAGCCACGGCCAACCTGCTTGTGAACCAGCTGGCCGGGGGGAGGGGGGGGGGGTAGTTAACTGAGAAGTTCCACACGATTGGAGATTCCAGCCCCCCAATACCTTGCTAATTCAGCTAGCAGAAGCTAGCTTTCCTGACAAACAGTTTATACAAACACTTTGGCTGATCAAACAACAACAAATAACTTTAGCTGGAAGCCAAGCTGCTGCAAGCTGCTTAGACTTGACAGCTGTGGGAAGTAGATGGAAACCTAATTTGATCTAAGGAGACCTGAGGAGACGCGCGGAGAACTAAAAAAAATATAAAAGGCTGTGACAAGCTGGAAGGAGATGCAAGGAGACGTAAGAAAATGTGGAGACATGGATGCAAGTACATGTACGTACATGCAAGTATGTGTAAGGATGTAAGGAGACATACTGAGTTGTAAGGAGCTGTAGGTAGATGCGCCCGAAGAGATCACAAGTGGCAAAATAGATCTGCCTTGGCAAAGTGGGCGGCTTTGAGCGTCGAAGAGTCGCGCAATTTCATGGTCCAAGTGCTAGCTCTGCCAGCTTTCCGGGTGAGGCTTCATCTGCGCAAAGGAAACCACGGAAACCACCATCCACGGGCCAGTGTCCTCCAAAAAGAAAGAGAACCGACATCTGAAAAGTTATTGAAGAAAAACTGTAAACTCTCTGCAGGCTCGATATAGACTGGTTCAACATTGACAAGCACATGGTATATACCATGATATGTATCAAACTTGACTCATAGAGCAGAGAGGGCACTCTGTTCTTTTTCAGGATAGATGCGTTCAATCCTCCATGCACTCCATGCACCTTGTCAATTGCAAAGTCACCCATACAGAAGTGCACGTGATGGAGGCAAGGCAAACAGCCAAAGTCGGGCAGCCTGAAAACAATGTTCACTGCTGCAAACCAATTTGATCTAAAGGATATTGATGGATGTTAGCAAAAACTCTCCACTGACTGACTTTGATCAATCAAGGTGGACCAGCATTGATCGACCATACGCATTGTTATCAGAATGTCACATGTTTTCGCATGCTATCTCATTGTTTCAAATGGTTTTGGTCTTTCTTAGCTCAGGTTCGGTTGACCAGCATGTAGCTCCAGCGGCCGAACGTGCAGACCTTGGCAGCCGCCCGCGCATTCTCAATCTTGCACAATCCCACGTTCTCAAAAGTTTTAACATGCTTAAACGCCTTTTGCATCCTTTTGCTATTGAAATCAACTAAACTCTGAATGTCTGTGAGATTCTGCGAGTGAAACCCTTGCCCTCAGTCTGAGCCGTTCCCACACCAAGCACCATATGATACAGGAATTACTTTCTGCTGTCCAATGCGCAAGCAAAAAGAAACTTTGCCTTCCTTGCAAGTCGTAAGGGACAAGCAGAAAACCAAATCCAACCACTTCCTGCCAACAGGCAGATCAATTTCATCTGCCATGTGCCGTATACTGACGGACAATCACTTAGAACTTTGTCCAAAATTTTCACCCTCACGCTCATAACCCGACAAAACCTTCACACTTAGAACCTTTTACCTTGGGTTCTATCTGTCCGCACCATCTGTTTTCCTCAACCAACGCAACCTACTGTCTGTTCAATTTACTTGCTCTGTGTCGGCAATGATTGCAAACTCTAATCGCCATTCAATGAGGACAAAATGCTCAATGTGAGATTGAACATTTTGGAAAGCGATCAAAATTCAACATGCACACGCGCGCACACACACTTGCTCAGAAACAACATTGCGAATTTTGTTGTGGAATGCATCTCACGTGCACAAAACAATCCCTTACAAACTGCCAGGAAAAATTGGTTGATCCAGCGTTAATTTCAGTGCGAAGTAAACTTTCTACGTCCTTGCTCTGAGGAAGGTTCTGATGCAGCAAAAACCGTGACATGGTTTCGGCGAAAATACAGATTGTGGCAACCGTGGAGAAATAAATAAATAAAGTGACGTTGAGGTTCTTGGGTTGAGCCTCTTCCCATCAGCAGACATTGACAATTGAATGGAAGCAAACCCTGAACAACAGGTAATCACAACAATGCAGGTACACCAGGGTGATCAGCCCCGGCTTCCACCATCATGCATAGCTTCGTTGGCATGCGTTTGCATGATTGCCGCATGCCCCCTGCAAATATGATTCAAAAGCGAAAAACCACGAAAATCAACCATCATCGAACCAAAGGAAGTTTTACATCTTTTCAGATGTTCCACACACACGCCTCGCTGCCGCGAGGCTGTTTTCAAGTTCACACGCAGTGAAGGCTATTATCCGTTCCCTGAAGCGGACATGGCTTCAAAATACATGGAAGAAACATCAAATGAATTAATCCTAAAGCTCACAGGCCGTCATCAGGTAATGCCTCCATGCGGCGTGCTTGGTTTGACAAAGTCCTTGTAGATTCCGCCAAGTGGCTGGCAAGATGAGCCAAATCTGCCGCCGAGAAGATCTGAACTGGCTGTCGGGAAAGGTCTCCTTCAGGATCCTCAAGACGTTCGAGTATGGCCATGTTGGCCTCTCTGTCATTGTTGAGAATGTTCCAGAGGAACGTTGCCAGTTGATGGATCTGGACAGGAGGTGGATTGATGTCAACATTGGCAATGAGAGAGTCGGTGTCATCCATGCCGGATTCTTGCAACGATTCAGGGCTTCCTGGAGCTTCATCTTGACGGGGACGCCAATTTCCATACGGAGAGATCTCCGGAATCTGAAAATAGCGACGCCAGTAGTTGGCGAGCTGGGAGGATTGATCCCATGAGTCAATCCAGCCATTCTGGCCGGCACGAATGTGGCCGATGATGCCATTGAAAAAATATTCCGGCTGCCTATTGTGATGGTGGCCACGTCGATCCACTTCCGTCACCATAAGTCGGCGAATTGCCGGTTGGGTGTCGTCATCTGAAGGTGATTGGACTTCGACAAAATAGTATGCATGGAGCTGACGTCGGACTTCTTCCATCTCGTGCTGGAGTGGATATGATTCCCTTGTAGGAGTAGGGAGAATTGGAGCTTGATGATCGGCAGGAGATGGTATGGGTGTGGCAAGATTTTCCGAAGAGTACCCATAGTGAGGTGTGTACTCACCCGATCTGGTAGGTGAGAGGGAAATTCCAGCTTGGGGAGCATTGTCGCCACGGGAAGGATGCAACGGATCCGAAGGAGCAGCAGTGCTACTGGATTGCCCATGACCGCGAGATCTCCATGAAAGACGACGTGGCTTGCTCATGGATGAAGAATACGTGATACCGGCAAATGAGGAATCACGTTTGGTCATGGTACAGCTGGAGCCAAGAGCTAAAGAATTTAACAGGTAAAAATCAACAAAAAGGCAAAACCACCACCTGCAAACGGGAAAGTCCCACAGCCCTAAATGCAGGAGACTTTTCAAGCTTAAGGAAGCATGTTGCGGTTTGGAAGAGCCTCATGGCAACTCACGCGCATAATATAAGGCTGAATGTGAGACGTAAAGAAATGAATGTTATTTGAAAAGAACTCACTGTGTTCTTGTCCCTCAGTCCAGTGAGAGCGATAGGCGTTCAGATAGGTAAGGAGGTATTCCTCGTTGCGGAGAGCAAATGTATCTCCAGTATCGTCTTGCCATCTGATGTCCATAGATGAAGGAGATAAGAACCGATCCCACGTATACCAGATATGCTGGCTGATGCAATATAACAGGTTGTACACCGTGAAGGTTTCCAACCGGTGTGTGTTGAGCAGAATATTGTAGGTGAACAATGCACGTTCTTCGACCGGAGTGAGGCGAGGGAGGACCTCACATGTTGTAGCGGCCATTGAGTCGTCATGGGTTTTGTTCATAAGTGGACGTACTTGTTCAATGTCAACGATGACCAAGACCTTTCGGACTCGAGGAGCAGGAGGAGGTTGTTCAGGTCGAGGATTTTGTTGCCAATCATGTTGCTGAGTGCGACGGTTCTGCCACATATAGTCGTCCCGTGAGCGGGAGCGTTCGGGAGCTGTTCGTCGATGAGAATATGAATGAGCCATACTTGCAGTAGATGAACAGATACACAGAGTTAGAGCACTCATCGCAGGCCAAAGAAAATTAAATCAACATTGGCGAGAACCCCGCAGAAAAGGCAAGAGGAAAAAAGGAAAAAGGAAAAAAGGAAAAACATGGGGTCCAACAGCACCAAATGAGGCGGCAAGTAACGCTTTTTTGACATCGCAAAGATTGATGCTAGAGTCGTCATCACCCTCAAGTTCATGAGGTGGGTTTACTGGACCCGGTGGGTCATTCAATTTTGATGTCTGTTTCAAAAGTCCCCAGCGTAGCTTGCAAAGCTGAGGATCGCGATGGAGTCTCCCTCCGATTGTTTTCCACGAAGGTCTGGACTTTGTGTCCTGTTTCATGCCGATCAATTCTTGGTCATCGGCGTGGGTCCAAGGGCGAGCCGGATCAGGAGGTGTAGCGGCAGGAATAGCATGGAGGATGTGCATCTGTGGAGACGGCGGAGCTTTTGGATTGGGAGTCAAGGTAAGAGGAGGTGTTCTGGGTCTTGCTTTCCCACCATGAATGTAGCTGATGTCCTCTCTTGACGCAGCCTCACCATCGGAGTCATCAGAATTCATGTCGCCTGAACGGGCGTCTGAAATAATGGGTAACGATGTCGAGTGGACGGCATCAAGATTGTGCGCGAGTCTAGGCTCAGGAATGGACTCCCCTTTCTGTTTCTTTTTTGGTTGTGGGTCCACCAGAGATGATGACCGTTGTTTTGATCGCACTGGAACAGGTGTGGTAGTGCGTGTTGGTGCCGTAGGGAAGGTAATCGTTGTTGTGGACCCAGGAATCGGATTCGGACCAGGGTCCATCATAAGACTGGCAGGTCGAGATGTGCCAGTGGTGAGAATAGATGTATTGATTGGTGGAGAGCTTGTTGATGCCGGTCGCAGGTATGGTTCTGGATTTAATACCATGTGGGAAGGGATGCCGCCATGTGATACCAAGGTCGGAGGACCTTCGGATGTCGGTCGGGGCACAAAAGTGTGCAGGCCTCTGGTTGTTGGATGATCAAGACGGAGATTGGCCGGAGGCGGCGATTCATCATATTCAATGGAGGGCTCGAAGAAAGGCAAGAGCCCTGCCAGATAGTTGAGATGCATAATAGCTCTAGCCAAATGGTGATGGAACGCTCGCCCTTGAGCATGATCCATGAGTGTTCAAACGAAGACGAAGCAAAAAGAAAAGCGGAACTTGAGCCAAGAAGCTGAAGAAGAGAAGAAAGAGACAACAGAACACCAACAACCACGAGAAGGGACAGGAAGAAACCAGAAACAAGAGAGAAGAGCAACACCGGGACCACAAGGAAACGAGCAGCCCTATAAAAAGCTGCAGAAGCAATTTTTGAGGACAGCAAGACTCGAGTTCTCATGCTGAATCAAAAGTTGGTTGGAGATGGCCTGAAGTTCCTCATTGGGAAAGCCAGCTCGTGCATATAATCGAATTAATTGTGACAAGCCTTGTTGGACACGTAGGGATGGAAAAGCTCCCTTGATGACTATGTGACATCTCGACCGGAAACCGCTGAGTAGGACCGAAGGAGGTGACGCTGAGAATGGTGAGAGAACTTGTGACACCTGTGTTGGTCCCTGGTAAATCAGTTCCAGCGGCTTTGTTTCGATCATAAAGCCAAGGAATTCTTGGTCTGGCTCAGTTTCGAGGATAATAGGTTTTCCATAGAAGCCATCATCCAATAAAACTTCATATGGATCAAATGAGGTCAGGCGTTTGTCACCGAAGATGAGGCGGTTGTCAACGTAGCGGACATGTTTTATGAACAGGTGATGATTGGAGAGAAGTTGGTGGAAGGTGTTGTGCCAAATCTGTTCACTGATGGAGACGACCATGAGACATAGGGCAGGAGAAAGAGGACTGCCCATGGGACTGCCACGGCGTTGACGAATACATCGTTGTCCCAAGGCAAAGGTCTGCATATGCATGGTTGATTTGATCAAATCTGGCACATCGCCGATGACAATCTTCCGAGTGACATTGAGGCGACGAAAGGTACGGCCTTTGATGATGTCTCCTGGATTGTTGGACTTTCCAGGGTAGACCGAGAAGACCTCTTCATCGTAGACATTCATTTTGGGCCGGAGAAACCAGGAGGCTCTGAGTTGTTAGTTACTTGTGACACGGAAGTTTTTACATGATATCATGGAAAAACTCCTACTATGGCAAAAACTCTTCTACTATGGTAAAAACTCGAAAGTCACCAGTGGTGATTACCATGGTACTGTTTTTTGTCGCTCCAAAACTGCAAGGACAACAATTTGCTATGCAAATCCAGCAGTGGAATGGCCATGCTGGTCCTTGAGCCTGCTACATGCCACCAGTGGTGATTACCATGGTATTGTTGTTGTTGCTCCAAAACTGCAAGGACAACAGTTTGCTATGTAGAACAGTGTTGCAAATCCAGCAGTGGAATGGCCATGCTGTTCCTTGAGCCTGCTATTAAATAAATATGTGTATATTACATATATATATATATGTGTGTGAAACAATTTGAACCATGTGGGCTTCATTCATTTGTTTACCAAATATGTTCAGAAAATACGGGGAATAGTTTGCATTACTGTAAGAGAATTTAGGGTGAATAGCCTGTACTAGTCTAGTGAAGGGAAATAGCCAAGTCGGCTTACCATGGTTTACCCAAAAAATAAAATACCCCAGGGTACCTAGTCATCATTTCCCATCAAAAACAAACAACCACCATTTTCAATCAAAACAGCGGTTATATTTGGATGTGTATCCAATATCATCCAATAAGTGGGGACATTTATTTAATGAACAATGGTGTTTTCATATAGTTATTGCATATTACTACCATCAAACAACAAACAACTGTTATTTTCAAACAAAACAGAGTTTATATGTGGATGTGCATCCAATATCACCAAATATGTGGGGACAGTTATTATATAGTAGTTATTGCATATTATTAGTTATTACTTATCTCACATTCACCGCCCCAAATAGAAGGACCTTGAACAAACCATTTTGTCCAAATTGGGAAACACTACAGATCTTTCCCCAAATATTTAAGCAGTGTTTGCCAATTTGGGGTAGTTATTATATAGTAGTTATTGCATATTATTAGTCATTACTTATCTCACATTCACCACCCCAAATAGAAGGACCTTGAACAAACCATGTTTTGTCCAAATTGGGAAACACTGCAGATCTTTCCCCAAATATTTAAGTAGTGTTTGCCCCCAAAAACTTAAGCCCCCAAAACTAGATGAATCCTGGCGCTGGGTTTCAATCTCCGTCGGCCTTCGCTTTGGTCTTGGCAGCGTCCCACCGGTGATGTTGGCCAACATGTCGTTTTCATGCGTGGGCTCAGTATTCCATACATATGTTAAATATGTTATCGCATAAATTAAACTTATCTGAGTAAAGCCTTTTTAATTCCATCTATAAAATCTATATTTGCCAGATCTCTGCAACCACATTGGTTAAAACTGTTCCAAGACACTTTTCCGAGAATCCAACCCTGCAATGTGCGCTATGTGTCTGGCTTGATCAGATCGCTCGGCTGAGAGGCTGGTTTGGCTATGCTGTTGTCATGAGTAAAAATGTTGGACTTGACAAGGGAACCTCCCAATCGAATTCCAGTTGGCCAACATCAGGGTTTGCAAACGGTGCCATGAAATCGATGGTGCAGGTTGCAGCATTAGATCACTACGGTTCGATCGCTCTGTGCCAATGGAGGCACACTCTCATGGGAAGGTCTGAAACGCAGGTTAATTGTTGGAGACTTACAGTGAGATAACTATTTGGCTCAACTTTGAAGTATCGACTTGAATGAAACAAACACAAGTTTTGACCATTGACACATAATATTCAGCTGTTGAACACATATGTGATAACTTTTGTGTCACACAAGTTTTGACCATTGACACATAATATTCAGCTGTTGAACACATATGTGATAACTTTTGTGTCGTTCCAAAACCTTCCAATTGAACCCTTTGGTCCCGGTCCAGGTTTCAGCGCTTGGACACCACATCGAGAAGGTACGCTCTTGCATGGGCAGGAGTTGGCACTTCAAAACTATTTGAAACCATTAAAGGATTTGAAAGTTAAACGTCAAGCACATGGATTTCAAGGGGTTCATTTACCTCCTGACCATTCTTTTGGTTTGGGTGACCAAGAAACGCTGGCAATGCTTGCAGGCTGTGATGGCTTGCAGCCCCTCTTCACATGAGGTGTGGCTGGTTGGGAACTATGTTCCAATTTGATAAGTTTAAAAAAAACATAGATAAATTGGTGAGCTAGTGACGGCTAGTGAAGTAAACAGGGGTTATGCAATTTTACTCTCCTGAAGCCCTCTGCGATATGGACCCTGAAGCCCATGGTTTTTGATATTCACTTGATCACCCCACCGACCCAAAAGCGTTTTCATATTTGTTTATATTTGTTTCATATGCCACAATTTGGCATGCCCATGAAAACATCAGACAAATGTGGTAAATTTTTCTGATGTTCCCTAATCTTGGTTGATACATAGTGTTCCCTAATGATTGATACATAGTGGCAATATCCCCATATGTTCGATGAAGTATGTTGATACGCTTTTTACATGTGAGTGGAAAATGGTGGCCATTCAACAGCAATATATCAGGGACCTTTCAATCGAATAGGGAAGTAACCGAATTGAAAAACAAATAGCATGGTAGTACAAATCAATTTGTTTTGAAACATCAAGTGAGTTTGTTTTGAAACATCAAATGAATTTGGTGGAGTAGGGATTCAGGATCCAAGACCCGAAACCATTGTCCTAGCCCTCAGCTGCTTCAGTCGTCCAACCTCAGCCAATCGCAGCATTTGGCTTGGTGTATAAAAGGTTGGTGTTTCGATTTGGGCGATTGCAATGGCCCTTCAAGGGGAGTTGCCTATTAAGCCATTGGCTTCATGGAAAACATGGTGGTCAGGTTCCGATCAGGCTCAGAAAATCGCAGCTAGCATTCAGCACCACATTGACCCTACGAAGATGCCAGGTGATGGGAAACTGGTTCAGCTCAAATTTACGGGAAAGGTTACCCAGGAAGATCTGAATGATCACCATACCTCAAAGGTGGTTGAGGGGCTCCTGGAGGCCTACCCATCTTCTAGAGAACCCAGTGGCTACCTTCTTGGTGATTCCGTTATGGTGTTGAACAAGATGTTGGGGGGTGCCATATTTGGTCTTCAAAAAGCCAACCCGGTGGACGAAAAGGCTAGGCGGGACAAAGCCTTAAAGCAAGGGGCCTACCTCAAAATGTTGTTGTCCTATGCACGTGTGTCCAGTGGAAGATCAGCAAAAGGTAGGTCCCCCACAGTGACCTATTTGAAGGAACTTGCATTGGCCAAGGGTCGCCCAGAAAGGAAGGGTAAGGGTTCCAGTAGTCCTTCATCAACAGCTTCTACTACATCCGAAGTGACCCTCCTTCTTGATGGTCGCCCCATTACGTGTTTGGATGATGACACCTCGAGTCCTGCAACTTCTAGTGTTGAGAAGCTAGGCAAAACAATGATAAACCAGTATTTACTTGCTGATTGTTTATACTGTTTTACTTTATCTTTGGGGTTTCTTTTGTATAGGACATTTGCTCCCAGCCCAAGCACTCTCATCTGAGGACCGCGGCCAGTTCCACGAATGTGGCTGAGACTGATGTTGTGGCTCAGACCTTGATGCTGCTTGGGTCGCTTGATCAAATGAAATATGTTTGCAACCGGTGTATACAACAGGGGTACACAGTAAAATCACAATATATTATGTTCCACCTACAGGGAAATGAATTCTTTGGTATGTAATTGACTCTTTTAGCAGTAAAGTCTCAGAGTTTCAACCACTTGTAGCTAAGGTTGGATCCAAATGCTGCATGCAGCCAAGAACATATGAGTCGTTGCATCGAGGCAAGGTTTGGGAGAACCACATAAATACTTAAAGGTTCCAACATACACACAGGGGCACAGTGTTTTGATGCGTCCACCTGTTGTTTTGTCAAAATGGGGTTCTTTCATTGGTGACAGCAACATTGTAAATAGATTACCTCACATCCACAATATTATACAACCACATTCTGGCGAACCGCAAGATTGCAGGACCTTGTGGAGTCAGATCATTTGCCACGTGGGAGCTTGGAAGAAGCGTTTGGTCTGGTGTGTGATGAGCCTGACCCTGGTCTTATCCCCTTAGAAGGTGATGGGTCCACAAATGCCACCGAGACCACATCCAATGGTGTGAATGGAACGCTTGAGAAAACCAGTCACTCTGTTTCAAAACAGCCTGTATCAGTTTTTGTCTAGCTTTGGGGTTACAATGTTTTGGGTTAGGCATACCTCTCTTGAAAAATGATAAACCATAGTGTGTACAATTGGGTGCCCATAACCTGGCTAGGTCATGATGGTGGAGATGGTGGTGATCATGGACCTTCTACCATGCCGCAGCCTGGTGTTCCACTCCGGCGCCGTACCAAGGGTCCAGCCCTATCCCGGCCCATGGTGTCTGACCCTTTGGTGCCACCCAGTGAACCAAAAGGGCATGTTGATGATCATGTTGGTGAGGCCACAAAAGAGCACCAAGTACCAAACCCCCATGAGCAGCTCCAGCTAGTTGTTACCTGGCACTAACCAGTGTTTTCCATGGATCCAATTTTGAACTGGTTAACCCAGCCACTGATATTAATTGGATATTGATCTGTATAACTAACTACTGGCTGGATCTTGTTATTTTCTTACCCATATTTGTTCAATGTATTGGTTACCTTGTTATATTTTTCTTGGGGAATAAAGTTATATAAATCTGTTCTTTTCCACAATTAACCCTTGGCCATTTTGTAGGATGCAAAGAAACCCCAGAAGATCGCCAAGAAGAGGGCTGTGGCCGCGGCTGAAGCAGAGGCTGCAGATGGCGCACCCTCCAAGAAACCAAAGTCAGAACCTGGAAACCAGAATGAGCTTCCAGTGCCAGACGGTCGGGGTTGGGAAACACGGCATACTGACAAATATGCATATCCCTATATATATATTTATTTATTTATTTATTTATTTGTTCATTTATTCAATTTTTAATCAAGCAAATGCACATACATGCATACATACATACACACATGCATACATACATACATACATACATACATACATACATACATACATACATACATACATACATATATAGTTGTGTGTGCATACATTCCATGCATACAAATATGCAAACTCAAATAGACATATATTGCTATTTGAACACACGTGCTACGAATACAAACAAAGACATTTATATAGCCACACAGTCTTACACTTAAGTATGTATATATATATATGATACCACAAGTCTCAAAATGAGGTGCCCTTTTGTACTCCTATTAAAGTATCCCTTTCAAAACAACAATATCCACATATATGTTGTAGATACAGTTTATCCCAAAAACTGTGTAATTACCTAACATAATACTCATATGTTGTTTGCAGGCCTCAATAACTGTCCAGGCCATAAACATACTTGCATTGCCCTGGTCAGGAATGCCAGAAGAATGCTTACCATGTGATGGCAAGAGGGGTCGTCTTTCGTATACTATCTTCAATGAGGCCAGTGGAGCCAAGGTGGAAGTGCTTTTGAAAGGCCGTGCCTTTCGCATTTCGAAATTGGCTCGGTTTGACAAGACCGGTTACTTGGCAATAAGGCACATCTATTCCATTTTAATAGGGGGTTCTTTCTCAAACACTACGTTTGTATGTTTCTGAAACAACCTTTAGCTAAGGGCATCCTATCCCCATTCCAGTGGTCAAGCAGCGCCCCTGGGGCAACAACATCGCAGATGCCTGGGAGGAGATCAAGAAGTTATGTGGTTGGCAAAGCCCAGGATGCTAGCTGACATCATTATCATTGTAGCTTCCCTGCGCCTAGATGTGTTCAATGGTCAAATAGATCACCAATTCAAATATCAAATTCATCCATCACTGTTGTATGAAACAACAGTGCCAATTATGTGATTTAGACATTGCCTCACCGGCTAGTGGTCTCAGCACTTTGGGGTGTGTTGCGCTTGTGTGAAAAAGAATGTGCTTTTCGATCCCTTCATCTCACCCTATAGCATTGTGGGTCCATGCATGTTTTCATTATTCTGCCAAACCATATCACTTGTTCTGCTAGGCTACTCCCATACATATCATACATGCTCCTCAATAAGTATATAGTGTTCAGCAGCTTTTGCAGAGATCAAAACATTTGTTTGGGGGGGCGTTCAATCGATCCCTTTGTTTAGCTAGAGACATGGTCCTGCATGTGATGAAAACCACCCGGAGCCAGAAGATTTGGAATGAGACAAAGATGAAGAAAAGAGCCAAAGATGTGAAGAGAGTTCGGGCTTCCAAAAAGGAATCGTCGAAGCAAGGGATGGCCATTTCTCGCTCCATTGACGTGTTCCAGGGTCGATGTGAGAAGGCTAAGGATCAGGTGGGGTATGATCTATATATGTATACATCAAATTGGTTCTACAAAGAAAAAACCAAGGAGTTGTTGTTAATCTATATATGTATACATCAAATTGGTTCCCCTGGCTGATCTCATCCCTGCAAGTTACATACGATGCTCCGGAGATTGGGTGGCATTGGGGCCCCCGCAGTGGTGATGCAGTTGGTCACCTTGATGTTCATGAACCTTGGACCGATCAACATCAATCTGGATGCATGTGAGTATTTCGCAGGAGAGCAAGCAGTTCCTATCCAGCAGCATAAGTTTCATTGATTGGTCTAGCCTATTCCCTATCCAGCAACATAAGTTTCATTGATTGGTCTATAGTCTATTCCCATGTAGTTGGCTTGGGTGGTATTACAAAAGGTCAGATACATGTTGGTGGACCCTGGCCCCAGCAGATGAGGTGACATCAGCCTGGGCTGGCAATGGATATCGGATTGCTCCATTTGAGATCAAACTGAACCCATTGATGGACATTTTGTCAGTTCCCGGGTTCCTTGGTGAGTTTTCATCATTTCCCTCAAGGACTTGTTGAAACAGAGCTGAAACAGAGCTGTTAAACTTTCAACCTTGCATGATAGCATTGGGTATCCTGGGTAATTCATCCAGCAGGGTTATTAATCCTAGGTTTTGTATGGCACTGCTGATGGTGATGATGGTCAAAGACCATGGTTTTTCGATGATAGCCACGGTGTGCAGTTCGTGGGTGTTTGTATCCCGATCTGTGATGCTTGGCTGGTTAACTTGAAAGGGTGTTCCAAAGATCTAAAACAATAGGGTGTTTCTCTTTGATCAGCTGTGACAGGGCCCCAGCCAGTGGTCTCCATGTTGTCCCTTCCAGCCAGTGGTCCATGTGATCCGGCCTCAGGACAAAGCGATCTCTCTGGCAGCCACTTGGGGACAGCTCAGTGAAATCTGTGAAGTGTGGCAACGTGACTGGGCATTGAATAGCTTATGTGTGTTAAATATGTGTACATATAGAGAGTGATATAGATGATAAACATAAAGGTATCGATATGTCCCACAATCCCCATCAATATATAGGGTATATATAGTTGTTTGAGACATACCCATATATATATATAGAATGGGGTCTTGTTCAACCTATGAAAGGTAATGCTAGGGATCCCAGATATATCTTTTGGGGTTTTGGGGATTGTTCATTCTACCCTTGGAAAAGGTGATGGTGGCTCGAATGGCCCTGATCATATGGATACTTGAGTCGAAGCTTGCAATGTGGCTCTATGAACAACCCCACACATCGATGCTCTTTCAGCACCCAAGAATGCAGGAGTTGCTGAAGTCCTTGAATGTGTATAGGTGTCATATGTATATGGGTAGCTACGGTACCAAGTCACCGAAGCCTACACACCTTTGGTCACCTACACCTACAGTGAATATGTTTAACCTACCCCTGCCTGGGGGCAAGGAATGGGCACCCATGGTGTCCAAGAAGCTGATGCCCGATGGGCGTGTCCAAGTTACGGGCAACAGCTTGTTGAAAAATTCCCAAACATATCCACGTGAGTTTGGATTTGCAACCCTTCGGGTGTGGAAAATGACTGAACAAAGGGAGTTTCCAAAGGAAAACACCCCTCCCAAAAACCTTTTGCAGATGAAGGCAAAAGACAGCTGGAAAGATGCTGATCTCAAAGATGTGTTTCAATTTCTTAGCTTGGGAACATTCAAATCGTGAGGTTTCAAAAACATCACGTGCGTAAGTTGCACTTGTAACTTCGCAAATTAGAAATTAGAAATTCGATCAGAACAAGTGTGCCAATCAGCGGGGCAAAACAGTTTCACCAGGCAGCAGGAACCACCAATGAGTAGGGAAATATGGGGAAATGTGATCTAAAATTCCCTTTCCATATCTATATAACTCTATTTATAGATATCTATCTAATTACATGGTGATGGGACAATCTTCCTCCAGGGGACCTCCAGGGGAAATGTGATCTAAAATTCCCTTTCCACTTTATTTATAGATATCTATCTAATTACATGGTGATGGGACAATCTTCCTCCAGGGGAAATGTGATCTAAAATTCCCTTTCCATATCTATATAACTCTATTTATAGATATCTATCTAATTACATGGTGATGGGACAATCTTCCTCCAGGGGAAATGTGATCTAAAATTCCCTTTCCATACCTATATAACTCTATTTATAGATATCTATCTAATTACATGGTGATGGGACAATCTTCCTCCAGGGGAATGTGATCTAAAATTCCCTTTCCATATCTATATAACTTATCTAATCTTATCTAATCTAATCTAATCTATCTTATCTAATCTAATCTAATCTAATCTAATCTAATCTATCTTATCTTATCTAATCTAATCTAATCTAATCTATCTTATCTTATCTTATCTAATCTAATCTAATCTATCTTATCTAATCTAATCTAATCTATCTTATCTTATCTAATCTAATCTAATCTATCTTATCTTATCTTATCTAATCTAATCTGATCTAATCTAATCTACTCTAATCTAATCTAATCTAATCTAATTAATCTATCTTTATGAACCCCATCCAACTATTCATATAGCCCCCCCCTATCCAGCCCCGTGGGTGTCACCATGGCTCCGTGCCAGGTGCTGCTTTGACCTTGGATATGAAAAGATGCTCAGCTCTGGTGCAAGAAGATGGACCAGGTGCCAACCCTGACTTGGGAAATATGGTACTTTGATAAAAAATGGATCAGTGGGAAATTTTCTGAAAAAACATGATACCCCGTGATGCCGTGAAAACTCCGTGAAACGTCCGTGAAAACTCGTGAAAGTTCACGCTCATGGGGATAGGTGGAAGTTATGGCATGGGGTCCAAAGATTGTTAGTTTTGAAAGGTCATTTCATCCAAAACTTGTTATTGGGAAAGGTTTGAAATGTCATTTCATCCAAAACTTGTCATTGAGATAAAGTTTTGAAATGTCATTTCATCCAAAACTTACTATTTATTATTGGGATAAGGTTTTGAAATGTCATGTCATCCAAAACTTATTATTGAGATAATGTTTGAAATGCCATTTCATCCAAAACATATTGTTGAGATAAGGTTTTGAAATGTCATGTCATCCAAAACTTATTATTGAGATAATGCTTGAAATGCCATTTCATCCAAAACGTATTTTATCTGAAGCCTTGCAATATCAAAGGCTTGGTGGGTGACCTGTGAGGGATGTCTGGCATTCCAATGCATCCTAGCATGGCTGCTGTGCAAACACCGCCTCAGGCTGGGGTGGAACGCCACACAACCCCAGAGAACATACGTCGTTTTTTTGACCCCAACACTTATCGAGTGTTATCACCACCATCAAAGGGGATAGGGTGTGCTGAGCCAACCAGCTGTCAGAAGCGACCACCACCATCGGATGCTTCCAGCAGTGCACCTCCAGCGGCCAAACCAAAGATGATGCAGAGAGAGGAGTTGATGGAAAAGTTTAAGCTGGCAGCCAAGCTTAATGGGATCGAGTGGGATGATCTCGCTGTTACTGGGCTGACGTTTGGTTCAAGTTGTTTTAAGCCATTTAAGGTAACCATAAATCGTATTGTCAAAAACATGATTTTCCTACAGTATGGGGTACACCATGTATTGATGAAAATTTTCCTACGGTATGGGGTACACCATGTATTGTTGAAAATCCATGGTTTTGGGATGCCAATCATTAGAAGGCTGACATAGCAAGCACTATACCTCCATCTTCAGCCTCAATGGCCCCTTCACAGACACAAGATGACCTTGATGGTGAAACCATGTCAGACATAATAATGGCTGAACTTGAGAGGGAAGTTGAAGCTGCCATGAACAGCGTCGTGGGTTCAGAGGGGCACCCTTCTCTTCAAGTGGGACACGATGTGCAAGATCCAGGACAAGGACAGCAAGCAGTGGCTCCAGTTCTTCCAGGACAAGGACAACAAGCAGTGGCTCCAGTTCTTCCAGGACAAGGACAACAAGCTCCAGCGGCTTCAGTTCATCCAGGACAAGGACAACAAGCAGTGGCTCCAGTTCTTCCAGGACAAGGACAACAAGCAATGGCTCCAGTTCTTCCAGGACAAGGACAACAAGCTCCAGCGGCTTCAGTTCATCCAGCACAAGGACAACAAGCAGTGGCTCCAGTTCTTCCAGGGCAAGGACAACAAGCTCCAGCGGCTTCAGTTCATCCAGGACAAGGACAACAAGCAGTGGCCCCAGTTCTTCCAGGACAAGGACAACAAGCTCCAGCGGCTTCAGTTCATCCAGGACAAGGACAACAAGCAGTGGCTCCAGTTCTTCCAGGACAAGGACAGCAAGGGCAAGCAGTGGCTCCAGTTCTTCCAGGACAAGGACAGGGACAACTAGCTCCAGCGGCCCCAGTTCATCCAGGACAACAAGCAGCGGATCCAATTCTTCCAGGACAAGGACAGCAAGCTCCAGCAGCTTCAGTTTTTCCAGGACAAGGACAACAAGCTCCAGCAGCTTCAGTGCTTCCAGGACAAGGGCAACAGGCTCCAGCAGCTTCAGTTCCAGGACAAGGACAAGCTGCAGTTCTTCCAGGGCAAGGACAACAAGCAGTGGCTCCAGTTCTTCCAGGACAAGGACAGCAAGGGCAAGCAGTGGCTCCAGTTCTTCCAGGACAAGGACAGGGACAACTAGCTCCAGCGGCCCCAGTTCACCCAGGACAACACGCAGCGGATCCAGTTCTTCCAGGACAAGGGCAGCAAGCTCCAGCAGCTTCAGTTCTTCCAGGACAAGGACAACAAGCTCCAGCAGCTTCAGTTCTTCCAGGACAAGGACAACAAGCTCCAGCAGCTTCAGTTCTTCCAGGACAAGGACAACAAGCTCCAGCAGCTTCAGTTCCAGGACAAGGACAACAGGCTCCAGCAGCTTCAGTTCCAGGACAAGGACAACAAGCTCCAGCAGCTTCAGTTCCAGGACAAGGACAACAGGCTCCAGCAGCTTCAGTTCCAGGACAGGCTGCAGCACCCCCAGTGCAGCCACCAGGACAAGGACAAGGACAAGCTGGTGCTTTGACTGTGCCACTGCTTCCAAGCCAGGGGGGACAAGCCACTACCACTCCTCACAGTTTGCCGGGGATGGTTGAGCAAGCAGTGGTGGGTGCCACTCAGAATGCTCAAGATCGAAAACGGGCCATTGAGAATGCAGGCGTGGCAACATCCTCAACGCATCGCGCTGAGTACATGGCTTTTTTGAGGGCAGCCAAGCACCCGTGCCATGGCATACTTAGTTGTATTTTTTTTAAAATCAACACCAAAATTATACAATGTAAATCCCCATAGATGGCTACATAGGCTTATGTACACCTCCCAAATTGGTATTTAAATATGTACATATAGAAAGAGGGGATTATATATTATGTAGTTATTTATGTATAATACATGTATATATATATGTTTATCCCAAACTCCAAAACCAACAACTATAATTTTCATAATTTCCACAAGGGTTAGCTTTGCCCACATGAGGGAAAACATGGACCCCAGTGTGGCTGCTATGTTTGCAGATGCCAACAAGAAGAAGGATCTCTTCAACTTGTGGCTGACTCATGCCCGTGACTTTGGGAGGGTGACCCTTGAGGTGTCCCGTCGCAACACCCAAAGGCAGTCAGCCCATGCCAACACGGTGACTTGGAGCCGGGCCCAGCTTGAGCAATCTGGCAGGTATACTGCCACTGACATCGATGACCTGATCCAGAGGGCTGTGGCAGCTGGTCGGTTCATTGATGACCCCAACTTTCCTGGAGTTGAACGTTTGCGTCGCTACATGATTGTTGATGAAGTTGGCCAACAGACTGCCAACATTCGTGAGGATACCACCGAGATCAACAACCAGGGTGCAGTGTCTACGCAGGAAGCTGTGTCCCTGACCAACCAAGGACCATCTGCAAAATAGATCATGTTGGGGTCCATGTTGTTTATTTATATATTTATTTATCTGGTTTTTCAATTTATTTATAGTGACTGTAGACCATCATAACATACACCAAGAGGGATTTACATAAAGCATTGTTGCTTGAAAGACTCATCGGGTTTGAAAAGGTGTAGGTCCAGTTGAAGGTATCCCCAAATGACATAGTATGACATACCATTTGTTTTTGAGTCCATGTTTGAAACAAACACATATTTTGTTCCATCCATGTCCACTCTACCTACTCTACCTGAGCCACTCCCACAGGAGCTGATCTTTCTCAGGGCCAAGCCCCTGCTTTGGCAGATGTGCTGGGTGACAACGGAGGTCCTGCAGGTGCTGGTGGCAAAGGCTGTGCCAAGGCCAAACCCAAGCCAAAACCCAAGGGTAAGGGAAAAGGTGGAAAGTCCAGCAATGAGGTGGCTTCGGGTTCGGGTGATCCAGCCAATGGTGATCAACCACAGCCCGAAGCAGAAACAACCCCGTTGCAGAGAGCAAAGGCTTTGGCAAAATCAGTGTTGCTAGGCTAATCCTCAACCCAGTAACAGTTTCAATTAGGGTACCTTTTTTAAATTCAGTAAACCTATGTTGCACCACGTGGGTAGCCAAAGTAATTGTTTGATGTGGTCTTTCCAATGTGCCCCTACCTAAGGCTTAAGGAGGCAGAGGAAGCCAGGAGCACATGCGTTTCCATTGAGAACTTGGAATGCAGCAGTGAACTTCGTGAGGCCCTGTTGCAACATGCAACAGCTATGACTGAGCTGTACAGAACCCTGAGTAAGATGGTTGCGGATTCCATCAATGATGATTCGGCCTATTCCCCTCTGTTTGAAAGGGCCACCATTTTTTCCAATTGGTATAAGCTGCGAAAGAAGGTGGCCAACAGCATGAAGGCTGCGGCTTCATCATCTTCTGCTTAGGAAAGCAAAGGAAATATGGGGAGAAACCTTGCACTATGGAACCACATTTCTATTTGAGGCACTCTTCAAACAACATAATTAACAACTCTTCATCTTTTGTGGGAACCCCCTGGAAAACACTTTGAAGTAAATAGGTAAAACCAATCCAGATCTTTTGAACGTGGTGTAGGGGTTTCCCCATAGGAGTTTTGACAGTGCGGCATCAATGGTGCCATGATTATCGATTGCCTGGGGTGGGCAAAGATTTGGCTGGCAGTGTGCACATCGCGCAAGAAAAACTCGTTGGGTTCTGTTCAGATTTGCCAAGCCCTTGCTAAGATTTGCATCCCCTATTAGCCAATATAATACAGAGTACTACTTCTTCTTGGCGTTAAGATGTTCAACAGGGAATGAGATGTTTGGTATCCCTACAAATTTGTTGGTTCATAGATATATCATGCAGGTGATTCCCCATAACTATCTAACATGATTCAATTTCTAAAACTCCAAGCCATGAGGTTACCCATTTAGCGAAGCCAATGCTGGGGCATCTTCAAAACAGTGGTAATGGCCACAAGTTATGTACGAGTTTATTCAACAACATAATATAACCCAAAAACACAATGTTTTTTCTTTGGCGTACATGCCCACTTACCCAAAGATACCAGTATATTTGTTTCCATCATGATGACTCGCCAGGTGCCAATCCTCGTCGAAGACGTGTGACCGAGCCTGGTGGCGAGCTTGCCCGACAGCTACTTTGGGACGTGTCTCGAGGGGATTCTTGGTCAGTTTGTTTCAAACAAAAAAATACACGACTGGCTTTGGTAGCGTTAGAAAAAAGTAGTGCAGTGTTTGTGTTTCCCAATATTAAATGAAACATATGAACATATGTGGCCATGTGTCCTGAGTGATGGGTATATAGCTGGGGAAGCCTGTAACCACATATAGATTTTACAAACATGTTGAACTTGAAACCCAAAATCTCGGAGGGGTAGCATGGTCAGATGCTCCAACCCAAAATTTCTTGTGGCACAACAGCTCAAGGAAATCCATGTTACGACTGCGCAGAGATATGCTGCTGCGGCCTACAATGACGGGCTTACCGAGGGCACAATTAGGGATTTGGCATCGTTGGCCACTTGGGGTCGCAATCCCCAAAATTGTGAAAGATACCTTCATCGATGGATGCCTTATGCATATGATTCAGGTCTTAAGACGCATTCAACTGCAATTGAAGTCTACAACCCTGATACTGCCAAGATTGAAATGATGGAGATCCCGGTGCTTTTGGCTTCAGATGTTTTGAATGCTTTGTGGAGAAAGCAAGACCCAAAACTGTGGGATGAATGCATTGGTGCAACAAGTGAAAACTGTAGAGAATACTGGGAGTATGCTGAAATGGATTGGGCCACTGACCATCCTGTTATACAGTTTTTTGGATGCACTTTATTAGCTTTCTGTTTCCCATCCCAATCTTTCTTTGGCCAAACATACCCATGTTTCCAACCGGCCCCCTGTTGTGCCTCAGGCAAGGGCTTCACGAATGCACTTTCCCGGAGCCTGGGCAAACATGCGTGGATATAGTTTTTCAAGTGGTAATATTTATGTATGCATCTATTTCTATTCTAAAAGAATGAGATGGGTAGGAATATTTAGCATAGGGTATTATATAAAGGGATATAGTTATCATAGGGTGCCATATTTCAAATGAATATTCATCCTCTATATATCCATCATCTTTCCTCCCATCTTATCTTTCTACCTGTCTACCCATCCATCTTTCCATTCATCTATCCATCCACCTATCCATCCATCTACCCATCCATCTCTCTACCCAACGGTTTGGTATCTGTGTTGAGGTTTCGACAGAAACTTGCTAAGGTAAAATGGTTTACGGATGGTGCCCAATTCCACCGAAACCATGAACTGATCATATGGCTTTGGAGCAGCACTATGGCCAAAACAAACTGGTGTACCAAGTTCGCTTTTGCATGCGTCCCCATGAGATTGCTTCCAAGCAAATCTTTGCGGGCTAAAGCAAATCGAGCAATCACCAAAGTGATTGCGTGGGACAGCCCCTTTTCAAAATTCAAATGTATGTCTTTTGTCTTTAATGATATGATTTTTTTGTTTCGGGGAATCCATGCAAAGGTCGACAAACCCAAAGTTCCAGCCTTGTTCTCAGGTAAGTCATTGCTCGAAGGCATCTTTCCTTCCCATGATCAATTTGGGAACAACCTCATTGGCGACCGCGCTTTGAAAGCTGGAACCCCAATTTGTGGGGGATGGCGTGCTGGATTTGAATCTTGGTGTGGGGATTGGAAAGAACGATCTCTGTCACATTGTTTCGTGAAGCGAAACTATCAATCAACCCAAGTATGTGATCAGTGTGATGCAATCAAACCATTTGCAGCCACATCGCCAGATTTGCTTCGCTACATCTATACTGATTTTCGGTTGGATGCCCCGTGGACCACAACGATCAGAGATCATCAAACCTACTTGGACCAAACACCAGCTGGCCATGTGACTCCTTGGGTTGAGGTTCCGGGGTTTACAATAACCCGAGTGAAGTGGGACTCAGCACACACAATTTTGCTGGGTGTAGGGAAGGACTTATGTGCCAGCTTCCTCTATGATTTCGTTTTTTGGCTCTACTAATCAGCTGGGAATTTTTTGAATCCTTTCCACCAAAAAAAATATAGGTAATGTCTGAATTTGTCATTGGGAATATGGTTCTATACCTTATTGGGAAAATACATGGTTTGGTTATCACCAGTTAAAAGGTTTCTACATCCCATCTCAATGAAGTTCTTCCACGTGGAGGGCCACCACTACAATGCATGTATGGGATGCTTCTGGAACCAACTGATACTGGAAACGTTCTGATGGGAAAGTTGGGATCGGGATTCCGACGCTGGTGCCGGCTTGGGAAGAAGGTGGACATCCCACCATGTGTGTGGAATTTACACCTGATAGGACGTGGAGAAACTGATGGTAGAAACTACCCAGAGTTTGACTCTAACGTGAAGGCGGCCCATACCAAGATCATCTTATTTTTCCTTGCTGAGTTGGCCCATGATTTTTTTGACCGTTGCCAATGTATTTTGGAATGATTGACAAGTTTTTTCTCTTACATATATGTCTCTTACATATGTGTCTCATACATACATGTCTCATTCATATATATATATGTCTCATACATATATGTCTCATACATATATGTCTCATACATATGTGTCTCATTCATATATGTCTCATACATATATGTCTCATACATATATGTCTCATACATATATGTCTCATACATACATGTCTCATACATACATGTCTCATACATACATACATACATACATACATACATACATACATACATACATACATACATACATACATACATACATACATACATACATACATACATACATACATACATACATACATACATACATACATACATACATACATACATACACACATACACACATACATAGATAGATAGATACATAAATTACATAAATTACATGGCATTACATGACATTACATGACATTACATGACATTACATGACATTACATGACATTTACATTTACGTTACATTACATACATACATAAAGACAAACAAACATACATATACATATCACCCTTGCCTCCAAGGTAGAGAGTGCTTCCTGCGTACTCGGTGCCTTTGGGGCATGTGCACCTTCCTTTGGGCTACTGATCGCCCTGTTCTGCGTTTGGGGGAGGATCTGAGGGAACAAGCCTTGCATGGTGGTGTTGCTTCTCTCCAGACTTATTCAGATCTGGCTGTGTTGAATCTGGAGCGTGCACAGCTGAATTACAAGTTGAGACCCAAATGGTAACTTGGTGGATTTTTATTGTTTGGGGCATTCATCCTGAAATCTAATGAAGTTTCTAAAAGGTAGGTATTTTGTTGGGTTGGACCCCCTGTGCAATCTCAGGCACGCCTATGCCCATATGATTTTCGATCTGCAATTTTCGGATGAGAATTGTCGAGTCCACAAGACCTTAAGTGAGGAGACTATGTTGGGCAAGATCACAAAACTGGCTGCCCAATGTCCTGGCAGCAATGTATTGGAACGTTTCTTCCAAAGGTTTTGCCTGTTTCTGGCATTTCATTGGGAGTATATTAGGGCCAACGAAGTCCCACAAGTTGACTGAGTTCCCAAGCTGATGCATGGACCGGCAGCCAGCAAAACCAGCAAATAGCGCCAGGGATTGCTGAAGCGGTATGGCTTGATGTCAACACCAAACATTGTCGTACTTCCCTAAAAAAATTGGTCACATGAAATTCCAGCCCTTTGATGTTGCATGAAGTGGGCCCTTCGATGTTCCATTAAGTGGGTTTGAGGAATATGTATGGGTTAAAGGTGACATTGGTATGCATGACCAAAAGAGTCTTTATACAAATTATATACACCAGATTGTTTTGGCACCTTCAAATGTGGAAAAATCATTGCCACGACTTAAGGGTATACATGTGTGTTGTTGAAAGATATGCATGTGGGACATGCCCAAAAATGGCACTGCAGTGCCTTATGTCCAGGGAGCCTAAACACGTCGGTTGCCCCTGCTTAGGATCATCCACTTAGAAACTGCTGACCTTTGCTGATAAGTTCCGTAGCTGGGTGTCTATTTAGATTATAGTTACAACTGGGTACAAATTGCCACTTTCTAACCACTAGGTTGCTACTTGGGGCGATCCTTAAATTGGCAAATCCATCAACCCAAGAAATCGGGGGTGCACCTCTGAAACCACAACTATGAGTTTTTGGGGTCCCAGGAGATTAAACATAGATCAAATCACCAACCTCCATTTTATTCAGCGCCCGGGTTGCCATGTCGGGAGCCACGGTTATAGGGCCCACAGCTTACAAAGCGGTTGTAATCATGTTGAGAAATACTCGGGGGTGCAGTTTAGTGGAATTATCACCAACAAATTGGGATACAACCTCTAATAATATGATTGCATCACTTACATAGCAGCAGGACTACACCCCCAAGTATTATGTATATTAATATATATATATATGTACACATATTGCTATATATATATATATCTACACACATATATATATATATGATATAAAATTTGAGCTGGCATATGATCTGGAGCTAGTTTTGGCACCATATTTCTGACATATGTCCACTAAGCAAGTGCTGGGTCATAGCTTCTGATAGCACAGCTCCATCAGCAGTCAAAGTTTTTCCATACTCCCGTTGCCAAATGATGTAAAAACTCGAACACCCCTGAGTAACTCATGACTTGGATCCTCCTGGAAGTCTAGGAGCATGAACCAGGAACGAAGGAATCTGTCTTGATCAATACTGGTGAAGAAGCCTGCCAAGTCTTGATTGACCAAAATCAAATCGGCGTCGACAGGCGCTGATCTCAATATCGAGAGCAGAGTGTACACATCACCAGTAGCGAAATGATTTGGACATGCCGTAGGAATAAGCTGGAAAATGAGTCTGGCAAGAATGTTGAGCATTGGTCTGAATGGGGAGTCGACAAAGGAAATAATCGGCCTTCCGCTGCGGAAGTCTTTCTTCCTTTTGGCCAGAATATACCCAGATGGAAGCTGGCGACCCGATCCCACTGCCCACGGATATGCACGTCCGTGTTGGCGTTGAAGGGATTCAACCAGAGAGGTCACGATTGAGGATGGTTCATTGGGTAGGGATTCAAAGATGGAAGGGTCTTGGAAAGTCTTCTCAATGGATTCGTAATAAATGCACGGGCAGAATATTCGAAGAGAGGAAGCATGTTTGTCCTCACAGTGAAAGATGGCACCATCAAAGGTGTCTTGAAGACGTCCAATTGATTGCTTTGTGATGTGATTTGTGATCTGTGACAAGTGTTGGTGCCACAGCTGGTGACAGAGGTCGGTGATATCAGACTGGGGCATGGAAGGAAGACCATTTCGTTTGGTCCAATTCCTCAAACCAAGACGCAGTTGGTTATGAAATTCCTTCTTGGACGGGAAGACTTTGTTGGCCAAGGATCCTTCCGCGATGACAGCAAGGTCTGGTTGGAGATGGGAGTGAAGAAGAGAGCCGGGAAGGACCCAGTGAGAGTCCGAAGGATTGAGTGCCGCACTCTTGTAACAGGACCAGGATTTGCAACAACATGTGGCTGGGCTCGTAGTCGACCAGTCGTCAATGGCTTGTTTGTGATTGCACAGGATGTCCAAAACTGCTGCATGTTTGATGAAGACCGTCTTGAAGGAAGGAGTGTGACATGGTACTTGGTGAGCCA
>CAMXCT020001593.1:0-71477 GCA_947184155.2 Cladocopium goreaui | reverse complement strand
ATAATAGGTTTTCCATAGAAGCCATCATCCAATAAGACTTCATATGGATCAAATGAGGTCAGGCGTTTGTCACCGAAAATGAGGCGATTGTCCACGTAGCGGACATGTTTTATGAACAGGTGATGATTGGAGAGAAGTTGGTGGAAGGTGTGGTACCAAATCTGTTCACTGATGGAGACGACCATGAGACATAGGGCAGGGGAGAGAGGACTGCCCATGGGACTGCCACGGCGTTGACGGATGCATCGTTGTCCCAAGGCGAATGTCTGCATATGCAAGGCTGATTTGATCAAATCTGGCACATCGCCGATGACAATCTTCCGAGTGACATTGAGGCGACGAAAGGTACGGCCTTTGATGATGTCTCCTGGATTGTTGGACTTTCCAGGGTAGACAGAGAAGACCTCCTCATCGTAGACATTCATTTTGGGCCGGAGAAAGTCTAGGAGCATGAACCAGGAACGAAGGAATCTGTCTTGATCAATACTGACTGGTGAAGAAGCCTGCCAAGTCTTGATTGACCAAAATCAAATCGGCGTCGACAGGCGCCGATCTCAATATCGAGAGCAGAGTGTACACATCACCAGTAGCGAAATGATTTGGACATGCCGTAGGAATAAGCTGGAAAATGAGTCTGGCAAGAATGTTGAGCATTGGTCTGAATGGGGAGTCGACAAAGGAAATAATCGGCCTTCCGCTGCGCAAGTCTTTCTTCCTTTTGGCCAGAATATACCCAGATGGGAGCTGGCGACCCGATCCCACTGCCCACGGATATGCACGTCCGTGTTGGCGTTGAAGGGATTCAACCAGAGAGGTCACGATTGAGGATGGTTCATTGGGTAGGGATTCAAAGATGGAAGGGTCTTGGGGTGTCTTCGCAATGGATTCGTAATAAATGCACGGGCAGAATATTCGAAGAGAGGAAGCATGTTTGTCCTCACAGTGAAAGATGGCACCATCAAAGGTGTCTTGAAGACGTCCAATTGATTGCTTTGTGATGTGATTTGTGATCTGTGACAAGTGTTGGTGCCACAGCTGGTGACAGAGGTCGGTGATATCGGACTGGGGCATGGAAGGAAGACCATTTCGTTTGGTCCAATTCCTCAAACCAAGACGCAGTTGGTTATGAAATTCCTTCTTGGACGGGAAGACTTTGTTGGCCAAGGATCCTTCCGCGATGACAGCAAGGTCTGGTTGGAGATGGGAGTGAAGAAGAGAGCCGGGAAGGACCCAGTGAGAGTCCGAAGGATTGAGTGCCGCACTCTTGTAACAGGACCAGGATTTGCAACAACATGTGGCTGGGCTCGTAGTCGGCCAGTCGTCAATGGCTTGTTTGTGATTGCACAGGATGTCCAAGACTGCCGCATGTTTGATGAAGACCGTCTTGAAGGAAGGAGTGTGACATGGTACTTGGTGAGCCATCATCCTGACGTGCCATTGTCGCAGAAACTTCTTCAGCGTTTGCTGAAGGTCTGGAGCGAGGCACCATGGGGCCCGTAGAGCTGTTGCCTTGGGTGCTGGTTTCCCACGCCACCATTGGATTGAAGCATCGATGGCATTCAGGGAAAGGGTACGGAATGGCTCCTGGGTGTTGTTGGCCAGTCGTCTAAGAGCGTAGCATAAGGTCAATCCACCATCATTGGATCTAAGCATCTTTGTCTGCTCGAACCGTGCCTTGGTATTTGAACCTAAGGCGTGGATGATTGTCCAGAGTTCCAGACGGTTTTGGAATCTGGAAGAGGTCAAAACCTGACGTACCAGTTGTGGAGTGAACTTGTGTTTGGCACGCCGCCATAGAGTCGCAAGGCCAAATTGAGCATTGGTGTTAAGAAGGGGTTTTTTGAGAAGGCCCTTCTTTGGGTGGAAGAATTGGCAAATGAAAGGATCGTTGAGGCGAGGTTGCCATTCTTGAATCAGTGCCATTTCCAGGCTGCGGTAGTCGCTTCTGTCTGTATAGATTGGTATAGGTGCCCAAATATACAAGTTGTCGTGTTCTTGCCAGTAACGAAGTGCCAGTTCAGCTTGCACAAGTCTCTCATTGGTGAGTTGAAGGTATTTCCTGGAGCGGCTATACTCTCTGTCCATGATATGGTGCATTGCAGAGCCCACGTAGAATTTGGGTTGCATGGATTTGATGTGAGTGAAACGAATATAGACGCTCTGAGGTTGGAAGAATTGTCTGGAAAAGAGGTTGTGGGAATGTAGCGTGGAGCCCCACAGGTGTTGAAGGTCCGCACACCCTTCCAAAATTGACTTCAGCTTGGGATTAGGTCGGTGACCATGAAGAATTGTCAGGAGCATCATTCGAGTTTGAATGATGCGGAATCCTTGAAAAAGATGTATGCTGTAAGTCATGGTGAAGGGAGTCAAAATGTAAAGAATGAGAATCATCGAATGGAGAATTTGCAAATGGGATTGAAGCACCTTGTGCTTGAGTTTCCGACGCAAGAGCGGAGCTAGTCAATTGGTAAGGCTGATGCCCGCTGTCATAGCCCGGAGGAGGTTCAACGCATCATAGTTTTTTCCCATGAGATTGACTGGGATTCCCATCATGACTGCCACGCGTTCCACAGTCTCAAGTGCATCAGCTGGTTGCTTGGCCCACCATTCCTCCGTCTTGGCAATATTGTCGGTGAGCACTTTGCGTTTTGCCTCGGAAAGTGCGAGTTCTTTCAGCCACTTGTTGAAGGCTCTGACTGCAAGAGTGGGTGGCATGTTTTGAGTGAGCCACGGATTGACACTGGTGGTGCCGACCAGGAGGGATGAAGGATCAAAGCCCGGTGGTGCAGGAGGAGCTGATTGTTGAGAGCTTCGAAGAAGAGCAGCTTGGATAGGTGTAGCAGCAGGGCTGGATGCTGGAGGGCCAGTGGTGCCCGGAGATGAGGATTCGCCTGGGGTTTCCCCGAGTTGTTGTCGCAGTTGGGCAAGTTGACTCCGGAGTTGAGTCAGTTCCTGTTGAGTGTCAGGGTCTGCCATTCGGGTAGGAACCCAAGTGTGGATCAGGTCTGCGATCTGTTGAGCAGCGTACTTGGTGTTGTTGGTTTTGTCCAGCAACTTTCCATCCTGTCTGGCTTTGCAAGATGACACCTTGTCAAGATCCACCCCTTTGTTCCGTAGTTGGGTCAATAGCTCCGTCATAAATACAACAGCTGCGATGTCCCCCGTAGGAATCAGGTACAATTCACGCCCATGAGCCAGCTTCCGAAGCCAGAAGTTGTTGGCCTGCTGATATAGTAAGGCCGCTACCGGAAGCTTCAGTGGATCGCATCCCTCGATGTCTAGCTTTTGTGTAAAAGCTGAAGGTCGAATACTTCGAGGGAAGGTCAAACCGTTGATCTTCTGATTGTCGTAGTGGTCTTGATCTTCTTGCCAGTGAGGGTTAAGATCGAAGCCATATGTACGACTTTCATCAGTGGTTGTCTGTCCCCCTGGTGACTTGGAGAATGGAGTGCCGGAGTGGCGAGGTTGTGACGACGGGATTGATGGAGTGCTGGGCGAAGCCAGTTGAGTTGGAGCACATGGAATCGTAGGTGAACATGGTGGAGTGACTGATCTGGATTGACGTGGATAAGCAAGTGTTGGTGGTGGTGACGAAGGAGGTGCAGGTGGAAATCTTGGATTGGTTGGTGGAAATCTTGGATTTGGCCATGTGGGCATCGAAGCTGATGGATCAGTTGATGTAGTCATCATATAAGGTCCCGGCTGGCGTATATTGAACTGAGGCTGGAACTGAGGTCTGGACTGAGGTCGCAACATCTGTTGAGAGTGCCAGATCGCTGATTGCATAGGACCACACCATCGAGGAAAGAACGGAAGATCTTGCCGTACAGGAGGGCGAGAAGGCTCAGGTTCAGCTCGATTTCGACCAGGCGCTGGTGAGCGGGATCGATCAGACTCTGCCATGGTATCGTGGGCAATTCAAAATTACTGATGGAATAAAAAGCTGCGGTGGTGGCAACGATTGTCTTCATATATCACGAAAGGTTGAGAAGCAATGAAATGAAACATCACATTTGAGGAACATGGACCTTATCAGTCAGGTTGGTAATTGAGTCAAAGTCACAACGCAAACCTGAAATCAAGAACAAAAGGTAAACCACAAGTGAAAAGGCATGTCAGCAGTTGCGATCGAGCAATTTTGCCAATGCGTTTGTCCAGGAAATCCCTAGAAAAGAAGTCACGATCCTATTTAGGACAAGAAGCTAAAGATACAAAATCTGAGAGTGCTGTTCTAAGTGCTCAGCGTTTATGTCTGGCTGCACGCCGCTCTTCGTTCGCACGATAGTTGACATTGTCCTCAGAATCGGTGTCCTGGAGTTGAATGGGACGTCGTGACAGTTGGTCATCATCTGGAAGGTCTGACCATTTGATCGCGATGAACTTCAGCCCCACGTGGTAGCTATGAGCAATCGTGTACTTCTCAGGAGTGGTGACGATTCCCTTTTTAGCTACATTGAGCTGACATTTCTCGTTTCCTCCACCACGCAGTGAAAGATGTTCCACTGATCCTCTATAGATCGCCCCAATGGTGATCTCTTGCTGGCCTTTTCCTTTCTTCTCCATAGAATCGAGCAGTTCTTGTTCTGCCCATGATGGGAAGTTCTTATCAGCATTGGCAATCTGTCGGCCTATGTAGAATGCTCCAAAGGTGGGCATGTGACATCGCTGTGGATTTTTGTGATAAGCCCAGTTTGCTGGTCGAATCTTGCCCTCCATAAGGATCAACTGTGCGGTACTGAGGGTCGTACCATGGCCAAGTGCCCATGTGACGAGGGTTTGGCCGCCAAAGGGTGGAGGCATTTGAAACCGGCTCATTTCTGGCAACGGCATGACCAAGGCCAGCATGCCAGTTTGCGGAAGTTCTCGAACATAGCATGCGGACATATCAAAATCTGTCAGGATGCCTGTACTCGACAATAAATGTATGGCCTTTCTGCCAATG
Organism: Cladocopium goreaui; assembly: GCA_947184155.2. Taxonomy (NCBI): domain Eukaryota; class Dinophyceae; order Suessiales; family Symbiodiniaceae; genus Cladocopium; species Cladocopium goreaui. Next base: position 66,535 of record CAMXCT020001593.1, on the reverse strand, counting down.
TCTGTGGGGATTCTCGAGTCCACGTTAGTCAATTCTTCCATCGCTTCATCAAAGTGCTCTTGGACAATACTCGTGGATGGTTGTGGAAGCTCCTTTGCATCAAGTTCATTTGCCGCTCTCATCCGCTCGGGACGGGTGAGAGCATGTTTGACTTGGCGAGCCCATTCCTCTTTGGAACCTTCTTGAAGGTTGATGGCAATATGACCAGGTGGAAGAGTGGAAGCTCGGGACTGAGCGGAACCAGAGCGATTGGGATGATTTCCCTGGTTGTGGGAGTGCTGTTCCAGCGAGTATGCCGTCAAAGGCTTTGAAGGATACTTGGAAGGCGGTTCATCATAAGATTGATGTTTGTAGTGTGGCTTTGAATAGTCGACCCATCCGGAGGGATGCGTGTAATATTGAGACTTGGACTGGTCTTTCCAAGACTGCCAGGACTTCCACTTTTTTGTGGAGCTGTGGTCAGGGTAGGTGGAGTAGTCATGGTAGTCCGACTTGTCGGAAATTGAAGGTTGTTCGTAGTGATGGTCATTCCAAGATTGAGGTTGATGTGTAGTGGATGAATAAGTATAATCATCACGTCGACGATGTTCATCTCGTTGATGTAGTACTTCACGATGACGTGGGGAGTTGGAACGAAGAGTGACTGACTGGGGACGGCTTGGAGACATGGAGTCATCACGTGAGCGGGAATGACGACGATGGTGGCGGGAACGGCTATCCCGTCTGTGACGTTTTGGACTTCTCGGGATCGAAATTGGACGTTTGTCCACTTGAGTCGGAATGTGTTTTGACCGTGACCTGGAACGGCGATGAAGCCGTGGAAGTGGTGGCAACGGGACAACGGGTGGAGACTCTGCGACTGGAGTCGCTGGTGGAAGTTGTACCACACTTGGATGAGGACTCTTAGACCTTTCTTTGGTCATTTCCATAAACGCCTGCATGCCGGATTCTACTGTGTGGCGCATCTGTTGCATCATCTCTTCTGGATTGAAAGTGGTGTGTGGCTCTTGTTGAGCGGGTTGAGATGGAGTTGGAACAGGAGGTGTTTGGACTGGTGGCACCGTTGGTGGCTCAGGTACCGATGGAGGAGTCTGATGAGATGCGGTTGGTTGAGAAGTCTGATGGAATGGGAGAAGCTGCTGGAGTTGCTGAATATGGGTCTGAGCTTGGGAATTCAATTGTTGATGCAGTAGTGCATTCTGGTCCCTTAACTGAGCCAACTGAGCTTGAGTCTGAGCTTGTGACTGAGCTTGAGACTGTTGGTTCATCAGATCACCGCCACAAAATTGACCAAATTGTGCTGCAGGTTGAGGTGAAGTAAAGGCAGGCGTTGACCAGCCACAGTTCCACATGTTCTCCGAAAAGTTTGGCCAACGACCAGGAAACATGGCCAAAAATAACAGGTCTGGCAGCACTGTCAGACGATCACTATAAAGTTAAAACACTAACATAGGATGCATCCACAACGCATGCAGTATTCGTGATAAGGCTCAAAGGCCCTCGGCTTTCAAGTCACAACCCTCTGGACGGCTTACGTATTCAACCCCTGAATTACGTGCACAATTTCAACCTCACCAACGACCATAAAAGAAAAAACACCATACCTGCAAGAATGTCCTGTTACCTCGAATGTCATGTAAATGGCTACGGAGTGGCTGTCTCTTGAGAAAAGGGAAGGTTGTTGTCGTGGCTTCCAGCTATGCATACAACTGTCAAAAAGGCGAGGCCAGTCACAGCGGCTAGTTGTTCAACACTCACTCGACCGACATGTGAAACAATGAAAAAAGGCCAGCAGTTCACTTTACTTAAACGAATTACTAATTCAAAAGTGTAAATTCAGACATCGATTTACTGTCAATTGTTAGCCTGGAAAGGCTTTCCCCGAAGGGTTCCTGCCAACTTGACGTATACAGCAGGAATGACACACTTGCTCAGAAACAACATTGCGAATTTTGTTGTGGAATGCATCTCACGTGCACAAAACAATCCCTTACAAACTGCCAGGAAAAATTGGTTGATCCAGCGTTAATTTCAGTGCGAAGTAAACTTTCTACGTCCTTGCTCTGAGGAAGGTTCTGATGCAGCAAAAACCGTGACATGGTTTCGGCGAAAATACAGATTGTGGCAACCGTGGAGAAATAAATAAATAAAGTGACGTTGAGGTTCTTGGGTTGAGCCTCTTCCCATCAGCAGACATTGACAATTGAATGGAAGCAAACCCTGAACAACAGGTAATCACAACAATGCAGGTACACCAGGGTGATCAGCCCCGGCTTCCACCATCATGCATAGCTTCGTTGGCATGCGTTTGCATGATGGCCGCATGCCCCCTGCAAATATGATTCAAAAGCGAAAAACCACGAAAATCAACCATCATCGAACCAAAGGAAGTTTTACATCTTTTCAGATGTTCCACACACACACATATATATATATATATATGTTTTTTTTCTATGTGGGTTGTTAGATAGATGCAGAGATTTGTCTCAACCCATGGTCCTGGCCAAAGGTTCGTGGCGTGAGCACTCGCAAGTGCACAGACATATGTCAGCTCGCAAAGCAGGGGTTAAACGAAGGAAATTTAGAACTTTTCAAACTTCCGACAATATGGACAGATCAAAAGCAGAGATGGGAAGAGTCAGAGAAGAGAAGAGAAGAAGAAAAAGGATCAAAAAAGAGAAAATCTCAGAAGAAAGAAGATCCAGGTGCACGAAAAGGTAGGAAAGTCGCAAAACACTATGTTTTTCCAATGATTTGTGGCTCCGGAGGGTCGAAAAGTAGGCTCGCTAAAGCAGCGGGCGCGGAGCCAGCTGGCCAAATGAGAGATGAAAAGTTGCACGCCGTTGTGGCGCGAAGCGCGTTTCCAAGTCAAAATGTACAAAGCACACCATGCTCAGACCACTTTCGGAAGTTGCGATGTCGAAAAAGTGCACGGCGTTGTGGTGCGAAGCACATTTCGAAGTCAAAATGTACAAAGCACACCAACGTCGGACCACTTTTGGAAGTTGAGATGTCGAAAAAGTGCACGCTGTTGTGACGGGTTCGGAGCACTTTTGGACGTTCAGATGTCGTTTTGCCTGGCAGGCGCAAGGGATTGTGCACTGTGTCAAAAGGGAGCAGAAGGGTCGGATTTTGTAGCATTTCCAAAACGATGGCAGGCGCGGGACATTTGAAGAGGATCTGCAAAGATGCATTTTCCGTGGCAGGTGCAGTGCAAGAGACATGTTCATCAGAGCTGTTAGGAGGTCGCGGCGCTGATTTCCTGAGAGAGGTTGCATCTTGGAGCATCAGATCTTCAGTTTTGGGAAGATGATTTCGCGTGACAGGTGCAGCACTTCGTATGACCTGGCCTCACTTTTTGGTGGCAGGCGCAGTACTTTAGACACATGGAATAGAAAACCGCAAAAACGCATTGGCACGAGGCTGTCAGCTCTGCACTCAACTTTCCATTTTTGAAGGACGTCTCGCAGAATTGCTTCGTTTTTGATGTTGTCAACTTCGAAAATTGAGGAAGTCTCGCAGAGCGACTTCGTTTTTGACGTTGTCAAGTTCAAACATTGAGGAAGTCTCGCAGACTTGCTGCGTTCTTGATGTTGTCAAGTTCAAGAATTGAATAAGTCTCGCAGAATAGCTTCGTTTTCAAGCTTGCAGATAGACAGATATATAGATAGGCAACTGCAACTGCAACTACAAGTACCACTACACTACACTACACTACTTCTACAAATACAAATGCAAATATACTATGCCACATGACACAACACTAATTACACAACACTAACTACACTACACTACACTAATTACATCTAATTGCATCTAATTACATCTAACTCCATCTAATTAAATATACTTACATCTAGTTACATCTAACTACACTACACTACAACTACTACAACAGCAGCTACTACTACTACTACTACTGCTGCTGCTGCTGCTGCTGCTGGTGCTGCTGCTGCTGCTGCTGCTAGTACTACTACTACTACTACTCCTACTACTACTCCTACTACTACTCCTACTACTACTACTACTACTACTACTATACTACTCCTGCTACTACTACTACTACTACTAGTACTACTACTACTACTACTACTACTACCACCACAGCTACAACTACAATTACAGGTAAGCCGCATTACACTACAATATGGGAATTAAACTGCAGTACATTACAGCTACAAATGCACATTCAACTAAAACTACACTACATTACACAACACTACACTACACTAAGTACATTACATTACGCTGCAATTGCAACTACCACTACATTGCACTACACGACACTACACTACAACTACGACTGCACTACTTTACACCACAATGCACTAGATTACACCACACTAAACCACGCTACAGTGCACAACACTACAGTACACTACAATACACTACACTGATTAGACCACACCACAACTACAACTGCAACTGCAACTGCACGGACTGCACCACTGCAACCATTGCAACCACTCCAAAAAACACAGCTCCAACCACCTTTCGGTCCATCAGTGGATTTGCTCTGCCATCCGTGAGTCACAACAACCAACCCTTCCTATAGGTTTCCTATTTTTGAAACTTCCGCCACGGCCTTTTGCGGTACTACTGTAAACGAAGAACCTATGATCAAAGGAAGTTGGGAAGCAATACTTCCGAGTTACGAATGACTTTTACTTGATGGAATTGACTATGATGAAGGGTGGTACATCACATCACAATACAATAGCAATACATAACAAAAGAATAAGAAGCTATGAGACAGGGTGCTGCGAAGGGAAGTGGTGTTGAAGGGAAGTGGCGATAAAGGGAAGTGGTGACGATGGGAAGTGATGATGAAGGGAAGTGATGACGGAGGGAAGTGGTGATGAAGGGGAGTGGTGTGGAATGGAGGTGGGGACGATGGGAGGTGGTGACGAAAGGAAGTGGTGACGATGGGAAGTGGTGTGAAGGGAAGTGGTGACGGAGGGAAGTGGTGATGAAGGGGAGTGGTGAGGAAGGGAGGTGGGGACGATGGGAGGTGGTGACGATGGGAAGTGGTGACGATGGGAAGTGGTGATGAAGGGAAGTGGTGACGGAGGGAAGTGGTGATGAAGGGGAGTGGTGTGGACGATGGGAGTGTGGTGACGGGAAGGGAAGTGGTGACGATGGGAAGTGGTGATGAAGGGAAGTGGTGACGGAGGGAAGTGGTGACGAAGGGGAGTGGTGAGGAAGGGAGGTGGGGACGATGGGAGGTGGTGACGCTGGGAAGTGGTGACGATGGGAAGTGGTGATGAAGGGAAGTGGTGACGAAGGGAAGTGGGGATGTGACGGGAAGTGGTGATGAAGGGAAGTGGTGACTTTGGGAAGTGATGACGAAGGGAAGTGGTGAGGATGCATGAATGATGCATGGGCTGTTTGGGGGAGGAAGCCGGAGCACGAAACCTTGTGTTTTTCCGTGTAAAGTGGCTGCAGCCGGCGATGAAAGGTACCTCGTGTGCAAACTTGTTCCTCCTCTGTGTTCTGCAACGTGGTTGTGTCTGTGTGCGTAGTTCTATGCGGTTCTTGAATCTCTGGTTGCAGATTGCATTGGAATGGCTGCCTGATTGTCGTCATCTGATGTTGCCACAAGCGTAGATATGTGCAGGTTTGCCACGGGATGCTGCAAAACGCATTGTAATGGCTGCATGAACGTTGCATTGGCTTTGTTTTGGGGAGGAAGCCGGAGCACGAAACCTTGTGTTTTTCCGTGAAAGTGGCTGCAGCCGGCGATGAAAGGTACCTTGTCTGTGCGGCGGTTGCGGCTGCGGTCGTTTCATGCGCGAATTTGTTCCTCCTCTGTGTTCTGCAACGAGTGGTTGTGTCTGTGTGCGTAGTTCTATGCGGTTCTTGAATCTCTGGTTGCAGATTGCATTGGAATGGCTGCTTGATTGTCGTCATCTGATGTTGCCACGTGCGGAGATAGGTGCAGGTTTGCCACGGGATGCTGCAAAACGCATTGTAATGGCTGCATGAATGATGCATGGGCTTTGTTTGGGGGAGGAAGCCGGAGCACGAAACCTGGTGTTTTTCCGTGTAAAGTGGCTGCAGCCGGCGATGAAAGGTACCTCGTCTGTGCGGCGGTTGCGGCTGCGGTCGTTTCATGCGCGAACTTTTCCTCCTCTGTGTTCTGCAACGAGTGGTTGTGTCTGTGTGCGTAGTTCTATGCCGTTCTTGAATCTCTGGCTGCAGATTGCATTGGAATGGCTGCCTGATTGTCGTCATCTGATGTTGCCACAAGCGTAGATATGTGCAGGTTTGCCACGGGATGCTGCAAAACGCATTGTAATGGCTGCATGAACGTTGCATTGGCTTTGTTTTGGGGAGGAAGCCGGAGCACGAAACCTGGTGTTTTTCCGTGTAAAGTGGCTGCAGCCGGCGATGAAAGGTACCTCGTCTGTGCGGCGGTTGCGGCTGCGGTCGTTTCATGCGCGAATTTGTTCCTCCTCTGTGTTCTGCAACGAGTGGTTGTGTCTGTGTGCGTAGTTCTATGCGGTTCTTGAATCTCTGGTTGCAGATTGCATTGGAATGGCTGCTTGATTGTCGTCATCTGATGTTGCCACGTGCGTAGATAGGTGCAGGTTTGCCACGGGATGCTGCAAAACGCATTGTAATGGCTGCATGAATGTTGCATGGGCTTTGTTTTGGGGAGGAAGCCGGGGAACGAAACCTTGTGTTTTTCCGTGTAAAGTGGCTGCAGCCGGCGATGAAAGGTACCTTGTCTGTGCGGCGGTTGCGGCTGCGGTCGTTTCATGCGCGAATTTGTTCCTCCTCTGTGTTCTGCAACGAGTGGTTGTGTCTGTGTGCGTAGTTCTATGCGGTTCTTGAATCTCTGGTTGCAGATTGCATTGGAATGGCTGCATGATTGTTGTCATTTGGTGTTGTTATGTGTGGAGAGAGATGCGGGTTAGCTACGTGATGCTGCAAAACGCGTTGTCATGGCTGCCTCAAGGTTGCTTGGCACCGCGCCTGCATGCGTAATGTTACTCTTCTCTTTTGAGCTGGACATTGTAAATCGTATTGGAGTAGCTCCATCCAGGCTGCGAGATTGATTTAACAGCAGATTTTCGCAATTTTGGCGCTAGTAATTTTCCTTTTAAAAATCCTTTTAAAAAGTGCTTCAAAATTCAAAATCGTCTTTTTCCCCACATCTTTGTGTGGGGTTCTTGTTTTTGGTTCTGTATCCCGCCGCCTTCCGCCTCCCGTCCTCCCGCCGCCTCACACACAACTTGCTCACACACAACTTGCACACACACACACAACTCACTCACACACACAACTTGCTCACACACAACGAGAACGTTTCAACCAAAAAGCAGGTCCCCCGAAATGATCAATTTCTTTTGATATTGCATTGAAAAAATGAATTGTTCAGGCTCACCGGAGGGTACCCCGCACGACCGGTGTTGTGGAAAAAAGAGTATTTTGCAATGAAAACCAATGGGATTGGGTGGTGTTCCTCAAAAAAAAAAGATGAATATTTTCATTGGGGACCTATATTCTATGTATGTAATTCTTCAAGCAATTGGGTCTTTTCCATGTATAAAGTATAAAGGTATATATCATCGAAGGAAGTTTAGAAGTCAAACTTCCGACAATATGGACAGATGAAAAGCAGAGCAGGGAAGAGGCAGAGAGAAGAGGAAGATTAGAAGAAAGAAGAGTAGAAGGGAAAGAGTAAGAAGAAAGAAGATGCAGATGCGCGAAAAGGTAAGAAAGTGGCGAAGCACTGTGCTTTTCCAATGATTTGTGGCTCCGGAGGGTCGAAAAGTAGGCTCGCTAAAGCGGCGGGTGCGGAGCCAGCTGGCCAGATGAGTGATGAAAAATTGCACGCCGTTGTGGCGCGAAGCACATTTCGAAGTCAAAATGTACAAAACACACCATGGTCGGACCACTTTTGGAAGTTGAGATGTCGAAAAAGTGCACGCCGTTGTGGCGCGAAGCACATTTCAAAGTCAAAATGTACAAAGCACCTCAGTGTCGGACGACTTTTGGAAGTTGAGATGTCGAAAAAGTGCACGCCGTTGTGGCGCGAAGCACATTTCCAAGTCAAAATGTACAAAGCACCACATGTTCGCGCCACTTTTGGAGGTTCGGATGTTGAAAAAGTGCACGTCGTTGTGGCGCGAAGCACATTTCGAAGTCAACATGTACAAAACACCACATGTTCGCGCCACTTTTGGAGTTTCGGATGCTGAAAAAGTGCACGTCGTTGTGGCGCGAAGCACATGTCGAAGTCAAAATGTACAAAGCACCACATGTTCGCGCCACTTCTGGAGTTTCGGATGTTGAAGCCGTGCACGTCGTTGTGGCGCACAGCACATTTCGAAGTCAAAATGCAGAAAACATACCAGCGTCGGACCACTTTTGGAGGTTCGGATGTCGCAAAAGTGCATGCCGTGTTGGCGTCAAAATGTACAAAAAATTAGGGGTTCGGACCACTTTTGGAGGTTCAGATGTCGCTTCGCTTCAAGACACTACATTACAGGACATTCAATACACTACACTCCAGTACACTACATTACACTACATTACATTCCAGTACACCCCACTACACGGAATTACACTACGCCACACTACATTACATTACACTACGCTAAATTCCACTACACTACATTACACTGAATGACACTGCACCACAGATAGACAGGTAGACAGATAGACAGACAGACAGATAGATAGATAGATGGATAGATAGACAGATAGACAGGTAGACAGCTAGAGAGATAGACAGATGAGAGAGAGAGAGAGATAGATAGATAGATAGAAAGATAGAAAGATAGAAAGAAAGAAAGATAAATAGTTAGATAGATAGATAGATAGAAAGATAGGTAGGTAGATAGATAGATCGATAGATACATAGGTAGATAGATAGGTAGGTAGGTGGGTAGGTAGGTAGATAGTCAGAGAAAGAGAGAGAAATAGTGAGAGAAATCAATCACCTTTCGCTCCAGCAGTGGCTTCGCTCTGCCATCCCTGATTCACAACAACCAACCTCTCCTATAGGTTTCCTATTTTTGAAACTTCCGCCACCGCCTTGTGCGGTACTACTGGTATACGTAATTTCCTTTGGGGAGTAGCAACCCTGGATGTCTGAAGTTCCTAAACTAGAACGTTTCAACCAAAAAAACAGGTCCCCCGAAATGATCAATTTCTTTTTGTACTGATATTGTTTTAAAAATGAATTTTTCAGGCTCACCGAAGGGTACCCCCCACGACCGGTGTCGTAGAACTATGAAAAAAATATTTTGCAATGAAAACCCATGGAATTGGGTGGTGTTCCTCAAAAAAAAATGAATATTTTCATTGGGGACCTATATTCTACTTATGTAATTCTGCAAGGAATTGGGCCTCTTCCATGTATAAGGGTATATATCATATACGTAATTTCCTGTGGGGAGTAGCAAACCTGGATGTCTGAAGTTCCTAAACTAGAACGTTTGAACCAAAAAAAACAGGTCCCCCGAAATGATCAACTTTTTTTTTTAATATTGATATTGTTTTAAAAAATGAGTTTTTCAGGCTCACCGAAGGGTACCCCCCACAACCGGTGTCGTAGAACTATGAAAAAAAACTATTTTGCAATGAAAACTGCAAAGAATTGGGTCTCCTTCATGAAAAAGGGTATATATCATATACGTAATTTCTTTTGGGGAGTAGCAAGCCTGGATGTCTGAAGTTCCTAAACTAGAACGTTTCAACAAAAAACAGGGTCCCCGAAATGATCAATGTCTTTTTATATTGTTAAAACAAATGAGTTTTTCAAGCTCACCGAAGGGAACCCCCCACGAGCGGTGTCGTAGAACTATGGGAAAAAATATTTTGCAATGAAAAACCCATGGAATTGGGTGGTGTTCCTCAAAAAATGATGAATATTTTCGCTGGGGACCTATATTCTATGTATGTAATTCTTCAAGGAATTGGGTCTCTGCCATGTATAAGGGTATATATCATAGACGTATTTTTTTTTGGAAGTAGCAAGCCTGGATGTCTGAAGTTCCTAAACTAGAACGTGTCAACAAAAAAAAACAGGTCCCCCGACATGATCAATTTCTTTTTATGTTGTTATTAAAAATGAATTGTTCAGGCTCACCGAAGGGTACCCCCCACGACCGGTGTCGTAGAACTAAGAAAAAAATGCAATGAAAACCACTGGAATTAGGTGGTGTTCCTCAAAAAATTGATGTTTGGGAACATGCCTACTCCCCAACGGGAATTACGTATATGATATATACCCTTATTCATGAAAGAGACCCAATTCCTTGCAGAACTACATACATAGAATATAGGTCCCCAGTGAAAATATTTATCAATTTTTTGAGGAACAGCACCCAATTCCATGGGTTTTCATTGCAAAATATTTTTTTCCCATAGTTCTACGACACCGCTCGTGGGGGGTTCCCTTCGGTAAGCTTGAAAAACTCAATTTTAAAAACAATATAACAAGAAATTGATCATTTCGGGGACCTGTTTTTTGGTTGAAACGTTCTAGTTTAGGAACTTCAGACATCCAGGGATGCTACACCCCAAAAGGAAATTACGTATATGATATATACCCTTATACAGGTTTCCCGAGTTAACCGGTTTTTGACTACGCTTTGCATTACAAAAATGCAATTTGAAGTTCACAAAACGGAAAAACAAGGGGAGGAAGAGAAGAGAATGCCAGTGGACTCCTGCAAAAGAACAATATGTCAATAACTTTTGGATCAGGACTGTGCAAAGAAATGGATTTCCCAAATTGACCTGTTTTTGACTACATTTGACATTAAAGAAGGCAATCGATGCTTCTGTCAAAAACCTGAGAAAAATTATTTTCTTGGGTCAAAATGGATAGCTGGAAATATTCTATGTATAGTTTTTTTTTTCGATTTCGGAAGATGCTTTTATTCTATGTATAAGTTTTTTTACCGATTCCGGAAGATGCTTTTTGAGGCCGAAATTATCGATTCTGTATTCTATGTATCCCATCTTGATTGAATATGCTTCTGAAAATATCTATGTAACCATAGAGCTTAAAGTGTGAGTTCTCGCAAGGGCACAGACATGTGACTTCGCACAACATGGGTTCATGAACGAAAGTATCTGTGGAATGATAAACGTATATTTGTGAATAAATGTATGTATACAAAGAGATCCAAATTGTGAGCACTCGCAGGGGCGCAAACATATGTGAGTTTGCACAGCATGGGTTCATATGCAAAAGTATCTTTAATATGATATATATATATATATGGGCAATACCTGCGAATATATGTATGCAAGAGGTTCTAAATGTGAGTGTGTACAAGGGCAGAAGCATATGTTTTGCACAGGCATAGGCATGATACATATTGGGTTCTAGCTGCTGGTGATTTCACAAGGTTCTAACTGTGTGAAGCCTAGCTGCCTCCTTTTCGTTTTTAAAACAGGTTCCAACTGCATGTCCGTCAGTATAGCGCTGTGAGGGCCCCACTGCTGCCGGATTTGGACTGGTAAAATCACAGCCTGGTCAGCCTACGGCCCAAACAAACAAAGTCCTCTTCCAAATTGCCACGAGGGTCCTTCTGGGGAATCGTGCGGGGCCTGCGTGCGGCTTCACCCTACGAATCCGAAGACTCTCAATGTGAAGTTCACTGGCCTCTTCAGAGTTGGTGAGCGTTGCGAAGAGTTCAAAAACTGGCTGTTCGCCTCATAGTGCTGCACTGTTGAGTCCATTCATGCAAATGTGCCCCATGATGCCCGGCCTATGCAAAGCGGAAGCCATCCCTTCTCACAATGAATCCAGTCACCAACGCGCTCCTGAGCATATGTTCTGTTCCATGCTATTCCATGCTTTTGCATGCTGTTCCTCATCTTTTCTTGGCTCATTTTTCTCCTGAACTGCAACAATTTCCTGGAACATTGGCCCTGCGATGTCGCGGTTCCGATCCTCAGCACTTGTAGCAAGCATCTGCTTGGGATTGTGGCCGGGCTAAGCAAAGCACGGCAAAATTTGCAGAATGTCGGTATGCCACACCCTGGAAAGGCCGTGAACTTCGAACCGTCTTAGAATCTGGAGCATCATGCAACGGCACTTCGTGACTCCAAGCCTAAACCATTTACTGCACCATTTGCTGCATTATTGGATTCCGGCCTGTGGTGATATGCATTTTGCCCGAAGTACTTGAGATGGATCGAGCAACTCAGGCAGAAAAGGAGACGGCAAGCGCACTTTGGACTAATGACTTTGGACATAAGACCTTGCAACCCTGCAGCTCCTCAAAAACACGTTGCCCACTAACCACCAAAGGAAGCCATCCATGCTTGCATCGCAACCACTCGCCTGAGATAGGGACAAATGGATACAAATGGAAGGTGGCATGTAGTGAGACTCTGGATTCAAGTGCGGGTCTTTGTGCATGCCATGCCTTCTACTGCTTCAACTCGCAGAAAATCGTTCCAGCCAGGACCAGCGAAGGCAACTTAGATGTGTACCATCATGCACCATTGTGCACCAGATAGCAGAGCGGAAACCAAATTTGCTGCTGCTATTGACAAAAAATGCGAGGTGCAGTAATAATGAAGGGACGATGTTGTTCAAGGCTGGTCAGTTGAGTCAGTCCAGGTTTGAGAAGGACAAATGAATTGGGAGAGACAGACTTGCTCTCGAGGTTTACAGGCAAGCGACCCTGGCGATCAGCAAGGTTGGGTGACCTTATCTGCTTCTCATACAAAATCCAACAGTCAAACCATCAGAATAAGGAATTTTCCCATAATCTCCAGACTTGGGACCCACACCGTCTGAAGGCCACTCCCTGATGGAGGGGGTGCGACGCAAAAACTGGGGACTCTTCGTTCATTGCATTGACTTTCTGTGCTCAACGATTCACATTGGATTCGCTTGGGTTCACGTTGGATTCGCGTTGACGTGATGATCTCAAAACTTGGAACCCGGAACCCTGCTTTCAAATTTGAACTTAGCCAAATCATACTGAAGGGGGGCAAAGGAGTCATGTTGCAACTTGCAACCGACTTGCAAGCGTCCTGGTGGCCAATGCATCGCGCCCAACGGGCCATTTCTCCTCTCCGAAGTCTTTAGATAGAAACCCAGACTGTCGCACATACCACATATACAATATATATGATATATATGATATATATGTTAAAAAAATAATGCGCGTTATGTAAACCACGTTTAGTTCGGCTAGCGGGTAATATCAACAGACCTCCAGACAACAAGTTGTCCGAGACAAAGACAGAGAGACAGACATGAACATAAAAGGGACAAGGTCAAATACATGTGTATATACATACACATATATTCAAACATGCAGTCCAGAATGAATGGGGTTGTTTTGGGTCTGCCTGGGTCAAGGCCCGTCAAGGTCCAAGAGGAGATGTGGAGCACCCTGAAATGTGGTATTGATATGAAAGGTCTCAAAGATTTCAATGCTAGGGCTTCGTTCTTCCCAGAAGGAGGTTCCTGGATCCAGAGCATGGCTCCAAGGTTTCTTCAGGCGCACACAAATCAAATGCAACTTCCCAAACAGGAGCACGGGTAGCAAAAGTGCGCCATCAAAAAAACAAGAGAAAACAGTGAACCTGAATGCAGCCACAAAAGACACTTTTGTGAAACAAGTCATTTGAACTGTCTTGTGATTTTACACTCCGCACTCTACACCTTTAGACTCCACACTCTGCACGTCACACTTTTCACTCCACACTCTACACATTACACGTTGCACTTTACACACCGCACTTGACAATTGACACTCCACACTCGACACTTCACACCACTCTCTACACTCCACACTCTACACTTATCACTTTACACTCCACACTTTACACTTCACACTTTGGACTTGATGCTCTACACTCTGCACGCTACACCCTGCACTCTACACTCACACTATTAAAAAATATATATATACACTTGGCGCTCCACACTTTACACTCCGCACTCTAACCTCTACACTCCACACTTTGAACTCCACACTTTACACTTGACACTCCACACTCCACACTTTACACTCTACACTCTACATTTTACACTTTACACTTTACACTCCACGCTCTACACTTTACACTCCACACTCTGCACTTTGCACTCTACACTTTACATTTCACACCCTACAATTTACACTCCGCACCCTACACTTTACACTTGACACTCCACACCCCACACTCTAAAATTCACACTTAACACTCTACACTCAAGACTCGAAACTCTACACTCCACTCGCCACACTCTACACTTTAAACTCCACACTCTCCACTGTCCACTCTACACGTTGCGCACTTTACCCTTTACACTCTACACTGTACACTTCGCACATTGAACTTGACACCACACACTGTACAGTCCACACTTTTACACACTACACACTTTAAGACTTTACACTCCGCACTCCACATCCTACACTCCACACTCTAGACTCCACACTTTACACCCCACACTCCGCACTTAGTCACGCTTTGCACTCCCCACTCTATACTTTACACTTGGCACTCCACACTCTACACTTTACCCTCCACACTTTATACTCCGCACTCTGCATCTTCACTCAGAACTCTACTCTTCACACTTTGGGCTTTACACTTCGCACTGCGCACTCCGCACTTTACACTTGACGCCCCGCACTCTACACTTTACATTTCAGACTTGACACTTGGCACTCCACACTCTACACTTGACACTCCACACTCGACACTTTACACTCCACTCTCCACACTCTAAACTTTACACTTTACACTCCACACTCCACCCTCTGCGCTCTACACTTGGCACTCCATACCCTACACTTTTACACTCCGCACTCTAGAATTCACACTTGACAATCCACACTCGACACTTTACACTTCACACTCCAAACTCTACACTTTACACTTCACACTTTACACTTGACAGTTGACACTCCACACTCTACACTGCGCACTTTACACTTGAAACTCCGCACTCCGCGCTCCACACTTGACACTCTACACTCTCCACTTTACACTCCACACTCTACACTCTACACTCTACACTTATCACTTTACATTCCACACTCTACACTTTACACTCCACACTCCGCCCTCGACACTTTACACTTGACACTTGACACTCCACACTCTACACTTTACACTCCACACTTTAAACTTTAAAACTTCACACTCCCCATTCCACACTCTACACTTAACACTCTACACTTTACACTCCAGACTTTACACTTGACACTCCACACTTTCCACTCTACACCCTGCCCTGTATACTCCGCACTCTACACTCCACACTCTACACTTGTCACTTAACTTTACACTCCACACTCTACGCCGTTTTACACTCCATACTCCACACTCTACACTTTATACTCCACACTCTACACTCTACACTCTGCACTTTCCACTTTCCACTCCGCACTCCGCACTCTACACTTTACACTTGACACTCTACACTTTACACTCGGCTCTCCGCACTCCACACTTTCCACTCTACACTGCGCACTCCACACTCTACACTTTACAATCCACACTTGACACTTGACACTCCAAACCCCACACTCTACACTTAACACTTAACACTTCACACTTTACACTTCGCACTCCACACTCTACACTCCACACTCCACAGTCTACACTTTATACTTCACACTCCACACTCCAAAGTCTACACTTGACACTTTACACTCCACAATCCACACTCTTCACTCCACACTCTAGACTTTACGCTGAGCACTCCACACTCTACACTTCACGCTTGACACTCCACACTCTACACTTTACATGTTAGACTTGACGCTTGACACTCCACACTCTACACTTTACACCCCACACTCGACAAGCTGTAGTCTACGCTTGACACTGTACACTTTACACGCCACACTCTTCACTCTACACTTTACGCTCCATACTCTACAGTTTACACTTTACACTGAGCACTCCACACTCTACACTTCACACTCCACACTCTACACTTTACATGTCAGACTTGACGCTTGACACTCCACACTTTACACTCCACACTCTACACTTGACACTTTTCACTCCACACTCTACATGTTGCACTCCACACTTTACGCTTCACACTTGGCACTTTACACTGTACACTCGACACTTTACACTTTAGACTCCACACCCTGCACTCTACATTCGACACTTTACACTCCACACTGCGCGCTTAAGATTGCGCCTACCACGCAAAATCGCACTCCACACACGGCGGATCTTCACCAAATGCTGCGCATCCCACGAAAAAAAGCACTTTCACGGTGCCGCACGCCTGCCATGCGATTTGCACACAGACGCCGCCCTGACATTGCAATTCGCAAAAGACCCGCAACACGACACGTCTAAAGTGCGGCACCTGCCACGCAAAATGACGATGGAAGTCTCCAAAGTGTTGCGCCTGCCACGAAAAATGCAAGTCATCTTCTTTAGCTTTCCCTGTAGGCACGGCGACGCCACAAGAAAACCAAAGAATCGTGACGGGACACGTTGAAGCCTCAAAACGGGCGTTTCGTGCAAGACACCCTCAAGTTTTCACACTTTGTAGTTTCAAAATCGACGTTTCTGACAAGTTTTCTCATGAACCTCAAATTCGCTACCTCAAAATCTATGTTTCGTGCGAGGCTTTCGCCAATTTTCAGCACAGGTCACAAAAAGCCACGCCCGCAACGGAATTTGCACGTTGTCACCACTTGACGCAGCCCTGACAATGCGATTCGGAAAACACGCAACACGACACGCCTGCCACGCAAAATGACGATGGAGGTCTCCAAAGTGCTGCGCTTGCCATGAAAAATGCAACTCGTCTTCTGAAAACGATGCAAAGGTATTGCGCCTGTCAGGCAGGATGGCTTTGGACACGTTATGAAACATGTTGGAATGTGCCAGCCACACGAAACAATGGTACGCGACGTTTGAATTGAAACCTCCAAAAGTGACCGCTTTGCAGAACTCACCAAGAAGGCACGGCCATGTTGCCCCCACTTCGGACTCTCCCCCCAAAGACACACATTTGGCCCACTGGGTACGCTTGATTCCTCTTACATGTCAGCCATGCTGGCAAAGCGCTGATCAAGCAGCTGAGACTGGGTAAACGATATCTAGGTTGTGGGGTCCTTCCACTGTAGATGAGGAGCACGCGTCTTTGGGCCTACGGGCAGACATGCACATACATCCTTCATCGAAATATGGCCAACACTGCGCATCCAAAGCAGAAACCAATGCCCAATAATTATTGTATGGCAGGTTGCAGAATCCAGACTGAATAGCACAAACTGAATGTGAGCACAACCCTTTTATAGATGCGTTTCAACAAACCGAAAAAATTCGATCAGGCTTGATTCGCAACAGCCCTCCTTTGTTGGGAAAAGCAAGCGGCTCAAAAGGACTAACCCATCACACTGTACCTCGGGCGTCGTTGCCCACCGTGTATCATTCTCCTGGCAATTGCTCGGGAATGTGCTGCGAATGTTCAAAGCTGAGGCAAAGTTGACATGGCCAGCGCTGATTGCTTGGAGCTTCATCAAATGCATCTTGCGGTCAAAGGATAGTAGACCTTTGACATGTCAGTATGCTTGGCTTTGTCAATTTGTCAACTCCCCTGGGTACAGCATTGAATAACTCTCAGCATTTCTGCCGTTTCCATCTTTTCCTACTTCCTAGGGTCAATTCTCGTGGGAGTGAATCTTGGCTGCTTCGCGATGACAGCGCTGCCCGCACCGGAATTGCTTGCTCAGGGTCGAACGTATGAGCTCTCTCAGAAAGACTGAATCACAACAGGCCATGTTCGTAACGTTTTTGAAAGTTGTGAAACCATGACGGTATTTGTCTGGTCCGCTCTAGATACAAGATATCCTAGATATAGACTTAATGTTCTAACGCTGTCCTGGAATCCTGGTGCGCTTGTTTTAGCCTATCTTGGGCGCACTTGTTGGTTTTGGGGATTGGATTGCGTATTTTGAGCCTAAGCTGAAGCTCTATTCAATATCTGCCGACCCCCCCCGACGGCAGGGGGAGCGCGTCAGAGGAGCATTGTTAGGCAGTCGGCACTTGTCCGGAGCCACCTCCTGGAACGTGCTTGCTGTGCCCAGGTGTCAATTTTTTGCTTCTCGCTTGACGCTGTGCTATGCTAGTTTGCAGCTGTTGGGGCGCTTTGTGGGTTGGAACTCCTGCGTCAGGCTACTTGTTCTTGAGCAATGCGTTGCGATTCAATTGTGTTTTGCAACTCAGCGTTGCTAGATCGCATGGGAACTGCTAAATCAAAGATTAGATTTGAATGTTAGGACTTGCACCAAACATTGTGATTTTTCAGGTAAACAGACCTTCCGGTGCGGTTGTGCAACAGGGTTGGGCGCCACCGCTTTAGCGTGGAATCCTGCCCCATCTGCGCTAGCACTGTAACTGAGGTGTCCAGATGACTTTTTCTTTGTTGTCGTTGACGCTGTCCTATGCTAGTTAGCAGCTGTTGAGGTGCTTTGTGCATTGGAGCTGCTGCATCAAGGCTTCTTGTTCTTGAGCAATATGTTGCGCTTCAATTGAGATTTGAATGTTGGGATTTGCGCGGAACATTGCGTTTTTTTCAAGCAAACGGATGGCAAAGTAGGCTCCCTTGCGCGACGGGGTTGGGCGCTGCCGCATTCATTGGTGTGGAATCCTGTTCGTTCTGTGCGCGCATTGTACCTGAGGTGTCAAGAGTTGTTGACGCTGTGCTTTTGCGTTTTGCAACTCAGTCGCTGCAAGGCTGCATCAAGGTTCCTCGCTGCTATGGCTGCACGCATGATACTATTGTCTTTTGCAGATCAAGGTTGCGATGATGACTTGGCAGCAGATGTTTCCCCACTTTGGCGCTGATGATTTTCCTGTTAAGATTCTTTGAAAAAGCACTTCAAAATCATCCTTTTTACGCCCTGGCGTCCAGATCGATCCGGTTTTGGAGCTGCAATTTCTGTTGGCGCTGCGCGTGGTTCTGTTGTGCTTTGCAACCCAGTCTGTGCAGATCGCAGTGGAATGGCTGCGTCAAGGTTCCTTGCTGGCGCGGCTGCGTGCGTAATGCTATTGTCTTTTGCAGCTGGGTGTCGTAAATAGTATTGGAGTGGCTGCATCAAGTGATAATGTTGATGACGATGATGGTGATGATGACGTTGATGGTGATGACGATGACGATGACGATGATGATGATGATGATGATGATGATGCTGATGCTGCTGCTGCTGCTGCTGCGGTTTTGTGGGAGCCTGCGCAGTCGAAAATGCATGGACATGTCATGAGAGGCATTTTGAGCGGATGTTTATACAGGGAAAATGGCCGAGGACACCTCCGCGGCCAGCATTTTGTGCGAGCCTGCGCAGTCGGAATGCACATAGACATGTCACAAGAGGCATCTTTACAAGGAAAATGACGGACGCTAATCCCGCGGCCAGCGTTTTGTGCGAGCCTGCGCAGTCGAAATACACATGGACATGTCACAAGAGGCATTCTGGGCGGAAATTTACAGGGAAAATGCCAAAGGCCCCGGATACCACCTCGATGGAACACCGGGCCTTAATTGTTACCGTAAGAACCCCTCAGTGTGGCCACACCGTTTGGGGAACAAAAACAAACTTCAAAGATACAAAAACAAACCCAAATCACTCACTCCGCGGGACCAACAAACACTGAATGTAGGTCCGATCTAGCTTTGGTGCAGGCCTGAACATGACAAGTACAAGCATACAAAGTTTTTGTCAGCTGTTGTGTTTTTTGCTCTGTTCTTCTTCTTTGTGAAGGGGGCGGGTTTTAAAACATGTTCAAAAGGACAGAAAACAAACGGTTGTGGAGCAAATATCCTCCCCAAGCCGAAGCTTAATTGCTATTGCAGTTGCTTCCGATTGACGCATGCGCACAAAAAAACGCCTCGGCACCTTCAACGCATGTGGATTTACTATGATTTACTCGTGCGCATGGAGTTGTGTTAAGTTCCGTGCCCGCTTCCGACTTCTTCAGCAGTTTGAACTAGTTTCGGGTAGCAGCATGTCAAGTCAGTCGAAGTATCCATCCTCTTCTTGACTATCCTCCAGTGAATATGTGAAACAAGAAGATATCGCAACTACTCGCAAAAGATCTTGAGAACAAAGTCATGGGTGAGCAGCCTGCAATGGGCACCAACTTTCTTGCCGCACGCTTTTTCCCAAGAGCTTTCTGAATGCCATGGAGAGCCTTTTGGTTTGCTAGTGGCAGCAGCTGTAGCTTTCATTCTTTAGAGAAGACCGTACCAATTTACTGCCAAAGGTTCACAGAAACACTGCAGCAACAGCTGGATCCCAACATGTTGCAACAATTGCTTCCGAGTCTGTCAATTCAGATTTTTTTAACTATGGACTATTGAACAAAGCGCGCCAAAACGTCACAACAATCTCCTTGACGTGACCACATAGCCTCCGTTCGGCATTCCGTCCTTTGGCAGTGAATCCAAGTTCATTTTGCTGCTCCCGAGCTTGTGGTTACAGGCTAAGAAAGGCGGGGAGCAAAAGCCTTGGCAAAGATCTGGTCAAAGTCCTGCTCAAATGTTGGACAGAGTTCAAAAAAGAAGAGGCATCGAACCTCATTTCCGTATCCATCACAGTGCTGGGTTGATATAGTTTTTTTGGCAGCGGCCCGCGAAAAAATTGACACAGCCTTGTGGCAGTGGCACAAGAGTATGTAGCTCCACTCCTGTATTTGTTCATTCGTTTCTTACCGATGCTTCTGGTCCTTGAAGGGATCGTGACCAATGATATCCTCAAAGAGATTGTATGCTTCTTCCATGTCTGGATTCAGAGACTTTTCCAAAGGTTCTGCTGAAGGTCGACTTAGCCTCAGAAGCTGAGGGATAGTGCTGCTTTAAAAGTCTTTGGAAGGTCCCTTCGTGAAGCTAAATGTAGAAGGACAACTGAGAGACCCGGATCACCCACGGCGCTAAGCCAGGAACCCTGACTGGGAGCTTTGCCCAATTTCAGATGCCCTTGCAGATGTCTTTGCGTGTCCTGGCCTGGCTTTGTTTGTACCTGACAGTGAAGCACAAGGAGACAGCAAAGTAGTCAAAATTAGCGCTCCTTCAGTGACAGGCTTGAGAAGCATAGAAACTTGGAAAATGGCCTGAAACAACTCTGGATTTTGCGTCCTCATGTGGGGCTTGCGCAGATTCAATGAGCACCTCACACTGCTCACAGTGTCAATTCAACCCAACGTCCACTAAATAACTGGTCTAAATTGTATTGGAGCAGCATACATGTCAAACATGTGTTGAAGCAGCAATTATTTCGGAACATGATCAGCTGCACGCCTTATAAGCCTCAGCCACCTTCTTGAACATTGACTCTGCTGTGCCCCTGTCCTGAACATCTTCATTTTGAACAATAGCTTTGGTGCTGCGCAGTTCTAGTCTCAGTGGAAACAAGGAGGTTCAAGAGAATTTGTAGTGCGTAGTCGCGGCTTTGTCGTCATGAGCAAGGCCCAAAAGACATCGGATTGGCCCGAAGAAGGCAGTGAATGCGGTGGACACAAACAGCAGGTTCGAACCTATTCATGGCATTGGAATGTTTCCGACTGCGTCATTCTGATTATTCTAGTTAAATGACAGAGACATGGTCGCATAAATTTCTAGCCATGTGCGGCCTCAATCGGACGATTGTATCGCAACTGTATGCTCCTGAGGGTTCTTGTCTGGGTGCCAGCGCAATGCAGCCTGGTGACAAGAGATCATCGTCTTCTGAAACGGTCGAGATGGAGGATGAAAGGAAGCGCTCGCCAGAGCATGAAAAAACAAGGAAACCGGTTGACTCGGCGCCCTTGTAAGGGTGACGAATTTGAAATTCTGAGTTTTGAGGCTAAGAGGCAAAATACTGGTATTTGCAGGAGTCGTCAAAAAATGTTTGCAACAGGGACATTCATTTCGATTGGCAGGCGTGTGACTCAAGAGTGAAAATTTGCGTTTCGCTTGCGCGGTGACTTGATTTTGCTCTTCAAGGGTCAAAAAACATTTGAAATCTATGATTTTCAATCACCCGAATCATATCAGGGCGACATTCAATCTTCCAGTTTTTTCCTCTTCTCGACGCTTCAGTGCCAGAGCGCTTGTGGCAACGCAGAAGCCACAGACTGCAACAAGGCAGCATTATGACGCATTGTCTAGCTGTAGGCCCAAGTGTATCTTTTTGAGGCAGCGTGTTCCGTAACGTAAGGGAAGTGCTCGTCAAGGACGTTAATCCCCCACCCCCCTGATGATCATACGACAGCATGCGCAACATGTACATGTTCCGTAACGTCAGAGAAGTGCTCGTCAAGGACGTTAATGTATACACACCACCCCACACCCACCCTGACGATCATACGACAGCACATGCAACGTGTACATGTAGCGTAACGTAAGGGAAGTACTCGTCGAGGACGTCAATACACCCCCCCCACCCCCCTGATGATCATACGACAGCATGCGCAACGTGTACATGTTCCGTATAAGGGAAGTACTCGTCAGGGACGTTAATACACCCCCCCCACCTCCCTGATGATCATACGACAGCATGTGCAACATGTTAAAGACGCGAAAAAAACCAAATCCTATACCCCATTTTCGGAAAGCTTCATTTTTGAAATTTGCAACCCTTCCAAGGGCTCGTAAATGGCACATCTCAAAATTAACAACCCTTCCAAGGAGGCCGTATCAGCCGCATGCCAAAAACAACTTCCCTAAACTCCCGAAACACCTGATTATATCTATTATATGCGCTGTATATCTAAGATTCCAAAGGGTTCCAAAACCAACTGCCCTGCTGGAAAGCCTTCTTGTACGCCTGGCGTATATCTGCATCACTTGCAGACGGATCTAGCCCAAGCAGGCTATAGGAGTCAACCGCGCTCAGAGGCATGTGCGGCCCACACGACGAGCAGGTTAGTTTGATTTGACATTCAATGGGTGTTCAATATTCCATGAAAGAAGCGGCGTCAAATTCTGCCTTTTTCATTCATGGGTTTTTGTTGGTTTCATGGCTCAAGGCTATAGGCATGGACATGTTCTACCCTGTGACCATTTGCCTTGATCGGAGAACTTAAACCAGCTGCTCCACAGAAGCCATTCTTGGCAAACTCTCACGTTTGTCCGCCAATTGCCTCGAATGATCGAACTTTACTTCAGAAGAAAAGGGCATCAACGTTTACATAGAACCAATGAAACAGATTGTCAGCTTGCAACTTGCATGACAATATGGCATCTTGCGAAAGCAACACCTGCGCTGACATTGCAAACTGTTCGGGCAAAGCATGCAGAGTAAGGGCTGTGTCTGAGCAATATCAAAAAAGGGAGACTTCCCCCAATGAATGCTTGCGAGATACATGTGGGCTGAAGCAAGTGTTGAATGGTGGAACGAGAAAACGCAAATCCAAGTCTGCTCTGACAGTCCTTCTTTTTCTGTGAAACAATGACAATTGTCTTTCATTGCTTGGCTGAGCAAAGCAAAGTCGAAAGGTGAAACAAGGCGCGCTAATCGTGTCGACACACCACCCAGCTCGAGGCAGGATCACCCCCCGCATGTTTTGTTTCCGAACAAACGACCAATACGATTTGTAAAATTGAGAACAATGAAGCAGCAAAAGGGACTGCACACCGTTGCGCAAAAACAAGTTGAGCTGAATGGCTAGTGACCACTGTCGAAGCTGCCGTCGATGAGAGAGACTGTATCGATACCGGGAGAATAATTTGTAAACAATGAAGCCGCAGGGGCCTGTCATGAGTAACAAGTTCTCACCTGCCCAAGAGCAGATCAACACTTTCAGGAAACTAAAAGTGGCTGAATGAAGCAAATGTCTTGTCCAGAACCGTGCAAAGTAGGGCAAATCAAAGGCCAAACCAGAACAAAACCGTAAAGCAGATGTAATGCTTCACTGCATCCTGAAACCCAGGCCTGTGCCTTTCGCAAAGCGCGAATCAAATCTTTTTTGGAAGGCCTTCGTTCCCGCTGCCGCAGACACACCATGTAAATCCAAAAGTGTTCCAATGGCTTTCACAAGCAGGCAGCTGCAGCAGAACTAACCTTTTGCTATGCAGTTGGCCTGTGCGGCTGGATTTCTGTTTCGTCCCTCCAGGAACCATTTCCAAAACTACTGCATTTCCACATACAGTAATCCGAAGGACGGGTGACACCACCACGCCACACCGAAGGATGGCACCCGGCCAAAGGAGTATAGTTCCCCAGGAGTGGTCGGTGCCCGGGGCTACCGTACTCGAGTGGTCTGTTCACCCCGTCGGCCAGGGCCACCCATTAGGTCTAAGGCTGTCACTGCTTTCTCAGCTTCAGACGCGGTCAGGGGTTTCCATTGCATCTAAGGAAGGCTGGTATCCCATCCTGCCGGGAAAGAATGGTTCTTAAAGCATCTGGCATAGCGATGCGGCTCCTGCCGATAGTCCTCGGGATTGAGACCCAATGCCTTCGAGGCTGATGGTTGCCAGCCGCAACCCACCGCCTGGCCATCCCGAGTCAGGAGATTGATGTTCATAAGCCCCGTGGAGGAAATTTGCTCTCGATGCGCTCACCGCTCGGAGGGAGTCACCCTGCGAGTTCATGTCTTCACTTGGCTTCGGAGTGGTTAAACGTGTTGACCCGGGGCTTCCCGGCTTCTGGTTCTTGCGTCGGAGTTTCGGTTGTGGCGACCGAGGCTCCTCTGGCTCCTCCTGCGGAGGGGTCGCTTCCAGGTCAAGGATCTCGGGTTGCCAGTGTTGGTGGTCCAAGTCAGTGGGCACGGTCTTGCCGCCCGTGAGATCCAGGTTGCCAAGCTTGTCTGCCACCTCAGGCCAGGCCCGTTGGACCACCTTCCTCTTTTCCCGTTTGTAAATATTATCAGCCATGTTCTCCGTGGTCCAATTCCCTAAGTATTGCCTCTGGTCTCTGGGCATGCCCAGCTGGTAGGCACCGTCGGGAATGAACACTCTGAAGCTATGCCAGCTCAAATGCCTGAACATGGATGGGTCCAGCGAACCGTGGCGGCGTAGAGCATCTTTCAACCATCGCAATGTCCGATCTGCCTGTCCCGGACGCGGGATGAATCCTGTGAAGTCTGAACTGACCGTCGGTAGAAGATAGTCCATATCCTTGAAGTTGTCGGGGCAATGAGTGGCACCGGTTCTTCTTGATGCGGAAAGCACTCACTGCCTTGGTTTGCCAAGCCTGTAACTCCAGGGTTTTCTCTGTTAACCTGTAGCTATCCGGACTGGTATGCTGAAGGTCATTGAAACGGGCACTGCATGCCACCTGAAGTCTCGCCATCGTGCACATGTACCTGTCTGTGCATGAGTTGCTTGTGTGAGAGCTTGTCGGCGCCAGAGGCTACCGCAAAGTCCCCCGCTGCACCCTTTTCCAGTGCCACGGCAACTTCTTTCGAAGGAAGTTGGGCTTTTCGTTGGGGCTTGCACCACCAGGCCTTCCTGGATAGTCTTCCTCTTGGCCTTCAGGCGTTCCATGGAGTCAGGGTCCAGGAGGCCAAACTTTGCAGAGAACCATCGTAGTGTGTTCCGAATGCTCTGGAGCTTGTGTGGGGTAATTTCTTGTTCTCGTAGGGTGTTGAGGAGACCCCTCACACCATGCTCTCTCCACGGTATGGTAGTAAAGCCTAGTTTCTGGATATTATCAAAGAAAATGCAATGGATACGGAGTGTGCGGAAGCGGGTATCCCCCAGCAGGTCCAAGTACTCTTGATAGGCGTTCTCCCCTTGGACTGCTCTCATGTAAGGGACTTCTGTGGCAAATGGGGCCAAGAGGCTTTTTACCCGGTCCGACCATCTTTCCCGAAGATGAAGTTCCAGTTTCCGTTGGGCGGTGGCCGACTCATCCTTTGAGGTGTCCTGGCTTCCAGTGCTTCCCTTTGGCCGTCGCTGCTGTCAGCTCTGGTAGCCTAGAAGCGGGCTCTGTTCATCGCCTCCTGTTGTTGTTGTTGTGGTGGTGTTTGGTGTTTGGCGTTTGGCGTTTGGCGTTTGGCGTTCGGCGTTTGGCGTTTGGCGTTTGGCGTTTGGCGTTTGGCGTTTGGCGTTTGGCCTTTGGCCTTTGGCCTTTGGCGTTTGGCGTTTGGCGTTTGGCGTTTGGCATTTGGCGTTTGGCCTTTGGCCTTTGGCCTTTGGCGTTTGGCGTTTGGCGTTTGGCGTTTGGCGTTTGGCGTTTGTTGTTTGTGTTTGTTGTTTGTTGTTTGGTCGTCGTCGTGGTCGTCGTCGTGGTCGTCGTCGTGGTCGTCGTCGTGGTCGTCGTCGTGGTCGTGGCCGTGGTCGTGACCGTCGTCGTGGTCGTGGTCGTGGTCGTGGTCGTGGTCGTCGTGGCGTCGTGGTGGTTGGTGGTGGTGGGGGTGGGTGGTGGTCGTGGTCGTGGTCGTGTCCGTCGTCGTCGTCGACGTCCGTGGTGGTGTGTGGTGTGGTGTGGTCGTCGTCGTCGGCGGCGTCGTCTTGTGGTTGTCCGTCGTGGTGGTGGTCCGTGGTCGTGGGCGTGTCGTGGTGGTTGTCGTCGTGGTGGTCGTGTCGTGGTCGTGGTCGTGGTCGTGGTGGTGGTGGTGGGGGTTTTTGTGGTGGGGGTGGTGGTGGTGGTTGTGGTTGTGGTGTGGTTGTGGGTTTGTTGTGGGTTGTTTTTTTTGTTGTTGTTGTTGCTGTTGCTGTTGCCTGTTCTGCTGTTGCTGTGGTGTTGCTGTTGTTGTTGTTGTGCTGTTGGTGTTGGTGTTTGTTGTTGTTGTTGTTGTTGTTGTTGTTGTTGTTGTTGTTGTTGTTGTTGTTGTTGTTGTTGTTGTTGTTGTTGTTGTTGTTGTTGTTGTTGGAGGCCATTGAAAAAGGCAGCGCTTTCGGCCGCAGCCACTGCACAGTAAACAAAGAAAACCAATGTCGCACACAAAATCCCTGTCTGCCAGATCAGTCGGCGGAGGGAGTCGGTGGAGACAGCCCTCTACAAATTCCTCCATCGATGGCGTGGTTGCCGCCCTGGTGGATGCGCGGTGGGCTTCCACTATGTGGTCAAGATCCACGCTGGGGAGAACTCTACGAAGCCAGGGACCCCCGTCCATTGAACCTCTGTGGTCTGGTGGTACTTGTTCCAGACAGAGTTGCAGGAAGAGTTCACCTTCAGTCTGGGTTGGAAAAATCTCGTGATCGAGGAGGCGCTCCCGCATATGCCCTGGTAATCGGACCTGCCAGGCCAAAAGGTGTGCGCCGAATCAACCCCGGCTACATCCTAATGCTTCTGTGTTGGGTTTTGGCCCAGAATTACTGCGGCTGCAGCGCGGACAGAAATAAAAATAGTGCCTCATCAGCTCATTGATCCCAAAACAATTGCCACTCAATGGTAGGGATCAACTCGTATTTTCCAAGCCACTGGAAAGCTCACGAACCGGCATGAACGAAAAACAAGTCCCAAGAACCAACCAAACCCCCTAGGAGTGAATGAAGCAGCATCACAGGATCAAAAGCAGGCTGTGTGCATGCAGACCGCGGTTCAAAGCACAAGTGGTAAAGCCACATCCAAGCATGTCCCAATCAAAAGGAGAAAACCACAAAAGTGCTTGTCAGTCCCAGGTCCAAACCCATGCATCGGTGCATCTTTTTTGCGCGCCTGTTGCTGGGGCTACCGTGCCGTTGCTCCTTCAAAACCGGGAAAGTTTCAAAATGGGAAAAACTCTCAGGCCGGCAGGGCCCGGGCCGCAGCCACTGCATTGATCTTCTTCAAGCCTTCCAGCTCTGGGTTGCTCACAACCACCGACCAGATGGCATTGGAGACGTTCCCCATCTTGTTCTGCACCGAAAACTTCAAGCGCTCCACTCGCTTGTAGTACTCGTAGAACCATTTTCTGGTTCAATTGAATTGCAATTTGCAATTTAAGTATGCCTCGGGATTCTCGTTCTCGTTCGGGCCATAGATACCGTCGGGACCACAGTCGTCGACGTGGTGGACGCTCTGACAGATATAAACGGTCTCGGTCCCCCAGAGCTCATCGACAATCAGAACCACGTACCGCAGCCCCAGTGAGTTCAAAACCTTTTGATCTTCCATCCCAGTGGAAGAGTGCTTCGTCTCATTATGATACATCAGTCCTTTATGGTCTCAGTCTTCCTCGTCATATTGAGTCTACTCAATGGAGTCGCAAGGTTGGCTTGATGGGACAAGACCTATCATCAGTTCGAGTCATTGATGTCATTCCCAATGGTATTGCCAATTATGGTATGCGACTTTTGGCCAACGGTAGATACGTTACCTTTGAACTTTTTCGCACTCGTTTGGATGCCTTGATGGCTAAGGAGATCTATCATCGAAAGGATACATTTGATTTGAACAAGCTAGTTTCCCAATTTGTTCCTGAAGGCACTGATGTGAATGAATGGGATCAGAAGTGTGCGGCTGTTCAGAAATTATCCACGCATATTCTTGATCATCTGCAATCTCTTATGCCTGTTGATCAACAAACAGATCTTCTTAAACAGATGGAAGCCTTACGTGCAGAGAATGCCAGACTCAAAGGTGAACAAGTTGACGCAATCCCATCCGACAAAAATGTTCCTCCAGGATCTGTTTGCCCAGCCAAGAGTGGATCCCTTCCAGCAATGTTTGGCAAACCAGCACCAGCCTCCAAAACCGAGGGTTCAAGTTCGTCTCAGATTGCTGCGATGAAAGCCACCCCCATCCCAAGACTTCCTGCGCCCGAACTTCCGGCTCCTCCACTTTCAGAATATCGCCGTCCCAGTGATAAACCTCCATACTATGGAACAAACCCACCGGGAGATCATACCAAGAGCAAAATCACACAATGGATCAAACGGTTTATTCCCAAAGATCAGCAATCAGAAGTGGAAACTTTGACAACCAAGATCAAAGAAGAATATCAAAGTCTCACAGCTGGGGAACGTCCGAGTTTGGACCCTATTCTTACGGATTGGGGATTGACTAGTACGCTCCTCTCCAAAGCCAACATGGATGCGCAATTCCGCCTTTCAGCGGCAGTACAATTTGTCAAGAACCGAAGTCTACCGAGGTCTGACAGTGTAGGTCCTGTTGATGGTAGCGGGCAGCTGTCAGGAATTTGTGCAAGTGTCAGGACCAACGTACATCGTTCTCGTAGAGTTTTCAGTAGACGACTGTTACTTTACGGATGTCAGTTGATCACGATTTTATTACAACATTTGTCCATGCCCTGGTCTCTTCAGAAGACTCTGTTATGGATACTGGCACAGTGGACAGTGTGTAGAATTACTTTGAATTCATATACACAGCGTTTTCGCCGTTTGATGGCCATTTTTCAGACCGTGCATCTGCCTTCTGAATTTTCATGGGATTGGTGGAATCAAGAAAATGTAGTTTATATGCGTCTTCATTATGACAAGGGTATTTTCTACATTGGCAGCACTGAGAAGACCGTCTTCTTTCGAGAACAGTCTAGAGTGCGAAAGTTTAGACAACTGGTATCTGGTCATCTTGGCTACTATGAACCTGCCTTGAAGTTGTGGCATAGAATGAACAATTTCTATGACTTTTGTATTTTTCCGATACACAGTTGTGTTTCGACTGAACTTCTTATGATGGAAGCCTCACTACAGCAAACGTGCCAACCTCAGCTCAATTGGCCTTGGATGAATTCATTATTAAAGAAATGGAATATTGGACGTCAACATTATGGTTTGTTACAGCCTGAACCTCATCGAACTGCTGGACAGAAACTATTACGTCGATATCGTCATCGTGCACAAAAGACACAGGTAAGATTTTTATCTCAACGATTACACAACTATGTGCAAATTTTCACATTTTTGTACCATTTGGGTTCTGACTCTAGACAGAAATTTGATTGCTCACGAGTTCTTCGGTCAGTGCAAACCGACACTGAATTTTGTTTTCTTTTATGGCGTTTGTGTCGCACTATGAATGAACCTTTCCGAAGTCGAGCCAAATCACAACTTCGATTGATATTACAGTTCCGTGGCACTCAGCCGCCGCCACCAAATACAACTATGCGACTGATTATCCTGGATGATATTATGCAGCAGCAATTTCATCGATGGTTGTTGGGTTTTACATTCCATCATCAAATCCAATTTCCTCCTTTTCACAAAGTTTGTGCTCCTATCGTGGCAGTCAAAGGCACGACTTTGGGTCGTGTATGTTTCAATTTTCGAAATTCTCTACGTTGGTGGAATCCAAGTTGGAAACCTGTTTGTACTTGTGCTCACTTTCCATTGCATGTGCAATGCCAATCGCGTTCCACTACGCATATTTCATGTTTTGCTGCTCATATTGCTGATTGTCCTCTTCTTGCTGCACATATGGAAGATGAACTGCTACCGACTAAAGCAAACTTCTTGTCCCACAATACTCAAGCTTTTGAACGTTTTCTTCATCAATGGCGATTACCTTCAGGATTGATGCAATATTGGCAATATTTCTTAACTCAAGAATGGGAACGATTTCATCAGGATCATGACTCTGCCTCTGTTTGGACTTTGCCAGCAGTCAGACGTGATTTGAATTTGCTTCGTCATTGGATCATTTCTCCATCAGATCATTTTCCTCACTCTCTTACAGTACATTGTCCTTGTCAATGGCATGAATTATTACAAAAGACTTTCTTAGATGCAGCAATTTTCGAACGTTGCTCTCAACCTGCGGGACAAGTTCTTCGCAACCTTGAACAACAACTTCCTGATCTGTTACGCTCTCAGTATTCCTGGGGGATTGATTTCAAACGCTCTACATTGAGTAAGGGGTACATTTTACCCAAACCATCTCGAGGATTCGCCAAGGCTCGTCCTATTGTTGATTTTTCTACCGCCTGGTCTCGGAAATTGGGAAGTGCTTCATCCACTATTTTGATTGCCATCCTCAATGCGGTTTTTGGATCTATTTTGGAATTTGCACATGTTCAAGATGTCATTACTGGTATCAGTGCATTATTTTCTATGGAGGATTTTGCAGAAACTGCCTTTTCCTTGCGTCAAACAGATATCGCCGGTTTTTACAATCAAGTTGAACATGATCGTATTTTGTTGGCCATACAGTTTGCTGTATTCACCTTTGCTTCTCAGTGTGAACAAGGATTAGATACTGTTATGCAATCACATGTTGTTCGTTTGGAACGGATTCTTGGTGTTTTTCAAGGATCTTGGAGAGAAAAGACGAAACAATATGTGACTATTACTTTGCGTGATATTCCTAGCTTGGTGCAATATTTGTTGGATCATTCGTATTTCACGGTCGGGAGCCAAGTATTTCGACAACGTCGGGGTGCCAGTATGGGATCCCAGTTTGCACCCGTTCTATGCTCTGCAGTTGCACTTCAACGAGAATGGAACTTCGCAATGTCATTTTCTCCATTTACTTGGGATCGTTCTCTACATCATCGATACGTTGACAATAGTGTTTTGTTGATTTCTCGCCATAGTCGAAAGCTATCACATATTCAGGTTTTCTGGAATTTACAATTTTATTCTGCTCCCATTTTGTTGGAAGTGGTTGCTGGACAGGAGGCATTAGGTTTCCACCTTGATACGTTGCAACAGACTATCACTTTGGAATTACCTTGGAACAAACCTTTACGATCTATGCGAAGTGCTAGTACTTCTCGTGCTATCCTGAGTGGACTTTGTGCTCGTCTGCGCCTCATTCGTTTTCATGTTTTTCCAGCCAAAATTCAGTTGGACCAGGTTCAGGATTTTCTGGGCCTTATGTATCAACGAATTCCTGAATTTTTCACTGATGCGAATATATGTTTAATCCATCGTTTTCTTCGTAGTCTTTGGAAGGGCCAGCCCGTACAATCTTTGATGCAGTGGTGTCGATAAAAAGAGTTTTGCTGTGCTTCTTACTGATTTGCCTCTCATATTGAGAGGCCATGTGTGTGTGTGACACATCTGTACAGATGTAAAACTTCTATTAATATACATCTATAAGCGGGGGGTCACCGGGGTCCCGGGGGGGTTGGTGACCAATGAAGACACCTCCCCGGGACCGTGTAAACGTACCCGCAGGACTTCGGTGGTGGGCGCAATTATAAGACGCAGCTGGTGGCCACCGTAGTCCTATATATATATATTCATCCTTAATTAGGTAACTAAACTAATCTAGTTGCATGTTACAGGACTTAGTTCCTGCCGGATCATATAATGATCCATTCTTGTCTAGTGTGATTCCTATGGTGACTCCGACATGGTGCCATAGGGCCAATTGAGGCAACCCTTTTTAGGGTGAATGTTGACTGACTTGACTTCCGAATTTACACATTTTAATCCAGTAATTCATTTAAGTATAGTGCAACAGCTTGCCTTACGGTTTTTCAGCCATTTTGAGGTTTCCTGCTGCTCCGGATGTCCCAGGGTTCCCAGTGATCTGCGCTCTTTCAAGTGAAACTGCTCTGAACAGCCTGAAACCTCCGTTTTTTGCAGCAACTTTGTAGCGCCATTGCATCACGTCACGACATATGAGTCAGGCAGGCACACGTCTTGCAGGTGTGGTATTCTTTCTTTTGATGGTTTTTTGGTGAGGTGAAACATATTGTGCACCTAATTCGCTGGAATTTGACAGCTGTTTTATGCCAATTGGGGCAAGACTTGACCACGGTCCCGGTGCAGGGAATAATCGTACGACTTTTCGGCAATTAGGGACTGAATCCTGTTTTAATTTTTTGTGGTTTCATCAACTAATCCCCATTGGTCCCCTATCTCATGCGTTCTTCCCTCCCCAGGTAGGTTGGCTCCGTCGCGTGCTGAGGTGTTTGTAGGTTTTCGCTGTGTCAGGTTGGTTCAGGCGCTTTCGTCCTCCCCCCCCCTCCGCTGGTCTTGTTCCGTGTCCGTCGACCCTTCGCTCTTCTTTTCCCTTGCCTTTCCAGGGTTTGCCCGCTCCGGGCCAGGTGTGTCGTGTTGGTGTTCTCTCCTTCTTCTTTTGCGTTCCCCTCTTCGCGTCCTGGTTAAGTAATTTTTCATCTCATCTTCAAGGTCACCTCACCTTCACTTCCCCCTCATCTTCATCTTCACCTCATCTTCCGTCGCACTACCCTGCCAAAGGCAGGGTGTGTGTGTGTGACACATCTGTACAGATGTAAAACTTCTATTAATATACATCTATAAGCGGGGGGTCACCGGGGTCCCGGGGGGGTCGGTGACCAATGAAGACACCTCCCCGGGACCCGTGTAAACGTACCCGCAGGACTTCGGTGGTGGGCGCAATTATAAGACGCAGCTGGTGGCCACCGTAGTCCTATATATATATATTCATCCTTAATTAGGTAACTAAACTAATCTAATTGCATGTTACAGGACTCAGTTCCTGCCGGATCATATAATGATCCATTCTTGTCTAGTGTGTACACTGCTAATAACATGCAGTCTAAATATTGATTTGGCAGGGGGATTATCCGAAAAAGTGCGGCATGATTGTGGGACCGCACTCAACGAAGCTACCACAATCATGGGATACTGGGTCTGATCAACCCAGCGTACCTGCATCAGAGGATAGCAACCGGCTAAGCTGAGAACCGGAAACTAAGTAACTTCGATATAGCATCCGGCTAAGCTGAGAACCGGAATCCATTTTTCATATTTCATAATTCATGCCTCATGTCCTATGATCCGTTTCAGGCCCTTTATTCAGGAACTGGTGGTGTTCTTTTACTTCCCCTCACTACCATCGAATCTACATATCCCACAGTGTGTGTGTGTGTGACTAAGTGGTGTGAAAGATGCGGTGTCAAAGATGGTGGGTGGCAAAGTGCTGTGTGAAAGATGGTGTGTGAAAGATGGTGTGTGACAAAGTTGGGCGTGAAAGATGGTGTGTGAAAGGTGGTGTGTGAAAGATGGTGTGTGACAAAGATGGTGCGTGAAAGAGGGTGTGTCAAAGATGGTGCGTGAAAGATGGCGTGTGACAAAGTGGTGTGTCACAGATGGCGTGTGAAAAAGTTGTGTGTGAAAGATGGTGTGTCAAAGATGGTGGGTGACAAAGTGGTGTGTGAAAGATGGTGTGTGACAGAAGGTGGATGTCACCAAGTGCCACACCTGCCACGCAAAACGAAGGTAGATGTCTCCAAGTGCCACGTCTGCCACGCAAAGTGACGGTCGATGTCTCCCCAAGTGCCACGCCTGCCACGCAAAGAGCCGCGGCGTCCACGGCGTCAGCTGAGAACTCGGTGCGCCACCAGAGCCCGCCCAGTGCCGTAAGTGCCACGCCTGCCACGTGAAACGAAGGTGGATGTCGCCAAGTGCCACGCCTGTCACCTAGTGCCACGCCTGCCACGCAAAGTGAAGGTGGATGTCACCAAGTGCCACGCCTGCCACGCAAAGAGCCGCGGCGTCCACGGCGTCAGCTGAGAACCCGGTGCGCCACCAGAGCCCGCCCAGTGCCGTAAGTGCCACGCATGCCACGTGAAACGAAGGTGGATGTCGCCAAGTGCCACGCCTGTCACCTAGTGCCACGCCTGCCACGCAAAGTGAAGGTGGATGTCACCAAGTGCCACGCCTGCCACGCAAAGAGCCGCGGCGTCCACGGCGTCAGCTGAGAACCCGGTGCGCCACCAGAGCCCGCCCAGTGCCGTAAGTGCCACGCCTGCCACGTGAAACGAACGTGGATGTCGCCAAGTGCCACGCCTGTCACCCAGTGCCACGCCTGCCACGCAAAGCGAAGGTGGATGTCACCAAGTGCCACGCCTGCCACGCAAAGAGCCGCGGCGTCCACGGCGTCAGCTGGGAACCCGGTGCGCCACCAGAGCCCGCCCACTCCCATAAGTCCCACGCCTGCCACGTGAAACGAAGGTGGATGTGACCAAGTGCCACGCCTGCCACGCAAAGAGCCGCGGCGTCCACGGCGTCAGCTGAGAACCCGGTGCACCACCAGAGCCCGCCCAGTGCCGTAAGTGCCACGCCTGCCACGTGAAACGAATGTGGATGTGACCAAGTGCCACGCCTGCCACGTGAAACGATGTCGCCAAGTGCCACGCGTGTCACCTAGTGCCACGCCTGCCACGCAAAGTGAAGGTGGATGTCACCAAGCGCCACGCCTGCCACGCAAAGAGCCGCGGCGTCCACGGCGTCAGCTGAGAACCCGGTGCGCCACCAGAGCCCGCCCAGTGCTGTAAGTGCCACGCATGCCACGTGAAATGAATGTGGATGTGACCAAGCGCCACGCCTGCCACGTGAAACGAAGGTGGATGTCGCCAAGTGCCACGCCTGTCACGAAGGTGGATGTCAGGAAGGACAAGTTGTGTGTGAGCAAGTTGTGCGTGGACAAGTTTTGTGTGAGGAAGTTGTGTGTGAACAAGTTGTGTGTTGACAAGTTGTGTGATGACACGTGTGTGTGTGTGTATGAGTATGAGTAATGTATGAGTAAGGCAAGTTGTGTGTGAGCAAGTTGTGTGATGACAAGTTGTGTGAGTTGAGTTGCATGTGAGCAAGTTGTGTGTGAGTTGAGTTGTGTGTGAGTTGCGTGATGACAAGTTGTATGTGTGATGACGGGAGGCGGCGGGAGGAGGAGGAGGAAGGAGGAGAAGGCGGCGGGATACAGAACCAAAAACAAGAACCCCACACAAAGATGTGGGGAAAAACGAAGCAATTCTGCGAGACTTCCTTAATTTTCGACATTGACAACATCAAAAACGAAACAATTCTGCGGGACTTCCTCAATTTTTGAACTTGACAACATCAAAAACGAAGTAATTCTGCGAGACTTCCTCATTTTTCGAAGTTGGCAACATCAAAAACGAAGCACTTCTGCGATACTTCCTCAATGTTTGAACTTGACAATGTCAAAAACGAAGTAATTCTGCGAGACTTCCTCAATTTTCGAAGTTGACAACATCAAAAACGAAGCAATTCTGCGAGACGTCCTTCAAAAATGGAAAGTTGAGTGCAGAGCTGACGGCCTCGTACCAATGCGTCTTGCGATTTTTCCATTCCACCTGTCTAAAGTACTGCCCTGCCACGAAAAAGTGATGCCAGGTCCTACGAAGTGCTGCACCTGTCACGCAAAATCATCTCAGCAAACCTGAAGATCTGATGCTCCAAAATGCAGCCCCTCCCAGGAAATCGCCGCCCTGACCTCCTAACAACTCTGATGAACATGTCTCTTGCACGCGCCAGCCACGGAAAATGCATCTTTGCAGATCCTCTTCAAATGTCCCACGCCTGCCATCATTTTTGGAAATGCTACAAAACCCGCACGTTTTGCTCACTTTTGACAAGGTGCCCAATCCCTTGCGCCTGCCACGCGAAACGACATCTGAACTGAACGTCTAAAAGCGGTCCGAACCCCTAGTGTCTGTGACATTTTGACTTCGACATGTGCTTCGCGCCGCAACGGCGTGCACTTTTTCGACATCTCAACTTCCAAAAGTGGTCTGGACCTGGTGTGTTTTGTGCATTTTGACTTCGAAATGTGCTTCGCGCCACAACGGCGTGCACTTTTTCGACATCTAAACTTCCAAAAGTGGTCTGGACCTGGTGTGTTTTGTGCATTTTGACTTCGCAATTTGCTTCGCGCCACAACGGCGTGCACTTTTTCGACATCTCAACTTCCAAAAGTGGTCCGGACCTGGTGTGCTTTGTACATTTTGACTTCGAAATGTGCTTCGTGCCACAACGGCGTGCACTTTTTCGACATCTCAACTTCCAAAAGTGGTCTGGACCTGGTGTGTTTTGTGCATTTTGACTTCGAAATGTGCTTCGCGCCACAACGGCGTGCAGTTTTTCGTCTCTCATCTGCCCAAGTGGGCTCCGCACCCGCCGCTTTAGCGAGCCTACTTTTCGACCCTCTGGAGCCACAAATCAATGGAAAAACACAGTGTTTCGCGACTTTCCTACGGGTACCTTTTCGCGCACCTTGATCTTCTTTCTTCTGAGACTTTCTCTTTTTTGGTCTTCTTTCTTCTTCTCTTCTCTTCTCTTCTCGTCTCGTCTCGTCTCGTCTCGTCTCTTCTCTCTCTTCTCTTCTCTGACTCTTCCCACCCATGCTTTTCATTTGTCCATATTGTCGGAAGTTTGACTTCTAAACTTCCTTCGGCCATTCTATACCTCGCATTTTTTTAAACAAGAATGTCTATTTGTGGTTTAGCCATCTTCAGTGCCAAGCCCAACGGACCATATCAGCCGCCCAGGTTCATCTAGTAGCAAACCCCTTAATTACTGGTCAGCCTCGCGGTTTGCAGACCAGGGGGGATTCGAACCCTACCGTCAGCAAATTGCGGCCTCCCACGTCCACCCCGTTTCCCTTTTAGATCAATTGAATTTCCACAATTCTGACAGCAATAGGCAGCCGCCCCCCCAGCCCCCTATTATCTCACTAGTTTCACAGCCAGCAACTAAGCTTTGCCTAGCCCAATGGACCATATCAGTCGTTCAGGTTCATCCAGTGGCAAAACCAGCTAGCGCGTAGTTTCATTCTCTACCCTTGCTACTTTGTTCTTTGAACACGTTTCTGGGGCGCAGTTGGTTTTGAGCTTGTTTTTACTGTTTGTGGGTCTTGTTCAGTCACCCTCTTGACATGGTCGGCATTTCGCAGACCTTGTCCGCCCTTTGAGCAAACAAGCGGACGGAGTGGTCTGGCTAACCAGTGTTTGGACTGTGCCTGTGATTATGATGGGACTGCTGGGACCGTCGTTTCAGCGCATGATATTTTAAAAGGCTGCGACGCGGCAAATGGCTCCCAGGTTGCTTTGAAGGGAGTAGCACTTATGCTCTTGCGAACCAGTGGACATTTACTTTTGATAGTTCAAAGATCCTCGCTTGACTGGGAGGATCTGAGCCCCAAGGTTGGGATTCCAAAGGCTGCTCACTGGAAGCTCAAGCTCCAGATCATTCCATGGCCTGGCAGGGCTCGCCTGCATCGTATTCTGCAGTGCCTTCGTAAAGCAGAGAATTTCAAAAGACTCAAACATGTGATGTCAAACATATTTTGAGCAAGAAACATGAACCAAAAAACATGAAAAAAAACCTGCTCACTCCATAAGACTGCTGTGCATGATTGAAGCACTCCTCCAAAGCTTCCTGAGTGAGAAGATCTTCCTGAGAATACCAACTGCAAATGTTCCTGAAAAACACCAAGATGTTCTAGAACTGGACGACTTGGAATGCCAGCTGCTACAGTAGCTTTTTCACATTCGACCTCTTCGTGGTCAATAAAGAGAAGATGTGATGGCTTCACTAAAATACAAACTTGAGATTCTACAAAGTCAAACAGTTGCCGTGATTGAATCTCATTCCACAAGCCGCTTCCCCGGTTCATCCAAGCGCTCAACCTTCTGATTTGAACCTGAATCTCAAGGTGCTTCCGGGTGCTTCACATAAGGTGGCGCTAGCTTCCTATCAGTGCTTGATCTTCGCAGGCAAAAGCAAAAAATCGAAACCTGCCATCTCAAGGTCTTCTTCAACTTCTTGATGTCGCAGCTTCCTGGCACTGTTGCTTGGGAATTCTCTGTCAGTGACATCAACCTATCTTCATGTTTTCCCGCCTAGTGGCGTCCTCCAATTCCCTTTTTGTGACATACAAGGCAGCCTCACATTGTGGCAGTGAAAGCAGGCTAGACTCACATTTCTGTGTGTCCAAGCAAACTGCAAGCCTCCAACTTGCCATTCACTTCCAACAACTCCTGTACGCCGCTGTACGCTGGGATTCTTTAGATATTGTGTGTTTGTTGCAGCTCCAAGCGCCCACTCCAAAACCCAGACCGTCCTTGTTTTCCTGTGCCAGGCGATGGCACCTCTGTGCCAGCTCCTCTCTGTCAACCTGCAAGTCTTTCACAAACCGCAAACATGCATAGTTGATATAGTTTGAAGGTCTGTGCAATGCTGTGTCCAAACGAAAGTCAAACGGCTGCTGCCTCAATGTGTTTCACAAGTCGCTTGACTTCCTGCAAGTCGATTGCTTGAACTTGTCCACCTGAGCACTTCTCTTTCCACTTGCTCAAACACGACACATTTCAACGCACACTTATTCTGCCAAAGCCACGAAACAAAGAAACAATCAGCATGTTTCATGCCCTTCTGGATATATGTCTGCGATGTGTCTGTGTATATAGATTTATATCTATGCGTA
Organism: Cladocopium goreaui; assembly: GCA_947184155.2. Lineage (NCBI taxonomy): Eukaryota > Dinophyceae > Suessiales > Symbiodiniaceae > Cladocopium > Cladocopium goreaui. The sequence continues at coordinate 27,551 of CAMXCT020001593.1, read as the reverse complement.
TACTGTGTATGTATACATATATATATACATACATACACGCATATACATACATATATATATATATGTATGTAAAAATATGTGTATATAAATATGAATGGTACACCCACCCAAGATCAGTGGTACTAAGTTTGCAATAGTGATGAGATATGTCTTGGATGTGAGTCAACCATACCACACAATATCTTTGAGAAATCCCAGGCACAAAAAAACATGTGTTTTTAATTAGGTTTTGGAATTTGTGGGGGTGCCATGTAGATTTGGACATGAGGAAGTGCTATATATACATATACAGTATTGTTGTCAGGGATTGCTTCTCTAGCTACTTAAGTGTCTCTTGCTTTTGGGGAATGCATTCTGCATGCCAAGAATGCATACTCCCCCCCAAAACCAAGAAACCAAGAACCAAGATTCCACCATACTGTTGGATTCAATCTTGGTTTTTAGTTCAATCTATCCCTTGCATGTGTGCACCAAGAACTAATAAGAAAGAATTAATCTATGGTTATTTTTCCTATTCCCATATAACTTTGCAATACGTTTGGTATATATAAAACATTATTATCGTAGTAGTTTTCTAAAATTGCAGCTAATATTCTTTCTATGGCAACTCCGGTACCGTTTAATGTGTGTACAAAATCCTTGTGATTATTTGATGAACTAACATATTTAGCTTTTTATCTTCGAACTTGAAAAGTACCGCATGGAGAACAACTAGAAATTTCAATATATTTTTTGTCCAGGCAGCCATACCTCTATGTCATAAGTTGTTCGAGGGGAAAAGGGTGTGTCAATAGAGCAAAGTAATAATACTCTGTGAGACAATTCATTTTTTTTGCATTGTTTCTGCAGCATGCAAAATTAACTCATGCTCCCTTTGTGACTGATTCTGTGTGCAACTCTACCTTGGAGAATTGGTGCAGCCTAATAAAACCTCTAGTATGTCTACCTGCACTACCTGCTTCAGATCTGAAACAGTATGTCGCAGCAGTGTATCTAACAGGCAATTCACCTTCAATATTTTTTTCTGCTGCTAAATTTACTAAAGGAACCTCAGATGTTGGAATAAGTCTATTGCCAGTATCAATCACAAAGGATGCATCACTAAATTTAGGCAATTGACCGGAATTTTACATTGCTTGAGATTGAGTAATTAAAGGAGGGCTAACTTCTTCAAAACCAAAATCTGAAATATGAGTATCAAATATCGAACATAAACTTAATTAATGCACGTGACATTTTAGATAAATGATCTTCACATGTAATGAGCCTACTACCCGACATTGAAATTGTTTTTCCAATTCTACCGAGTGCACTTGTAATGCAATATCTAAATGAAAAACATTACTACCCTTTCATTGTCAAATGTATAGTGTTTGATTAACTTATTGCCTTGTTCAGACATACCAACAGGCACATCTTCCAATAACATGTTTGGTATATTATCTAATTTGTTGGATAAGTTAGCTTTTTAACTTATTATAGTGGGACAAAAATTGTGAATATCTTTGATCTATCTTATCTGACTCTAATTTGTGAGCTATTTTGTCAAACTTATTAGTATTTATTTGTTTTTAACATTTTGCTTGCTAAGTTTTTTCTTTGTTTAGATTCTCTAGTAATAATTTGTAGCGTTTGTCATCGCTATACAAGTGTATAATGCATGGGCAACAGCAGCACATGTCGATGCTGACCCATTGATATTCAGTAACATATCCACGATTTACACACGCTGCGACCCCCATACTGCTTATGTCACGACTGGCTTTATATGTGATGGTTGATCAAAATCCTTTATCCGCAAACGGCAATTCTTCGCGAATAAAAATGTTACTTTCGCGAAACTTTCGTGAACTCCATGTTTATCTACCGCGGGGCCCATGTTGGGCAACAACGCCTCTTATGAAGATTCGTTCACCACCTGCCAAATTACGCCAGAGAATCCCGGATCACTTCTTGATAGCCTTTTAAAAATGCAGCTAGCATCACACGGAATCCATTCTCAGGGCAGATTGTTGCTGACTAGTTTTTTTTTTGCAAGGTTTACTGACCCACCCCTTTCAACATGTACTTTGACTTTCGCCCGCTCCTTCGCAGAACTTTCGCGGAATTTTCGCGAAAGTTTTCCTATTCACACAGACCCCGGCCATCAGCAGGGGGCGCATTGAAGGAAAAGGGAACACCAGGGGCCTTGGTGATTGGCTCTCGCAATGAACTTGTTTCTCGAGACTTCAAAAAGCATCATTAGGCAGTGACAGCGGCAGGTGCAAGGATGCGCTTCAGGACCATGGTGTTTGGCTGTCGCGAAGCCTCACCTTTGGAAGCTCGGCTGCTACCTATGAAGGGCAAGGTGAATGTCCAAAAGCACCACCGCACAGGGAACTGAACCCAAACCAAACCGAAATTCTCTGGTGCCTTCTCCTGCCGGACCCCGGGCGGCAGTGGGTGGCAGCCCTTTATATAATGATTATAATATCTAACTTTAGCGAAACTTTCGCGGAAAAAATGTTACTTTCGCGCACTCGAAAAAAAAACTTTCGCGAGGGTTTCCAACATAACATGCACGGCTTTCGCAATTAAAACTCCTTAAAAGGAGTGCAGCGCGAAAGCCGTGATATCACGAGATACGCTGCGGTGACAGCACATGTGCAGCATAGTCCCAAGCCTGGTCCGCAGAGCTGCTGCGAGATGAAATCCAGCTCCTTTGGAAAGACACGACAACACGACAAATGGTGACACAGGCTTCAACAGTGTGAATCATGGTGCGATCCAATCCACTCTATCTCACACATAGCATGAGCAGCGGGCTGCTAGGTGCCCACAGACAATTAACCCAGGTAATATCCCCAACGGCAAAAATGATAGGACATGCAGCCCCCAACCCACACCGAAACCTTTGGAACCGCCACACAAAACCTCCAGAAACCACGCAAAAAAATCCATAATGAGAACGGACACTGAAACCCCCAGAACCGCCATGCCAACTTCTGGAACCACCCAGAACCACCCTGGAACCTGCGCCCAAAGGCACCAGAAACCGAATCAGCCCACAACCCACACCGCAGACCACGCCGAACCTTTATTTGGGCTGAGACCCTAAAGCTAACACTGTATATACATACCAATGCATGTATGCACACTTATGTTAAATAGATCAAATCATTTCAGATCTTGAGGCCCGAGGTATCTACCACGAAACTTGATAGAACCCACGAACCAACATGAATTGTTCAAACGAACGCATAAATAGGAAGACACAAAAGGCAAACGCCAAAAAGATAATAAATGAATATAAATGCCACCAATTACTTTGCGTTGCACTCTCTGCACTTTGCATTCGACATTCCGCGCGATACACTTGAAAACCACCAAACCGAAACCGCGTTAACACTCTCGCTCACCCTTCGACACTTCACAAAATACACTGTACACAGCACGCCTTCCACTTTACATTCGCACTCTGCAACCTACACTTCACACTTTGCACTCAGCACTCCGCCCCCTACACTCCACTGCCCGCTCCACAGCCTAAACTTCACACTCTGTACTCTACACTCCACTCTCTACAGGGCAAACTCCAAACTCGACACCCCCCACACACTAGACAAGAGTGGATCTTTCAAGAGATCCGTTGGGAATTGAGTCCCCTAACATGCACCTAGATTAGTTACGTATCTATCTATCTATATATATATTATGGTACATCCCAGCTGCGCGTGACGGCACCCAGGGACTGTCACTGCAGTTCCGAGCTACGGCCCCCACGAAAGGGGTTGCCGTCCAGGGCCACTGCAAACAGGTACAGGTACGTTTTCACGGGTCCCGGGGGTGTCTTTGTTGGCCACCGACTCCCCCGGGACCCCGGTGGCCCCCTGCATGAAAATGTATCATATAATATAATATAAAACAATAATATAATATAACATAATATAATATAATAAAACATAACATAACATAATATAACATAATACAATATAATATAATATAATATAACATAATAATATTAATATAATGTAGCATAATATAACAAAATATAATAAAACATAACATAACATAATATAATCTATTCTAATATAATATGATGAATCCGCAAAGTTTTACGTCTGTTCAGACGTTCCACACACACACACACTGTTGATTTTTGGAAGTGAACTGCAATGACGATGTGGTTGTACATGCCTGATAGAATCCTGAGTCCATCATCCTTGATAAACAGGTGAAAACAGGTCCAAATCATTAATCGGCAAGGTGGTTCTTGGGTTAGCCACATCCCATCGCGGAAATGGAAAGACATGATTAGGCAGGTACGTCGATCCAGCGTCCCGGATCGATATCACAGAATGTCATAGCCGTCTTCGTTGGCTGCAGAACTCTGACATTCCCTGCAGCCCCCTGCTGTTAAGTAGTCTTTGGCGCATGAATTCGGAAAACATAACGTGCATAGTCTTTGGCGCATGAATTCGGAAAACATAACGTGCATAGTCATCAAATGTCCAGTTGTAGTTTTCTCAATGTGAATAGCAGTGTACACACACAAAGGCCTTCACATGGAAGGCAAATTCTGAAAGACTGCCTAATGAAGCAAGCAGATCACGTCAATATAAGCAACGTTGAACTCATTCGAAAATGAAATTCATGCTTGGGATTAGGTGTATACGCACCTGCATCTTCATGGACAGGTCTTTCCAAAGAAGGCACTCTGAGGTAGCGGCGTGTAGAGCAAGTAGACCACGTAGATCAAAGAAATCGCGATAAATAAAGTCGAAATGGAAAGGACATGGTTAGATTAAAAGGTGTTAATTGTTATTGGCGAAATGATTGAATATGATGCAATCCAAAGTTTGTATAAGCGAAATAATTGAATATGATGCAATCCAAAGTTATCGTGCCCTTGTCCCTCACGAACATCAATTGTTTGTTGCAGATTGCGCAACACTTTGCGTGTGGAGAGCGGTATACACATATATACATATGTCTTCATAAGGAAGGTGACACTTCTGGGTTGTCGACGCGTGGAACAAATAGAGCAAGGACAGTATGACTTTGGAGTGTTAAAAAGTGAAGAGAACTGCACTTCAATTGAAACATGGATACCACGAAATGAAATGGACACAAATCGATTGTATTCTTGTTCTTCCACAAATCCGTTTAAAATGAACGTTTATTAGTTGTCTATGGACGAAGGGCAGAATTCGCCAAAAACTGAGATTCCGACGCGTAGAACACGTAGGTCAGGTGGTTGAGATAGAACGCAGTGATGAAAACAGTAAATGGATTGATTAAATCACAGTTATATAACACTTAAGCCAGTGTGTTGCAGTACCGTGAACCATATAGAGTAGAACAACGGACGTAAACTAAGCTGGAGAACTGAATATAATCAATTACGGAAAAACAAATATCACACTGCGAGCCAGGCGTTTTGGGTGGGATGTTGCAGAAAAACGTTTGAACAGTTGCAACAGTTGCAAAGTTGCAATTGGAATGAAAAGCACAAAACCAAAATGCAGCTACAACGGCTTCTTTTCAGTCAAACGGTGTCAATTGTTGTCTGGTCCATTTGTGTCCAAAACTGCGGGCAATCGAAATGATCTGAGGAATGCATTCGCGGTATCTAGGTTTCTGAAGGGTATGAAGGGCGAGCAGGTCTTGAACTTGAGGAAGTTGAAGTTCACGAGGAAAAGTATTTTGTACAATTAGACGTGTTCGAGCAATGAGACCTGTATACATGGAACTTCTAGGTCCAAAACCAGCGGAAGTGCGTATCACTGTGTCCCAAGGCAATACCGATGTAATGGTACGTTGATGTGGATTGATGTTGAATCCAAGTGCATCAAAACCCTGTACTTCTTCCAAAAGAATGGGCGAGGGGTAGAAGTCTAAATTCCAAAAGCAAGTTTGTCGAAGGCGATCAGTGAGTTGTTGTGGACCCAAAAGCAGACGGTTGTCAACATAACGAAAGGAACTAAAAAGTTTTCCAGAAAAAATGGCTTGTCCAAAAAGGCATGCTGTAGGTGTGCTCTCGATGTAGGGCAACTAGTGAACATACAACTGGGGCCCACTGTGAGCCCATAGATGCGCCTTGTATCTGTCGGTAGCTAACACATCCCAGTGAAAATAAGCTATGGCGAAGGAGGTACTTCACAAGACTATGGTCTCAATTATTGGATTGGTTTGAAGTGTTCGCTCAGTAGAAAACCTCGAAAACATGAATCAAGAGATCGTACACACATCTGCAGCGATAAGGTCCCTACCGTGTTTGACATTCTGCTTGGTTCGAGCATCACAAACTATGTGTGTCCGCACACTTTTGTGATAGGTCTTCCTATATTCTAGATCTCTTCAAATTGATCTCTTGTCCTCACGATTGTAAATTGATTTGAAAGAGAAGGTGAAAACCCATAAAATGACAGTAAGAAGCAGGGTTCCCGGCCAGTAAAATCCTTCGGCACATGGCCACCTTCGCCCTATGGGCACCATTCGCCCGTTGGGCACCCCCTTCACATGGAAGGCAAATTCTGAAAGACTGCGTGTAGAGCAAGTAGACCACGTAGATCAAAGAAATCGCGATAAATAAAGTCGAAATGGAAAGGACATGGTTAGATTAAAAGGTGTTAATTGTTATTGGCGAAATGATTGAATATGATGCAATCCAAAGTTTGTATTAGCGAAATAATTGAATATGATGCAATCCAAAGTTATCGTGCCCTTGTCCCTCACGAACATCATTTGTTTGTTGCAGATTGCGCAACACTTTGCGTGTGGAGAGCGGTATACACATATATACATATGTCTTCATAAGGAAGGTGACACTTCTGGGTTGTCGACGCGTGGAACAAATAGAGCAAGGACAGTATGACTTTGGAGTGTTAAAAAGTGAAGAGAACTGCACTTCAATTGAAACATGGATACCACGAAATGAAATGGACACAAATCGATTGTATTCTTGTTCTTCCACAAATCCGTTTAAAATGAACGTTTATTAGTTGTCTATGGACGAAGGGCAGAATTCGCCAAAAACTGAGATTCCGACGCGTAGAACACGTAGGTCAGGTGGTTGAGATAGAACGCAGTGATGAAAAACAGTAAATGGATTGATTAAATCACAGTTAAATAACACTTAAGCCAGTGTGTTGCAGTACCGTGAACCATATAGAGTAGAACAACGGACGTAAACTAAGCTGGAGAACTGAATATAATCAATTACGGAAAAACAAATATCACACTGCGAGCCAGGCGTTTTGGGTGGGATGTTGCAGAAAAACGTTTGAACAGTTGCAAAGTTGCAATTGGAATGAAAAGCGCAAAACCAAAATGCAGCTACAACGGCTTCTTTTCAGTCAAACGGTGTCAATCGTTGTCTGGTCCATTTGTGTCCAAAACTGCGGGCAATCGAAATGATCTGAGGAATGCATTCGCGGTATCTAGGTTCCTGAAGGGTATGAAGGGCGAGCAGGTCTTGAACTTGAGGAAGTTGAAGTTCACGAGGAAAAGTATTTTGTAAAATTAGACGTGTTCGAGCAATGAGACCTGTATACATGGAGCTTCTAGGTCCAAAACCAGCGGAAGTGCGTATCACTGTGTCCCAAGGCAATACCGATGTAATGGTACGTTGATGTGGATTGATGTTGAATCCAAGTGCATCAAAACCCTGTACTTCTTCCAAAAGAATGGGCGAGGTGTAGAAGTCTAAATTCCAAAAGCAAGTTTGTCGAAGGCGATCAGTGAGTTGTTGTGGACCAAAAGCAGACGGTTGTCAACATAACGAAAGGAACTAAAAAGTTTTCCAGAAAATGGCTTGTCCAAAAGGCATGCTGTAGGTGTGTTCTCGATGTAGGGCAACTAGTGAACATACAACTGGGGCCCACTGTGAGCCCATAGATGCGCCTTGTATCTGTAGGTAGCTAACACATCCCAGTGAAAATAAGCTATGGCGAAGGAGGTACTTCACAAGACTATGGTCTCAATTATTGGATTGGTTTGAAGTGTTCGCTCAGTAGAAAACCTCGAAAACATGAATCAAGATCGTACACACATCTGCAGCGATAAGGTCCCTACCGTGTTTGACATTCTGCTTGGTTTGAGCATCACAAACTATGTGTGTCCGCACACTTTTGTGATAGGTCTTCCTATATTCTAGATCTCTTCAAATTGATCTCTTGTCCTCACAATTGTAAATTGATTTGAAAGAGAAGGTGAAAACTCATAAAATGACAGTAAGAAGTAGGGTTCCCGGCCAATAAAATCCTTCGGCACATGGCCACCTTCGCCCTATGGGCACCATTCGCCCGTTGGGCACTCCTTCGGCTTATGCCACCCTTCAATTGTCCTTGACCCCCCTTCGGCTATTGCCATCACTTCTAGCAGCCCCTATGGCTACTCGCTCAACTTCTGCCTCCGTAGAGGGCGGATTCGGCACACTATGCCAAGATTGTTCTTCCCCATTAGGGAGGATGAGGTCATGGTCTGTATAGGACACATGACTAATGCACACTGTTGATTTTTGGAAGTGAACTGCAATGACGATGTGGTTGTACATGCCTGGTAGAATCCTGAGTCCATCATCCTTGATAAACAGGTGAAACCAGGTCCAAATCATTAATCGGCAAGGTGGTTCTTGGGTTAGCCACATCCCATCGCGGAAATGGAAAGACATGATTAGGCAGGTACGTCGATCCAGCGTCCCGGATCGATATCACAGAATGTCATAGCCGTCTTCGTTGGCTGCAGAACTATGACATTCCCTGCAGCCCCCTGCTGTTAAGTAGTCTTTGGCGCATGAATTCGGAAAACATAACGTGCATAGTCTTTGGCGCATGAATTCGGAAAACATGACGTGCATAGTCATCAAATGTCCAGTTGTAGTTTTCTGCATGTGAATAGCAGTGTACACGCACACACACACACACCCTGCCTTCGGCAGAGCGGTGTCCTTGCAATGAGGTGAAGATGAGGATGAAAGGGGAATGAAGATGAGATGAGAATGAAAATGAGATGAATGATTACTTAACCGGGACCCCAGGAGGGGAACGCAGAAGAAGAGGGAAGGAGAAAACTCACACCAACACCCCTGGCCCGGAGCGGGCAAACCCTGAAAGGGCAAGGAAAAAGAAAAGCGGAGGCCGATGGACACGGAACAAGACCAGCGGAGGGGGGGAAGGACGGAAGCGCCTGAACCAACCTAACAAAGCGAAAACCTATGCCTACCTCGGCACGCGAAGGACCCGACCTACCTAGGGAGGGAAGAACGCATGAAATAGGGGAACAAATGGGGGACTAGTTGATGAACAGAAAAAACAACAAAGATTAAGGGGGACTCAGTTCAAACCTAAAAAGTCGCGCGTTACTCCCAGCCGGGACTGTGGTCAAGTCACGGCGGCATGGCATAAACGGCTGTTCAAGTTCCGTCGAATTAGATGCACGAAATGTTCAACGCCACCAGAAACCAAAGTGACCACACCTGCAGGAAAAGGACATGCCTGTTGCCTGTCATGGATCATGTCAACTTACCCTGTAAAAGCTGGGGCTGCAACGAGAAAACGAGGTTTCTGATTGTTCAGAGCGGCATCACTCAGGTAGAAATGGACGATCAAAGGTATCGCAAAGACAGCAGGGGCTGCGAGACGTTGAAAAGGCTGACAACGGTAAGGCCGTCTGTTGCACTTTACTTAGGTGAATTACCAAGTTAAAATGTGTGAATTCGGAAGTCAAGTCTGTCCTCAGTCACCCTAAGAAGGGTTGCCTCAATTGGCTCCATGGCACCATGTCGGAGCCAACATGGAAATCACACTAGACAAGAGAGGATCTTTTAAGAGATCCGTTGGGAACTGAGTCCCCTAACATGCACCTAGATTAGTTACGTATATATCTATCTATATATATTATGGTACATCCCAGCTGCGCGCGACGGCACCCAGGGACTGTCACTGCAGTTCCGAGCTACGGCCCCCACGAAAGGGGTTGCCGTCCAGGGCCACTGCAAGCAGGTACGTTTTCACGGGTTCCGGGGGGTGTCTTCGTTGGCCACCGACCCCCCCGGGACCCCGGTGGCCCCCTGCATTAAAATGTATAAAATAATTTAATATAATATATTATAATATAATATAACATGATATGATGAATCCGCAAAGTTTTACGTCACACACACACACACTCACACACACACACACTCTCACCCACACCCACACCCACACCTACGCACGCGCAGGCACACACGCACACACGCACGCACACACAAAGACACACAAACACACAGACACACACACACACAGACACACACACAGACACACACACAGACACACAGACAGACACACAAACACACAAACACACAAACACACAGACACACACACACAGACACACACACAGACACACACACAGACACACAGACAGACACACAAACACACAAACACACAAACACACAGACACACAGACACACAGACACACAGACACACAGACACACAGACACACAGACACACAGACACACAGACACACAGACACACAGACACACAGACACACAGACACACAGACACACACACACCCACACCCACACCCACACCCACACGCACACAAACACAAACACAAACACAAACACAAACACTCACATGCGCACGCACACGCACATGCACGCACAGACGCGCACACGCACACGCACACGCACACTATACACTGCACACTGTACACTTTTTACTCCGCACTAGGCACTCGACACTCTGCACTCCACACTCTACACCCCACACTCTACACTCCACCCTCTATTCCCACACTCCACACTTCACAATCTACACTCCACCCTCTATACTGCACACTTCGCACTCCACACGCTTACACTCCACACTCTGCACTTTACACTTGTCACTCTACACTTCACACCACACGTCAAACTCCACACTCCATCCACACTCCAAACCTCACAGCCCATACTCTTCACTCACACTCTACAATTCACTCTCTACACTCTAAACTTCGTACTCTACACTCTACACTTTGCACTTCACACTCTCTGCTTCGCAGTCAGAATCTACACAACCATCCACCCTCCAATTTACACTCAAGACACTACACTCCGCACTCTGCTACGCTCACACTCTACACTCCGCACTCTACATGCCACACTCCGCACTCTACAACTCCACATTCTACACTCTACACTTCGCACCCTACACTTCACACTCACACTCTCTACGCTCCACACACTACACTTAACACCCCACACTCCGCACTGCACACGCTACACTTCACACTTCACACTCTACACCCCACACTTCATACACTCACACCCTGCGCTCACTCCACACTCTGCACTACACCCTCTACACTCACACCCCCCTACACTCCACACTACACTCGCACTCTACACCTCCACATTCTACGACTCTACGCTCTACACTTCACACTCACACTCTACGCTCCACACACTACACTTAACACCCCACACTCCGCACTGCACACGCTACACTTCACACTTCACACTCTACACCCCACACTTCATACACTCACACCCTGCGCTCACTCCACACTCTGCACTACACCCTCTACACTCACACCCCCCTACACTCCACACTACACTCGCACTCTACACCTCCACATTCTACGACTCTACGCTCTACACTTCACACTCACACTCTACGCTCCACACACTACACTTAACACCCCACACTCCGCACTGCACACGCTACACTTCACACTTCACACTCTACACCCCACACTTCATACACTCACACCCTGCGCTCACTCCACACTCTGCACTACACCCTCTACACTCACACCCCCCTACACTCCACACTACACTCGCACTCTACACCTCCACATTCTACACTCTACGACTCTACGCTCTACACTTCACACCCTACACACTATGTTCCACACACTACACTCAACACTCAACACCCCACACTCCACACTGCACACGCTACACTTCACACTTAACACTCTACACCCCACACTTCACACTCCACACTCTACAGTCCACATTCCACACTCTACACTCCACCCTCTACATTCACACCCTACACTCCACACTCTCACACCCTACGCTCCACCATCTACACCCCACACGTCACACTCCACACTCTACACTCCATCCCACACTCCACACACTTTGGACTCCACACTTCACACTCCACATTCTACACTTTACATCCTACACCTCACACTTCACACTCTATATTTAACACCCTTCATCTACCCTGCACACTTGACACTCCACTCTCCACACTCTGCACTCAAAATGCGATTTCGCACCCTCAAAACGATACACCTTCCAGCAATCGCTGTAGGCACGGCGGCGACGCGATTAGAGATTTGCGATGAATTTGCGCCGCGCTTCACACCGGGGTGCCACCAAGCGCCACGCCTGCCATGTCACACCTTCAAAACAACACGTTTTGCAGCTATTGCCATAGGTGACGAAAGACCGATGAAAGCGCGATAAGCGAAAAGACCAGAAATTGGACATAAAGTGACGGAATGCCAAAATATTAAACATCTTCAAAGTACGCAGACAATTCGTAGGAAGTCTTCCAGCAGAACTCCTTTTTCACTGCAGCTAGTTGCTCACGAACGGCCGTAGTTCCCGTGGCCCCACCTGAGCTACTGACTTGAACCCACAACAAGCAGCACTGGCACATGGAATGAACCTTAAAAATTGAAAATCCAACTTGCAGACAGGAGTGACACTTTCGGACGTCTATCCCTGTCAGCACGGGTCGTGGAGATAAAGAGTCATGACTCGGTGACGCATAAAGGAATAAAACCACTTAAAGTGACATTGCTGCAAATTCGCAAACCTTTCAAGCTACTCCGAACACATTCCACCGATTAAGCGCTGGGTTGGGAGGCTCTTCACAAACCAAGGTCCAGGAGCCCAGGCTTGGAACATATCCAGTTGGCCGTCCGCCTCAAGCAAGACAGATATACAGCAACAACTTCTGTAGGTGCAAATTCATGTGAACAGCTCCAATTTTTTCTCTGCGGGACTTGAAGAAATGAGAAGTAGGTCCAAAAAAGGTTGTCGGCCATTTGGCCGGAGGAGTCCAACATCGGTATGTTTGTCTGCATCCACACTTCAAAGCTCCTGATCACTGTCCTATCCCATGTGCGCACCTGCATCATCCTGGAAAACCCCATGCATCAAGGCAACATTGTACAGTCTTACAACATGCCAAACAAACACAGCGCAGGCGTAGCAAGACATTCTTAAATGCAATTTCCGATCTCCTCAGCAAGAGTGTCCGAGGCCGGCATGCCTGGAAGGTATTCAGCGTTAACATTACCATTCGCCATCTATCAAAACATCGCGCGTATACTCCCTCATTGCCCTCAAAGAAACTACTTTCTTCACGTGATTCCACTGTTCTTCTGACATACCGTCTGGAAGTATATATGGCCTATGTATTCCGGCATTTTATCTGGCATCTATTCTGACATTCTTTCCGGCATCTATTCCGGCATTCTATCTGGCATCTTTTCAGGCATTCTATCTGGCATCTATTCTGGCATTCTATCTTGCATCTTTTCAGGCATTCATTCCCGCATTCTATTTGGCATCTTTTCTGACGTTCTATCTGGCATTCTATCTGGTATCTTTTCAGGCATTCAGTCTGACATTCTATCTCACATCTATTCAGACATACGTTCTGGCATATATTCTGACATTCCTTCTGGCATTCTATCTGGCATAGATTCTTGGCGTTCTTTCTGGCATACATTCTGACATTCTTCTTGGTATCCATTGAGACATTTCTGTTTGACATTCTTTCCAACGTTCATTCTATCTGGCATTCTTTCTGACAATCTATCCAGCATGCTTTCTGGCATTCTATCTGACATTCTATCTGGCCTTCTCTCTGGCATTTCTCTCTGGCATGAGTTCGGGTCCAGGCGCCCTCCACAGCCTCAAAACATGCGACCCTATCTACACATAAAAAAATAATCCAATGAAGCTGAGGATGGGACGTTGTGAAACCCCACTCTTTACACTGTGCTTGCATAAAATTGAATTGAAGAGTTTGTTGTTGTTCGTCGTGCTTGTTTGGTACCTTGTTGTCTGTTTCCTTTCTCCATCAGCAAGGGACGTCATGGAGGCTCTATTTTTGCTGTACTTTGCGAAGCACATCCAAAAACATACTTGATACCTGTCAATATTTTGGATGGTTCAGGGGATGTGTAGCTGATCTTGAGGTCCAGGGCAGTGATCCCCTAAACCTTTAAATGTCACCGACACATCAAAACAGTGTGATTTCTGGTTTGCGTCGCCCCTCGTTCTGTACCCACCTTGCCCTCGTTGACTGTAGTAGGAAGCGGTCCTCTATTTAGTTAACCTGCCCACTGTACAAGTAGAATTAGAAGATGTCATGGGCATGTACCAGGTGCAAAAGAATTTCAGTGCTCATTGGTTTCGGTGGGTTTAATTCTGTTTAGGCGGGAATCCCAAACAACATGAGAAGTCAAGGATATGTTGGGCTTTGCTGACGCCCTCCCATGGTTGCATATGACTTGTGAAAATCCACGTTAGCCATTTCAGTTTGGGATTTTGCTCGGTGAGATCGGGATAAAAGTATCTTCACAGCTTGCTGTTTCCATACGTACACGTGGAGAGTCCTGTTGGGTAGATTTCATTCAAAAAACAAATGTTCGCCACCAATTTACGCTTTCTTGGGGATGCGTGTCTGGGTTCTCTAACCATTAGTCGGCATTTCATTTCAGCCATTCCTTCCATTCCCATTAAAATAGGGGCGGCCTGACAGGAAGTCTTGCAAGTGGGGAAGTAAACATGATGATCAATGGGGATGGAAGATAATGAATCTAACATAGCCTCACACCTGTAAGCAGCTGTTCAGACACGCAAGTCATGGATAGAGGCAAAGTTAGCCTCAGGATCCCCTGTGCCAGGGATTGTTCGAGGAAACCTCCCAAGGGAAAATGCACGTGATTTTAACGGTTGTTTTCCAGAACAAATCGTTGACATGTTGGACATAGATTTGTCCACAAAGGGGACATGTTAAATAAGCCGTTCTTTTCGATTTCAAATTCCCCAGAAAATCCTGGTTGAACCGGAGGCTATGTTAGCTAAGCGTTTTTGTCACCAGAGGCTATGTACGTTGTAGGGGGCGTACCCTTGACCAAAATTGCACATGTTGGTTGCGACTTTGATTCATTCTGGAATATTCCGGATTTGTTTTCGGTAACAGGATCACACACCACATCAGCCATCACTTCAGAAGACAACCATTTTTCATCACTTCAGAACACACTTCTAGCCATCACTTCAGAACACAGGGCATCATGGGAATGGACAAGTGCAGCCTTTTGGGAGGTTCCGCAATCTAAAGCGATGTATGTACGTACCAAAACAAACGCCATTTACTGTTTATTGTGGGGGGGTGGTTCACAACCAGCCATTTAGGGTTTATTTGGGGGGACATTCTACTTGCTTTTTTTCAAAGGTTCGAACGGCTCATTCCACTCTAATGGCTCTTACTCGTCTCTTCCCTTGGGGGACCTTGTGCTCAATTAACCATTTGGGGTTATTCTGGGGGAGGGCATTTCAGGTTATTTGGGGTGGAAAGCATCTTACTTACATCATCATTTCAGCTTTCTTTCAGAGGTTGGAACGACTCATTCCACTTTTATGGTTCTTGCTCGTCTCTTCCCTTGGGAGACCTTGCCCAACTAGCCATTTAGGCATTTAGGATATATATTTGGGGGCAGGGACAGGGGGGTTGTTTCACAGTCAGCCATTTAGGTGCTTTTTGGGGAACATTCTGCTTACATCATCATTTCAGTTTTCTTTCAAAAGTTGGAACGGCTCATTCCACTCTATCTCGGCTGCAAGACAGGAACCGAAGCTCAAAGTCAAAGAAGCAAAAGATAGATCCAACAAGTCGCAAGTCCACTTTAAACCATCGTCGCTCCAACCTTTTCCTCAAACGTAACGCTTGCTCCAAGCAAAGGCCTCGAAACAGCGATTTTCCGCAGAGGGTGACGTGTTGATGGACGAGGCTTGGCTTCCCCTGCCGCCAAAAGAAAGAAATCTAAAAGAACTTGAGAAGTAGGGGTTTTGCAGGAGTTTGATACAAGTAGACCACCTAAAAAGTCCTGTATAACATGTTCCGTGTCACAGCTCATGCATAACCACTCCTGTGTCACAACTCCTGTGTAAGAACTTGTGTAGTTTGATGTATGTGATGTATGTATGTGAAGTTGATAAAATTGATGTAGATGATGTTGATCAAGTTTTTGTGGCTGAGGTTGATGAAATTGATGTAGATTAAGTTGATTAATTTTTTTGTGGTTGATGTTGATGATGTATGTGATGTAGATGAAGTTGATATAGATGATGTAAGAGGATGCATGTGGTGTAGATGTAGACTAGTAGATGATGTAGGTTATGTAAAGGATATAGAAGAGATGCACGAGATGCAGTGATGTATGCAATGTAGATGAAGTTGATGTAGATCATCTAGTTGACATAAAAGATGTAAAGATGTTGTGTAGATGATTTAGAATCATCTTCCGCGTTTTAAAACGATGGTTGAAAGTAAGTTCTAAAGCGACGTTCTTCTCTGCGTTCTAAAGCGAGGGCCTTACCTTTTTGGCTTTCTGTTCCGCTGTTCTGCTTTTAAGCTTTTGTGGCGGGTTTATCTTCAGGACTTATATAGTCTATCCATTTTTGTTGCAGCTATACTCCCATGGTCAGAAGCAAACCAAATAAATCAATCACCCCAGAGGCAAGTTACAGGTTGACGCTCTTTGGCAGCCTCCGGCCAGCTGGAGAGCTTGGGGGTTAAGGTAAAGGTTCCTCTAGGAGTGAGGAGGCATTGAGCAAGCCGAGAAACATGTTCTACTTTCTTCAACTTTTTTCGGCTTGATCCGCTCCTGGCTTTCAGACAGTGAAACCAAGATCGATGAAGAAAGGGGTTTACTCTTTTCGTATTTAAGTTAGTACTGCTTGCCTAGCTTTCTGTATCTATTTTATATCTGCGGTTGGGAAAACAGCACAGAGTACCACTGCACCCCCAACTAAGGTCTTTTTAAAGTTTTCACAGTCGTTGAGACGTCCTCCGACTGTTGCAACTACGGCTCAAGCCATTCAATTGGCTCACGGCCAATCAACCGACTGGCTCAATTTACCGAGCCCAACTTGGAGCGACAAGGTGCACCCGCATCTGCCTCTTGGTGGGGACCTCCGGGAAGGGACTCGGTTGTAGTCTGACTTTAGAACCCGTGGGTTATGAGCCCAACCCCAACGCTGCCTTGAAGCCATGTCGAGCAGCGACTTCACTCAGCGTCGTCGACAAGAACGCCAAGTTCAAGCGGCTGCTCGTGCTGAAGAAGAATGCGCGGAAACGGCAGATGAAAAGCTGGATCGGCTTCTGGAAGAGATGAACACACCTGGAAAAGAACATGGGGAAAAAACAGGGACAAGATCATCAGACCCGACCCGAAGATCACTGACGGGAAAGGGAGTTGGAGAAAGGGGAATGGCACTGACCGGTGCTGGGGGAAGTGGAGCCCTAGCGCAGGTTGTGGCGGTCCGAGCTGGAGCGGGCGAACAAATTGCCCAGAATCCGGCTGTTGCGGAAGAAGTCGCAAGACCAGTGTCCTTGCCGCCTGAAGAACCTCCTGGACTTGTAGTGGTACGAGGAAAAGGGAATGGTGATTTGTTGTCTGGTTTGACCCCAGGGGTGAATAGTCTAACTCTTTCGGGAGTACCAATCGCGCAGACACCAGTAGTTGCCCGGATGTCTGAGGGATCTCGTGAACCACCTGTTGTGGGTAATCGAGAAGAAAGACAGGGTGGAAAACACCAAAGCTCAACTGAAGTGGGTGGAGGTGCGGCTGCTGTTGTAGAAACAATTGCTCTTTTGGAGCGACCGGGACGTTCACCTGTTGAATCTCCTGAAGATGCACGTGTCAAGCAAGTGGTGCCAGCGGCGCCAACAAGTCCACCTGTGGCCTACCAGCCAGCGGGAGCATATGTGGTGTATACCGCAACTGGTGAGGCACAGGGTTGGGATGTCCCAGCAATCAATGTGTGCTGGCGTGCCACCTACGGGAATGGCACCTCAGTGGGAAACTGCAGTTGTGGATCCTGGGATGGTAACTGGGGTTATGGCTGTAGAAGATATGAATCCCTGGAGTGCTGCAAAGCGAGTGGAAGCTCTAATGAGCAGCCCGCAAACTCCAGTGAAGGAGCCGACTTATCCCGTAGTGTCGCAAGACCTGATTGATCAGGCTGACGCCAGGGAGAAAGAAAAGTTTGAAGAGTTGAAACAACATGTAATGGAAGTCCTTCAGCGGGGCAAGACTGAGATCCAACAAGATCGAGAAAATTGGTTAGCCACGCGGGAAGGGAGACGTGCCCTAGAAAGGGTCCAAGAAGCAGGAGGAGGTCACAAGGGCTCTCAATCAAGTGGGAGGTCTTATCAAACCGCCTCTCCGGAGCAAAAGAATGTCGAGCAGTGTTTTCCTGTGGGGCCATCTCAAGGTGTTCCACCCCAAGGACAACCTGTACAAGATCAAACAGTTCCGGGAGTTCAACATCATCATGATCAGGATCTTCAAATGAAGGCGGGAGGTCCGTTGTGGAATGTGCCTCCTGCGCCCAGGGTCGAACCATGTCTTCGGCCGATGGATGTGTATATGAACCAAGGGTGGCTGAATGGAATACCACCGGGAGGTATGCCGCAGGGAGCGGCGTCAAGACCACCGATGGGAGCTCCTTGCATGGGAGCCACCGGAAACAGAAGACACTTTTTCATTGGTGATCAACCTAATCAATGGTATAATCTTCAAGCCCAAGTTGGAGGAGCAAGAAGGTGGGTAGTTCGTGCCGAAGAACTTCAATTAGTTTTACCCGATCCTCTGGTTTTGGCCGGAGTGGTCGCAAAAATGAGTGATGCATTAGCCGCTAAATTAGCCAGGTTGGGGGGAGCTCAGGCGGCCTACCGATTGTCTTCGGTGAGGCAGCATTTGGGCATCGATCTCCGGCCAGGAATGCAAGAGATCAGAACGTTTTCTGAACTTCTTCAAGCTGAAGCTGGTGAAATGGTTCTCCGTCAACCGGGGAACACGATACAGGGCCCAACGACTAAGCCCAACAATGTGGTAGGGGTGAAGTCTATGAGTGGACCGGATCAATCTGGAAATCCAAGGGCGGTTCAAAAGGAAAACAAGATGATGCAGCTGGCTCTTCAACCGGAAGAAGGGGGAGAAACCGGAGCTGCCAATTGATGCGGCTAATGTGGTCCACAAGACGGCGTGTGTCAACTGGTTGACTGATAAGGGGTGCCGATATGCAGAGCGATGCCGGTTTGTGCGCACCGTCTTGGACTCCAAAGATGGCCGATGTTTCAACTGTTCTGGAAAAGGGCACTCCAAGCGTGAGTGTGCTGCTGGGAAAAGAAGTGAGTCACGTGAACCAAAAGGGGGGTCAGTAGGAGAAGGAGATGCGGGCGCACCGGAAAGCGTTGAAGGTGGATTGGATGAGGCGGAAACTGCCGCGCAAATCACTACGGAAAATGAAGAAGTGATTCAAGAAGTGAACCATCTCCTGAAAAGCATTACTGGACCCATGCCGAAGACCATTGGTAAGAGTGCGGAATGTGGACCGTGCGAAGCGAAAACCGTCAAGGTCACTCCAAAAAATTCTATCAATCCCGGACCCGAACGAGCCGCTCAAGCGGTTCAAGAGGTGAACCACCACATGAAGGGTATCGCGGGGCCAATGCTGAAGTCGTTGGGGAATGGTGGGGATCCCGAAGTTGAAGACACGGGTCTCTTGGATGGTGGTGCAACACACCCCCTACGACAGGGTACCAGCGACGAGATCAAGAATGCAGTGCAGGTCACTTTGGAGTTAGCTCACGGAGCCGCGCAGCTCTACCAAAATCCCATGAATGGAACACTTCTATCGGAAGGTCCGGTGGAACCTATAGTTCCTCTCAGAGGACTTGCGGAATTGGGATACACCATCACATGGTCCCGTGCAGGATGTGCGGTGAAACACCCAAGACTGGGAAAAACCAAATGCTGGGAGCGGTCTGGATGTCCAGTGGTGCGAAGGGATCACGCCCTGGCTCTTATCACCGAGATCGAGCGCATGGACACGGAAAAGAGGAACGACCGACGTTTCACGCGGGAAGAAGCGAATAAAGTCTCCACCAAAATCTCCAGATTTAAAAAGGAGCCTGCTGATGAACCAGCAGGGGGGGAGCCCGTTGTCTGTTCAAAAGTTTCAACCTTTTGTGTTTCAAAAGTTTCAGGACAAGACGATCAAGGCTCGGGGGAGGCACCTGCAAAAGAAGATGGAAGTCCAAACTCGGGGGAGTTCATCGTCAGAAAAATCAGCCTGGAACATCAACAAAACTGGGACGCCGAATTTCCAAGTGTGGATCCGAAACAAGATCAACAAATGCATGCTTCAAGGGCAAGATCCACGAAGGGGATTGCACGTCTTGAAGAACATCAACCGGAAGAAGGTGAACATGGTCGGAATGAAGACCTTCCGGGGAAAAAACTTGTGGCCGATTTGCTGTCAAAGATCATCGCTGTGAAGCCAAGCTGGGAAAGGTTCTGGAGGTTTGTCAATCGCCAAGGTTCCGGGGTTCCAAATGAGGAACCAACAGGGTCCAACCGTCGTGAAGAACAACCTCTGGGAGAAGAACACCATCCGGAAGAACCAGACCAGGAGACTTCCTCATGGGACAACTACCGAGTCATCGCTGGTCGGTGCGTATCATTGGTGAAAAAGGTGGTTGGTCTGGCCAAAGAATATCCAGAGCTAGCCGAATTCCGGCATGAAGCCCTGAGCACTGCCATTGGAAGGCTGGTGCAAGTACTGGCTGATGCGTATCGCGTCACTGAGACTGTGGTCAAGGATCGGGTCCAGTTGGAGTCGGTCTTACCGTTTTTGGAGAAGAAGAACATCCCTGAACAAGAAGATCATCCTGAGGAAGAAGAACCAAGGGGTATCCTAAAACGGGGTAATAGGTCCAAAAGGGGTAACTCAAAACCAAGAAGGGTTCATTTTTGGGATGAAAGTCCACCAATTTTGAAAGTTTTGCGGGTACAAGATCACCACGGTCATGTTACCCAAGTGCACAGTTCTGGAAAAGAAGAACCCATCCCTAAGACCATCCTGGCTGATGGACAAGAGAAACATTGGGACTTGGATTGTGCCAGGTCCAATCGAAAAGAACATCGAGCTGCTGAAGATGTACCAAGGTCGGGTCCCACAGAAATGAGGGATCAGGTAGCAGTTCAAGGGATGGAATTTCTGGGGAGTGTGGCTAAGATGGGTGAAATACAACTTCATGGTAAACCCTCAAAAGGGATAGCTCCGCAACCAATGGCAACTCAAGGCGATCAGAAGGAAAAAAGAAGTCCGGATCCTATTGCAAGTGGGAACCAAAAAAGAAAAAGAAAAAGAAGAACTAAAAAAGGATAGATCGCCGGGAAAAGTACATCGGTGGCTGAGGAAAAAGATCATCAAGACCCAGGGAAAAGATCATTCGCTGCCGGTGGAAAAGATCAGTACAGGGAAAAGCTCATCAGCTGCTGGACCCAAAGAACACCGTTGGGCGCTCTTCGAGTGCGGCGCTGGTGAGAGAGGGAATTCAAAAAACCTACGAAGTTAGGGCTGTAGTTTTTCAATTTTTGGAGTCGACCCGAAGTGGAACCCCACGTGAACCTTGGATGAAGGGGGAACCAACACCAGCCTGGGATCATGGCTCACGAGGGTCTTCGCCCTTCTGGCTGGGGGAAGGGCGAGTTCCCAGTGGAAACGTGGCCACCCCTGAACTTGTTGTTTTGGTGTTGAGGAACCTGGATTCCTGCGAGCAGGAAGGGGGAGTGCGGTTGGGAAAACAGCACAGAGTACCACTGCACCCCCACTAAGGTCTTTTTAAAGTTTTCACAGTCCTTGGGACGTCCTCCGACTGTTGCAACTATGGCTCAAGCCATTCAATTGGCTCAAGGCCAATCAACCGACTGGCTCAATTTACCGAGCCCAACTTGGAGCGAAAAGGTGCACCCGCATCTGCCTCTTGGTGGGGACCTCCGGGAAGGGACTCGGTTGTAGTCTGACTTTAGAACCCGTGATATCAATATCTGATCTTATCCTGCCTTATCTTGCCGTATCATATCCTATCTAAGTATCTATACTTGGAACTCGCCCTGGGCGCACATGCCACAGGCAAATATAACATTGCAGGCCCCACTGCTTGCACAAAAGTACATCTTCTAATCTATGCGAGCTACAAGAAGCTGCAGCTGACCCAACTTCGCCGGGCAAGCGACCAGGATGCTTGAGCAGCTGATTGCAGTGGGAATTTGGCTGGTGGTAACCAATGGTCCGAATGGATCTCCGAATGGATCTCCGAATGGATCTCCGAATGGATCTCCGAATGGATCTCGCATGATCCTAACCCAGACTTGGACCCATTCAGCAGGTCTGAAAGCAGTTGCGGGCCTTTCTAAGCCTTTCACCGGCGTCAAAGCAGTCCAGCAAGCAAACTGCGTGAAACTCTTCAGGTGAGACTCCCAGAGTTGGAGTATGTCAATCCTTTAGCCTTGCGGCGACATAAGTCTGTACATGTACATTTTCCCAGCCTTTTTGCATTTGTTGGCTGAACAAGTTGAATAAAGAGGGGTTTGGTATAATTATGCTTGCGTTGTCTTGCAAGAGAAGCCAGCTTTCAGCTCCTGTGAAACCAGCACTTGAGCACAAGGCTCAAACTTGCCTTGCCACTAGCTTTACCAATGCATCCGTGGGAGCGGAACCCATGGCCTGAGAGTTCCTTCAATTTTTGCGATTGACAAGACAAGAGGCGTCGTGAAAAACCTCTCAGAGGCCACTGTTCGGGTCCTGGAGTTCAAACAACATAGCCAAAGGAACAAACAAAACAAACTTTCAGAGTGACCAGCTTAAACCTGTTTCGTTTGGAAGCTCCTGTGCAATCTCTGATTGCAGAGGATTAGAGACTCTTTCCAGCACGCCTTGCAAAACAAGCCACGGAAGGTTGAAGTCACAGCATCGCCAATAGCACTTGAAAGGTGAACCACGTTTTCCCCTCCTGCAGCAACATCTTCCGGCTGGCCATCGGCGAGAACACTGCTAAAGACCTCGAAAGACAATCAGCATGAAATGGAAACGGAATTGGAAATAACCTGAGTTTGCGTGACGTGCGACTAGCCTTACTTCCTCATAAGAAGGTTAAATCAAGGTTTTGAATCTCAAGGACAGGACATGCTCCGCCCCTCAGCCACATTCAATCAACCCAGGCTGCGGCTCTCTTCCAGGAATCTGCAACCTGCTGTATGTTCTCGCCGAAAAGGGCAACTCGCACACGAACCTGTGGCGCAGGCGCTCAGCCCTCTGCCACTCCAAAGGTTTCTACCGCCAGAAACATTTGGAAATACAATGTTCATTGTTAAAAGTGGTCGGGGGACAAACATTCATTACGTCAAACGACTCTAACAGCATGATGATGTTCGTGCACCTTCTCTGGCTGGTCATGTGGACATTGAATGAGCCGCTGTCTGATTGCCACGCTGTTTGGATTCCTTGGTTTCTGTGCAGTGAAGCAGGTACAGTAAATTCAGTTTTGGCGGAAATCACTGACAAATGAGCTTGCCACGTGTAGTACGCAATGCCAGTCACAGGATCCACACCTAGGTTTTCACAATTTGGACCATTTCTTGATTGTCTTGGCTCATGCATGTCAGCAAGGAAAGTGAGTGCCATAGCTACTGGAAGGTTTCTGCCAAGCGCTTTGCGTCGGGACGAAGCGCGTGTTTCAACAACTGCATCTGCAACTTGAAGCCTGGCATAACTCATAGGTGGCGTTAAACAAGATGCAGCCCACGAACCCGAATGCTCACACGTATGTTAATGGTACAGATGTCGAAACACATTGTTTTGCAGTCACGTAGAACAGTTTTGTGAAACAGTTCCTTTGAACAGTTTTGTACATTTTTCCCTGTTACCATGCCAGTGCACCGTAGACTGTGGAATATGGAAGAAGGTGGCGTGCAAAGTGTCGAGTGTGGAGTGTAAAGTGTAGGGTCTGGAGTGTGGAGTGTAAAGTGTGGAGTGTGGAGTGTAAAGTGTGGAGTGTAGAGTGTGGAGTGTAGAGTGTGGAGTGTAAAGCATAGAGTGCAAAGTGTGGAGTGCAAAGTGTGGAGTATAAAGTGTAGAGTGTAAAGTGTGCAGTGTAAAGTGTAGAGTGTGAATTGTGGAGTTTGAATTGCGGAGTGCAAATTGAGGAGTGTGGATTGTAAAGTGTGGAGCGTAAAGTGTATATAGAGTGTACAGTGTGCAGTGTAAAGTGTGGAGTGTAAAGTGTAAAGTGTGGAGTGCGGAGTGTAAAGTGTAGAGTGTAGAGTGTAGTGTGGAGTGTAAAGTGTGGAGTGTAAAGTGTAGAGTGTGGAGTGTGGAGTGTGAAGTGTACAGTGTAGAGTTTAGAGTTTAGAGTGTAAAGTGGGGAGTGTCAAGTGTGGAGTGTAGAGTGCAATGTGTAGAGTGTAGAGTGTGGAGTGTAAAGTGTGGAGTGTAAAGTGTGGAGTGCCAAGTGTAAAGTGTGGAGTGTAAAGTGTAGAGTGTAGAGTGCGGAGTGCAAAGTGTGGAGTGTAACGCGTAAAGTGTGGAGTGTGTAGTGTAAAGTGTAGGTGTAGAGTGTGGAGTGTAAAGTGTGGAGTGTGCAGTGTAAAGTGTGGAGTGTAAAGTGTACAGTGTAGAGTTTAGAGTGTAAAGTGTACAGTGTAGAGTTTAGAGTGTAAGTTGTAAAATGTGGAGTGTAAAGTGTGGAGTGTAAAGTGTAGAGTGTGGAGTGTAGAGTGTAAAGTGGAGGTTGTCTCGTGTAGAGTGTGGAGTGTAGAGTGTGGAGTGTAAAGCATAGAGTGCAAAGTGTGGAGTATAAAGTGTGGAGTGTAAAGTGTAGAGTGTCAAGTGTAAAATGTGGAGTGTAAAGTGTGGAGTGTAAAGCGTGAAGTTTTTAAAGTGTGGAGTGTGGAGTGCAAAGTGTGGAGTGTAAAGTGTGGAGTGTAAAGTGTAGAGTGTAAAGTGTGGAGTGTGGAGTGTAGAGTGTGTAGTGTAGCGTGGAAAGTGGAGTGTAAAGCGTGGAGTGTAGAGGGGGCAGTGTACAGTGTGGAGTGAGGAGTGTAAAGTGTAGAGTGTGGAGTCTGCAGTGTAAAGTGTGGAGTTTAACCTGTGGAGTGAGGAGTGTACAGCGGAAAGCGTGGAGTCTGGAGTGTAAAGTGTAGAGTGTGGAGTGTAAAGCGTGGAATGTAAAGTGTAGAGTGTGAAGTGTAAAGTGTAAAGTGTGGAGTGTAAAGTGTAAAGTGTAGAGTGTAAAGTGTGCAGTGTAAAGTGTTGAGTGTAAAGTGTGAAGTGTGGAGTGCACAGTGTAAAGTGTAGAGTGCGCAGTGTAAAGTGTAAAGTGTGGAGTGTAAAGTGTGGAGTGTGGAGTGTCAAGTGTGGAGTGTGGAGTGTGGGGTGTAAAGTGTAAAGTGTGGAGTGTAAAGCGTAGAGTGTAAAGTGTGGAGTGTAAAGTGTAGAGTATGGAGTGTAAAGTGTGGAGTGTGGAGTGTAAAGTGTAGAGTAAAAAGTGTAGAGTGTGGAGTGTGGGGTGTGGAGTGTCAAGTGTGGAGTGTGGAGTGTGGAGTGTGAAGTGCGGAGTGCAAAGTGTAGAGTGTAAAGTGCAGAGTGTAGAGACGTGTGGAGTGTAAAGTGTAGAGTGTGGAGTGTAGAGCACGCAATGCGGCACGTCTGAAGTGCTGCGCCTGCCACGAAAAACGACGACAGAGATCACCAACATGCCGCGGCTGCCACGAAAACTGCTACACATCTTACGCAAACGACGCAAAAGTACTGCGCCTGCCACACAAACAGACTTTCGACACGTTATCAAACAGGTTGGAATGTCAAAGTGCCGCGCCTGCCACACAAACGACATGACAACCTGCTTGGAAACCTTCGAAAAGAAAAGGTTTTGCAGCTTCCCCCATAGACACAGCGAGGCCACAGGAAAACCAGAGACTCGAGACGAGGCACGTGGGAGCATCAAAACGAGCATTTCGTGCGAGACTTCCTCCAATTTTCACACTTTGTAGCTTCAAAATCGATTTCCTACGGGTTTTCTTAGGAACCTCTAATTTGCTACCTCAAAATCGATGCTTCGTGCGAGGCTTTCTCTCCAAACGTCAAGGGAAGAAAATTGATGGATCTAGCTACAGGTTCCAAGCTTCAGGATCTAACTACTAGAGGTAGCAGACACGACATGTGTTTATTGGACTCCATTGGATACACACCTTTAGGGTTATTCTTTAGCGGGGACAGGGGACAGTGGGCCTACTAGAGGTAACAGACACGACAAACAGATTAGACTCCATTGGATACACACCTTTAGGGTTAATCTTTCGGGGGGGACAGGGGACCGGGGACAGGGGACAGTGGGAACTACTGGAGGAAACAGACACGACATCAAACACATTGGACTCCATTGGATACACACCTTTAGGGTTAATCTTTCGGGGGGGACAGGAGACCCGGGACAGGGGACAGTGGGAACTACTAGAGGCAACAGGCACGGCATCAAACACATTGGACTCCACTGGATACACACCTTTAGGGTTAATCTTTAGGGGGGGACAGGGGGCAGAGGAAAGGGGAGAGTGGGAACTACTGGAGGCAAGAGCCACAACATGAAACACATTCATTGGTTACAGTTACACACCTTTGGGGTTTATCTTGTTGAAATCTTTCTATTGATACTGTAGCCATGTATCTCGGACGTACGTAGTCCTAAGCGAGCCAAAACGTAGGCCTAAGCGAGGCACTGACCCCCTAGCATGGGCATTTCGCGTTATCTTTGTCTATTACAAGTAGAGCGTGGAGGGAAAGTTTCCAGCAGGACAGGTAGCCGGGAGTAAAGAGGAGAGCATGCGTGATGTGATCACGGAGTTTTGGATCACTTGGATTATATAATTGATAGATGGATTGAAGGTTGGTCGTTTGATTACATGTCAAGCGCAACAAAACAGCCATGAACTACATATGGAACCGTGCTCCAGTGACTCTAGTGTTGTGATTTGCAAGGCACACTTGCACAACACCTTCGAACTGCAGCAAAGAACAGCATTCGCCCAGCCATCAACTGTGCTTTGCAACCCTGGATCACAGCACGCACACACAATGCAGCCGCACAGCCCGCAGCAAGCGAAGTTAGCTTGTCCCCTGGGACTACAAACCACATCGCCACGGTGCAGCCAACCAAAGACCAAACAACTGCGGCACATTCCGAAGACAGCCAACAGACGATACCCACACCCGGTGCCCAGTGCACAATGCAGGTCCCTAGTTGCTACTGCTACTGCTACTGCTGCTGCTACTAGTACTACTAGTACTACTAGTACTACTAGTACTACTAGTACTACTACTACTACTACTACTACTACTACTAACACTACCAACACTACTAGTACCACTACCACTACCACTACCACTACCACTACCACTACTACTACTACTACTGCTACTACTTCTACTACTACTA
>CAMXCT020001592.1:70000-143142 GCA_947184155.2 Cladocopium goreaui | reverse complement strand
AAGAAGATGCACAATTTCAATTTTGTTCCATTGGTTCAGAAATAGTGCGCGAGCATTGTTGCTTTAATGTTTGGGTGATCAAACCATTTTATAACTCATCAAAATATCAATACCAAATTTGTATTATTGTCAAACAGCATCGGGAAATGGCACTTATAGTCTAGATGTGTAACTACTTTGTTCGATTACTTTGTGGTTGGGGCATAATCTTGACCATTACTTTTTTCTCACTGAATTTTTGTCAAGTAGCGAAGGGGACCGTTTATGAATATGAAATTATGTATTTAACCAAAAGGTGAAAATGGAGCATTCAAATGGGTAAGCTTTCATGCGTTGGAACCCCTTAGGACCCTGGAAGCTCACGGATACCCTTGGCCCAGACAACCGCCATCCCATCCCACTAATATGAAAAGATTCCTGGAATCACGAACCGAGAAACACCCCAATCTACTTCTTGAAAATAAACTTATTCTTTTGGGGTAAAAACTCAGCAGTGTCCAGCACCCCGGATGAGAATCAAAAAAGCGTTGTTTCTTCCACTCATCCCCTGAAGTCATGATCACTGCCTTTGGCATCGCTTCTCGCAACTAAAGACAGCTTTGCACAAAGTCTCCACCATTCGCTGTGGATAATGTTGGGCAAAGTGGGATCTTTTTTCATTCCCTTCAGTGCCCTCAATTTTTTGATGTTGGTGGGATTTGTCACAATAGTTGCCATCCATGGCAGCTATGATTTCAGGGACATTTGTCAGCATGCAGGTCCGCTTCTGCATCGGTGTCTTTGTTTCCTTAGAAACAAGACCATACATACATTGATCAAAACTGATGAGCTTGATGGACTCGTCCAGCTGCATCACACGTTGAACCTTGCCAGGAGGGCTGGTGAGGAAGTTAAAGCTAACTCTATATTTTTCAAGAGGGGCTCGAAATCAACAAAGCGGTTTACGTGGTTTACAAAGGAACAAATTCAAAAAAACATAAGATGTAGTAACCGAAGCCCTGCTCCACGCTAGTGAGCCATGTGGATGTTCCAGCCCAAAGTATAAACCATGTTTGACTTGATAAGCCATCAGCCAAGAGCAAAGGTCAATGTAGCCCAAACCATCCTCAAGGTTCAGGAATTTTTGCTGTCCTCGCATGCGAGACCAGTTCGAAGCCATGAGCTTGCATAGGTAGGTGCATGGAGGTGAGAGGCTCAAGTAAAACGGTCTAAAGGTGGAGATGTCCTGAAGCAAGGTACGTTGAAACCCTTCATTCCCCAAATTGAAGAAGTGCTGTATGTCGTAACTTCGGCGGCAGGTGCCACCAAGCGCCCGAATGCACGGAGCCAACCGTGGGACCGAAAAGATTTCCCACAGGGTGCAGCGATCAACGTAGTTGGACGGCACTCTTTCCAACATGGAGCACATGTCTGTGTAGGGCATATCAACCACCGATGGAATCAATGCTGCAGCATGCTTTAGCGAAGCATGACTCCACTCCCTGAGCTCATCTTCTGTCGGCTCATCCCTATGGTCCTTAGGGAGAACCACATGCTTTTTCCTGGCCTGAGCAAATTTCCGTGAAATCGGGGCAGCCTTGCCCTTCGGAGCCAGCTTGGCCTTCGGCAGAACATGAGGTGCACTCAAAGTACCACTGTGGAAGAAGTCAATCTCTCCATCATCATCAGGAGGTAGATCTGAAGCTGTGGTGGGCCCAATCTTTCTTGATGAGCTCGATGAAGGTGCCATCCCAGAAAGCGGCACTGTCACATCTTCTTTTTTACTCTTAACACCCTTCACAGGTTTCACAAGTTTCCGCTTTCTGTTTCCATTTTGAAAAAGGTCACCCAAAGAAATGCCATCATCAACTGGGGGCAAATCGAAATTGGACATAGCAACATGTCCTAACTTGAGGCATGGAAAATTCTGCATGGATGAAGACCATAGTCAAAGTAAACCACACTAATGAAACGTTGCAGTGTGTCAAATGTGATACTTTCAGGAAATGATACTGTGAGTGAGGTTTTCCCCAGTACCATGATTAATTTGGATGTCTCAAAATGAGTTTGTATTAAGGGGGAAAAGGCCACCTTGTTTTGAAAATCCCCATGAGTAAATATTAGTAACCATTGATGTATTCCAAAGGATAACACACCAATTTTCCCAGCTCCGGTCACTTTGCTCTCGCCATCAGATCCGTAGGCCCTTTTTGGGTAGCAGATCACCAAAATAGCCATTGAACCAACTTTGCTTTCCCCAATGGATTGTGTTCCACCCGGGTGGCGTTGCCAAGTCAACATTTGTGTTGAAAAAATCTGCCAAGCAATGAGAAATCAAATTGGTTCAATACAACAAAGCCACCTCAGGATTCTGGAACCCCCTCAGCAATCATTGGCAGTTGCCATTATGGTTGAAAACTCATTCAAGACCTACCAGAAAAGAAAAGTACCATCGAGAGTAAGAGGCTTCTACTGTTCAGGATTTGGCACGAACAGATCGGCCAGGTTTCTTTCCCCGACCCGGAGTTTTCATGACCTTCTTGGCTGTGCTCTTTGCTGCTGCTGCTTTGGGAGCCTGCTTTGCTTTGGGCATGGCTTTGGGTTTCCTAGGTTTGTACTCGGGCCGGCGGCAGGTCGAACAACCCTTAGGACTGAAGTAGCACCTGGGACACCCATAAACCTTGGCACGATCATCTGCAACCGGCACAGCATCGGGGGCAGCACCTTCAGCTGGGGCAGCACCTCCCACACCAACGACACCCTCAACCCCTTCACCTTGGTCAACCTGAGGGAGTTCAGCAATACCAGCACCTGGACCTTCAGCCTCAGCATTCGCTGCAGAAGCTGCAACCTCAGCATTCGCAGCAGCACCACCTGCAACCTCAGCATTCGCAGCACCACCTCCAACCTCAGCATTCGCAGCATCAACCCCATTCCCACCCTGGCTCAGCTGGTCGGGCACAGCAGCAGCATTGGGAACAAGAATGGGGTGCTTTCGAGGCCGCCCCCGTTTCTTGGGTTCGCATGCTTCCTTGGGTTCTGCTCTTTTGGGTTGGCGTTTTGGTTTGGGCTCTGCCGGGGGCTTCTGCTCAACGACTTGGATCTGGCAGACAGGACCCGGCGCAAACTTCTCCCACCTAAGCTACGTAGTGATCTGAAGAAATATATTTGGGATTTGTAAGGGTCTGGGTAACAATGCTCAGCTGATATCTTTGGTGTTGATAAGCTTTATTATTAAGTAACAGCTTACCACCGAAAACCAAACCAAAGAAACATTCGAATGAAATAGCACCGAAGTTCCCCGTAGGATTGGGTTCGACTCCAACAGGGCGTGTGTCAGCTTGGTGCATCCAAACCGGCATATGGGGAACGGGCCAGCTCTTCTTTTGATTCATATCCTTATTTGTTTGAGTTGTAGTAAAAGATGAAAGCCATCAAAATTTCAATATTTGTATATTAAAAACAGCTTTCGTCACAGGGAACCCCACTGACTAAGAAAATGATGTGGAACAAGTAGCACCAGCTGAACCATTTCACATCTAGGGTGAAAGCAATGTGGATGATCCTATCGGTTTGCCACCCCCACAGAAGGCATCAGAAGGTCACCACAAAGGAACAATGCAAAAAAGGAACCCCCCGGGGGATGAGGTAGCAATCCCTGGTATTCACGGGGCCCTAGATCCCAACAAAAGAGTTGAACAATTGTGGTCAACACGGCGGCACACCACACTCTTGTATCTGCTATGTGAGCAAGTCTTGAGCCACGGAGTGGCGCAGTGGTACATATATGAATTAGAGTGAACATGTCACATGTGATGCAAACTGTATGCATTGTGTAGACACGCCCCCCAAAAGTAGACTACAGGGGGGGGTTCCTTTTTTGGGTGTTTACTTGGATCACCAGCCCAAGATTCGATCCAGTGACGAAGCTCCTCCGCAGCCCGGAGAAGATACCAAGGTTCTTGCTCAATGACTCGCGCAGTCTTCAGAAACCTTGGTACGCACCGGGGAAGCTAAGGTCACTTCAAAATTCCAAAAAAATATCAAAAACCATTTGTTTATAACTGCTGGAAATGATGTACTTTTTAAAGTTTCAGCTTTCACAACAAACACCAAGGTTATGATTGTTTTGTTTTTTAATACCGGGGAGCTCTTTCAGGGATCGCTCTGGAATTGGATTGCGAAGAATCAGCTTCAAGGGTTCTTTGAGTTTGGCCAAGAAGTCCTTGGGAAGTGCCACCAAAGGCCTTTGAGACAGCTCGTTGCTGTTCACCAGCTCCTTTGCGAGAAAGATGACATCGTGATCACAGGGTGTGTAGCTGAGCTCCTTCAGGGTTGGACAAGGCAAACAACCATACACTGTATGGTGTTATGGGTGAGAGCCCAGCTCAACAAATATATTATGATGGTAACCTTTTGCCACCCCAGTCATGTAGGAAGTTATCGGGAACACTTAATATGTAGTGGGGTATATAATGAAAATCCACCACAAGAAACCCCAGGAAGTTATTGAGTCATCTCATACATTTAAGGGTTAGACCATACAACTGATAGTCCAAGATGTTCGGAACAAACACTCCTTTCCAGGTCCCAGCCCTTCAATCTCCAGTGGAGCCCATGACTCACCAGTCTTCTGGTCATACTTCGGAAGATCCTGATTCTTATGATTTGCTGCCACTGTGCTATAAGCCACTTAAATTGTGCAACCTCTTCCTAATACCTGAAAACCACGTATCAAAGGAACCCATGAAAATAATGACTTTCAATGCACAGAAAAAAATCATATATGAAGTTTACTTCAAAGAGTCCCATGACATTACTTCCGAATACATTCTGATATATATCCCAGCAAAAACATGTTTTAACACAAGTGTCACATCGCCGAATGAACCGCCAAGAGTGGTTCACCCGATGTTCATCCCCACCAACCGCACGCGCATTCGGAACCAGCCCTGAGATCTGAAGCCCCAATTGCTCCACCCAGGTCTTGTAATCCCAAGTCCCCTCAAGCATCCCGTTCTTCAACTCTCGGCCCTTCACTGGAGAAACCTTTGTGTCCAAGATCTTCAGAAAGTCCTTGGCCATTGGCATTGGGTCTGTGTGGAAAACAATTCCGTTTCAATTCTTTTGTCTCTTTTGATGGGAACCACATATCCAACTTCATTTTCTAAAGAAGATCCCAGGCTCCCCTGGTGTTTGGATCGTGTCCTCATTCGAGAATGCACTGACGGCAATACTCAGCCTTTGATCTACTGGTCCATGTGTGTGGCCAACCTCCCCATAGATATGGGAGACGGACAGGAACCTGGTTCGCAGCTCAATGGGAAATAGACGTCAGAAATAAAAAAATACTTTACTTCGAGTGATCCCCACCCTGGCATTTCAAGTCATATATTCTGACATATATTTTGACATTTTACCTAACATTCTATCTGACATCTATTCTGCCATTATATCTGGCATATCTTCCAGCATTTTATCTGGTATATATTTTGGTGTTTTATCTGGCATATATTCTGGCATTCTATGTGGCATTCTTTCTCGCATATATTTTGGCATTCTCTGTAGCATTCTATGTGGCAAATATTCTGGCATACACATCTGGCATATATTCTGGCAGTATTTCTGGCATAGATTCTGGCATTCCATCTGGCCACTGAGGTCCAGCAGTGCCCACTGAGCTCGGAAGGTCCCAGGTTGAGGTCCAGCGGTGCCCACTGGGCGCGGAAGGTCCCTGGCTGAGGTCCAGCGGTGCCCACTGCGCTCAGAACCTTGCGGTTGAGGTCCAGCCGTGCCCACTCAGATTGGAAGCCGGCAGTTGAGGTCCAGCAGTGCCCACTGCGCGCGGAAGTTGGCGAAGAGATTGGCGAAGAGTTGGCAGGGCGGAAGTGGACGTGGAAGTGGAGTCAGAGGTGGTGGAGGAGAAGGAGGAGGACGAGGAGGAGGTGAAGGAGAAAGAGCCGGAACAGCTGTGATAAAATCTAACAACCCTCACCTGGCAGGTGGGGAACAAACTTAATCTTAGTATTAGAGCCATTCCAAACCAAACCTAGAAGTAAATCATTGCTACAGCATATCTCAGGCGCTTTCCCTTCGCCACTGCTTGGCATGACCACTTTGCTACGATGGAATTTTTCCCTTCTCGCGCGCAATTGTCGGTCTGCAGGGTATCACGGACAGGTCTCAAAAACACAGAACTGAGGAATGGGAAGCTAGAGGCTGTTGAATGAAACAATCTAGCCCGACCTCCAAAGACCTGGAATCGAGAGACTCCACGAGCTGCAAGAGAGAATAAAAAAGTATGATTTTTTCTGACCCCCACCACCCCACAAGTCCAATGTTGGGCCAGAACCAAGCCTCCAAGACCAAGTTTGTGGGCATGGAGCACTTGCGAGATCGAAGGATATCATGGGCCCAATCCAAAATGGTCTCAATCACAGTGATCTCACAACTCGAGTCATTGGGAACATCAGCAGGAACCACGAAGAATCCTTCACAAACCTCAACACAAAAGAAGTTTGATTTCAGGATAAATACTTAGGGGTTGGATCCCAATACCCACTGAACATCCCTAAAAATCACAAACAAGGAGCGTTGACCTGAATATTCAATCAAACAAGTAACGCCGTGGCAGATGTAGCCAATCAAGTGGACCTGTGGCCGCCACAGCTTGTCCAAGCTCTTGGAGGAAGAAAGATTTCTAGGCCACCGGGTCTTCGCTTGATCCAAGCCGTCCACAGAAATCATCAGGCAAGTCTCCGTAGCGTCCACCACCGTCGACTGCTCGGACAATGTGGCCAGCCTGGCCTGTAGGGTCCGATAGGCTCGAACATTGGACAAATGGATATTCTGACAGTGCTCCAAAGCAGCCTTTTCGTCAGCCGTGTGGACATGCCCAATTCGAGCAGTGAAGTGAGCGCACTGGGAGCACCTGTCAGTCACAATTCATTGGCATTCCATAAATAAAATCTAGGTGAAACCAAGTTGCCAGTCAGTATTCATTGTTTGAGGGTTTATTTTTGATTTTGGTAGTCCCCAACTAGACAAATAAATAGATGTTAAAATGGCAACCACAACTTTTGTTCCCAACCAAACCTCGCATGCTGCGAAATCTCCCGCATTGGCATTGTCACCTTCCAGGTCTGATCATACACGATCCGGAAAGTCCGGTTGCTAGCACGCTCTTCAGGTGGGACCTTATTCGAATCACACCAGCCACAGTAGATGTGGTACCATGCCTCCATGGTCATGTGGTGCACATGTCTGCATTGCAAAGCACCTTAGCACCACCACAGAAATTGATCATCATCCTATGGTCCATTAGGGATTAACATATTGGAAAAGAAACAGACAATCTGAAAAATGAACATTTTAAATGTTCGAATGGAAGACCCAGGTACCCTTTCCACCCATCAAGCCCGCATGGCCGGAACCGGTCACAGCGTTGGCCTTGGCACACGTCTTGTCTGAAAGCTTCGGCTCCAGCCCAAAGAGACTTGGAGGCGCATCATCGGTCACAGGGCCTCACAGGGAGACAGGAATGAGGCAAATGTCGCACTATGTCTATCATGATCGTGATACAGCAAACTGTTTGAAAGTAATCCGCTTTTGGTGGATTTGTTTTAAAAACCAATAGCCTGGAAGGAAGTCACCGGTACAATGCAAGCGCGACACATATGGGTCATCTTCAACCGCTGGTGTCTCTGCAAGAGGCTCAGCCTCAAATTTGTTGGTAACCATTCCACTCCAATCAAATGGCCTTATCACACTAAGGCTCTAGGAGGTGGAAAGTAAACATGCACAAATATGTATATATAGATGAATGTAGTCTTTATTTTGTAATGTAATAGGATATAATATAATCTTTGTAAAAATAAAGATATTTATTTATTTGTTATTATTTAGCATTTATATTCTTTTTATATTTCATGTATATTTATTTATACATGCATTATTATATATAGATATACAGTTAGTAATGTATATTTTTATCTTAATCTATATTTATATATCTATACTACTACATATATATATATATGTGTTGATTTGTATGTGTATATATATATATACAAAATCATGTCCTGTCGAGAGGCCACGTTGTGGTAGTAATGGTTGAAAAATGCATCAGCCGATATGGTCTTCGGGCATTGCTTGGGACCATTGAATTTCCTCCTGTCGACTGGGACCTGGTTCACTTCAACACCACCCGATGAAAGCAGGCGTTGTACCTGGGGAAAGGCAGATTTCATAACACCATTCACATGATGGAATGGATAAAGCTTCACCAAGTTAATTTAAACATAGAAATTCAATGCCAGGTGCCCTTTTCTTGTTGATGCGCATGAGTGCAGCGAATCCATCACGGCAAACACCAAAGCCACATAAGGCATACTTCGTACGTCCACCTACCTGAAAGGGTTTTTTCATCACCATACAACATAATCAATATATATAATAACCAATTTGAACATAATCAATGTAGCTGGAATCGTTGGAATACAAAGGGATTTGGGGGACCAACCATGGGTACCTATACCAACTAGTTGTTGTTAGACACTAACACCAGACCTTGTCACATCTCCCCAGCAATCCGATGAGAAAAGCGTTCACCTCATTGTCAGTCATCTTGGAGAATTTTTCCAATGTTTCCTGAGATTTGTCAGAATTACCAGAACGTAAGGGGTAAGCCAATAGATAAAATCCTTCAAGGGTTATCTGAGCTTTGGAAAAACACATATCTAGATAAAAGATGCCAAGGATCATCCAAATATTCCGATCGAGCTTTGCTAGTCAGAAAGGTTTGGACACAATGAGATGTACAGCATTCGAAGGCTTGTGCCGGGTCACCCTTTGGAGCTGAGTTTCCATCCCTCAGTTCACTTTGCCAAGTCATTTGTTTCCTAAAGTCTGTATCCCCCGTATTCGCCCCAAAAAAATCAAATATTTGTAACCCAATCTCCCACCATAATGTTATAGGAATTTAGAAGCAAACGACGATTTGGGAAAATGTCAAGTCACAACTTGGGAGGAAGGACTGCCCTGCGCTGCGGGGTCACCAAATGTGTCATCGGCAGTGACTGCGAAGCCTTTGGCATGCTAGGACCCTCCTCATCATCCGGGGGTAGCTCTGCCATGGCAGCAAGAAATCAAAGAGTTGCAGCCTTGAGATCGGAATAGGACATGCATCCCTTTCGAAATCTTGCCATATCACTGTCGAAGAATATCTAAACATTCCAACCCCGACACTAATTGTAGCCATCCCCAAAAAGGATGGAAACATGTCAAATTAGAATTGGTTGCACTTTTTACACATTTATGTTCATATATATATATATATAGCTACGCCCATATCAATATCTATTAGCATATATATATATATATGTATATCAACCTCTATCTTGGGGCGTCCCTATCCAACATGTAGAAATCACCCCAAGGGAGCCACACATCCAGATCAGCCAAACCCGAAAATGGCGCCTTACTTCCCTCTTTCTTTGCCCTGCCGTCCTGCAATTGGAGGGAAGGGATGGCAATCTCATAGACCTAAGGGATGCAGCCCAGTTTGGGGTTCCAATGATGCCTTATCAATGTGGGTTTCCCACCAAGCAGGCCATACCACCCACTCCAGTCCTCCAAAAAGTTCAATAGCGAAGAAGGTGAAGTGCACCACCGGCCACCGGTCCCACCCGTTCCAGCCCCCGGCACTGCCACCCCGATGGGGTGTGGGTAAAGGATGGCCATGTAAAAGGGTGAGAATTAGTTTACTATTGCTTGATAGTGAATGGGATTCCTCTGGTCATTAACCACGGCACTAGAAAACGCACCACGTCTCAGTTAATTTTACCATTATAGTTTCAATTTACATGGCAGATGTTTAACTGTCATGTTAGGTTACAAAAAGGTAAATTTATGCCTAAAATAGAACCATGTTTATTTAACTGTGTTCTGATGCCTAAAATAGAACCATCTTGGATTGAATCAAAGGTCCCATTGGAAATAATACTCCATGCCTTTACAATTACTTCAGGGTATGATATACCGAAACTTTATCTAAGTACTCAACCAAAAAAAACATATGTGAACTACGATCGAATTGGCGATCATGACTGGTACTTCCACGAGTAAAAGGGTAAATGGATAAAGGGGCAAATTATCAATCCCGTTCGGATAGCACTAAATGGCGGATAAGGGCTAAAAACATTGAAACATCCAAGGGACACTAACCCAATACACATTTTCCTTTGAGATAACTTCACTAGTATATACCAAGACCACCTACTTGATAGATATGATAGGTAAAGAAATAAATGTTGGAAAACATATCTTACAATCAGGGGTGCAACTAAATTACCAAGGACCCTAGAATCCAATTCCAAAGGCCCCTTATCAGCCGCAAAACCTTACATGTACAAATGTACAAATGTCGTATTATATATATATATAAATACACCCGGAATGTACGAAACCAGCCGGATTGTAGTTTTGCTATTCGAATGCGTCGTAGCCTTTTTGGGAGTTCCCACATCTAGTATGGCTGCGGCTCTTTGAGATGCCTTCCCTCTTCAGGGTTATTTGACATAGCTATCTATGGAACATAAATTAGGAAAATGACCTATAGATGATCTACGCAATTCAATGGTGAACTGGTGATAGTTCAGTCCACCTATCAGCCTATCACTTATCATAAACTACTTATCACTGTCCATTGTTAAACTACCGCTAGGTGGACAATGAGATCCCTTCAATCGGCCTTGCTGAATCAGCGTATCTCGCAGAGTTGAAGGGGGGATAAGTCCAGGAAAATTACTCAAAACTCAAACCATACCGTTGTGAATGTGTATCATGTTGGTGCTTTGATATCTAAATATATACTACATGTAGCAATATAAATATACAATATGTATCAATATGTTCTATTCTATGTCCTCATACTTGTGTCTTAATTTCACATTTTGGCTGGTGGCTTAAAATCCGTAAAACCCAATGACATGTCATAGTGTCATGGTCGTTGGTCATATTGGTCATATTCCCATGATGCTGAAAATCCATCAAATCCCCATTGTATCATATCGTATCATCGTCAAATCCATGAACATCCCCTAAGACTCAGCCAAAACGCATAAAAACTGTTGTTTTTCTTGTTACCCTCTGGTAAATAAACATAGACCCTGAAAATAACCAGTTTTTAATGGTTTCACTAATCTTCCAACGCGTATCTGGCAGGGTCTATGTTAATTTACTGGAGGGTAACATCCATGAAATCCATCCATTTCAGCACCATTTGTCCAGGATTGAGCGCGGGTGGATCAATGGTGGAAGCCTTGAAGGCTCCAAGTCCAAGCGGTGGGGCGTCTGGTGGAGAGCGCTGATTTGGGCCAAGGGGAGCCATGGGGAGCCCCAACCCCATCATGTACGATGTGAGGGCCAAGGGATGCCAAGGGGACCCTAGTTTGCAAAGTTGACTTATGATGACTTATGTATTTTTGGGATAGGTTAAAACCACCAAGCGGACCTGAGTTTCCCTATTGAAGTGGTCAGAAGTCAGATTTTGTCCAAAATCGGGGCAAAGCATGATATGTGGACTTCGGGGAAAAGAACTTTTCACACATCGAGAATTTGCAAACATGAGCCAATCAGAGCTATTCTGTTGGCATTGTGATTATTTGGATCAAAACTGCCATAGTGAAAGAATAAAGGTTCCAAGTTGGACAAGTCTTGCGCAAAGCATTTTCCATGTATCTGAAACATCAAACGGCTTACCTGAAAGCAATGATAGATAATTAGTGGGAACATCAGCAACAGCAATAGCTTCAATCCTGGGCATCTCAGATGCCAGGCTTGAGGATGGTCAACTGTTTATGCCATCGAAGCCCAGAAGTTTACCATCCTGTAGGTATAAGGGTATAACTATGGTTTAGGCCATCTATATTCCTCTGTTTATGGATCAAGGTACAACTCAGTCTAGCTGATTTTGCAGAGCTGTCATTCTTTCGACGGTTTTTGCTGCAAGCAAACGGACAACTGAGAGAAAGAACCGGAGAGGTTTTCTTTGATTTGAATACGTCAAATTGTATTGATGAAAAAACGGTTGTTATGAACAATGCAATTGTTCTTGATTACATTTAGAAACACTCAAATTGTGCACATATATTCTAATAAAATCCATGATAATACATACATATGTTGACATCTCGATATATACGAATATAAATGATCTGTATATATAATAATATGTATATATATATATACATGTTAATATATATATATACACATACATGTTGATATATATATATATATACACATACATGTTAATATATATATATATATATGTATATATATGTCTTAATACATAATATAGCACATATATATATATATGTCAATATATATATATATACATGTCAATATATATATATATATATATGTCAATATATATATATATATGTCAATATATATGTATATATATGTCAATATATATATATGTCAATATATATATATATATATTAATATATATATATATTAACATATATATATATATATATATATTAATATATATATATATATAAACATATATATATACATATATATATACATTATTTAATGGCAAGTATCTCATACCGTTTTAATTTATCATAATATACATATATGCAGATGCATATATATATATGTTTACATTATCGTCATATAGAACATCACACATGTTAAAATATTCATATGTATCGAATTCATTCCTTGACATCTCCTGGTCGGTCACCAATGTCCTGCAGAGGCTCTTGGGATCAAAGAAGCCTTTGAGTCGAAGCAAGGCTTCCTGAAGATGTCGGATGCTTGGAGCAGTGCCCCAGGGGCCGGAGGGTTGGTGGTTTTCCATGTTTTTTTTTTCCCCTTTGAAAACCTTAACGCAAAGAACTCGCCTAGAATTTGGCTATGGGACAAAAAAATGCCCTTTTTTTTTTGGTTGTATTTGTTGGGAAAAGACTTGTAAAAACCATGAAAACACGTGAAACAAGCAGTATATCTGTTTGATTTTCAACCATAGAACTGAGATGATGATTCCTAATGGCGGGGATATTTTCAGGGATGTGGCGAAAAACCACCAACACGGTTTTTGAATTGTCCAATATTTTTCCCTTAAAGTCATATTAAATTCCCATTAAATGCCCATGACATATATATATATATATATATACTTGTATCATATAACATCTGTTCGTAAATTCCCCATTTGGGTTGCATAAAAACCGGTAAGATCCATTAAATTCCATCTAAATCCATTAAACAATCCATTGAAATCTATTAATATCTCCCAAAATCTAGCAAAATATCTATCAGAATCATCAACATCCATTGACAATTCCATTGAACAATCCATGAAGTTTAATGGACGGATGGTCCACACATATCCATTAATATCCATTAATGAGGCTGTTGATGATCCAGGATGATCCATTAATATCCATTAATCCGTTAATATCCTAGGTTTATCAACATCCATTACCCTCCGGTAAACTAACAGTTTGCTATTGAAAATTGCCCAGTCGAAATAGTTGATTTTCCCATTAAAAATGGTGATTTTCCATAGTTATGTGACAGTTTACCAGAGGATAAAAACCACAATTTTCCTATGGTTTTCTTATGATTTTCCCATAAAACCACCATTTTCCTATGGTTTTCCTATGATTTTCCCATAAAACCACCATTTTCCTATGATTTTCCCATAAAACCACCATTTTCCTATTGTTTTCCTATGATTTTCCCATAAAACCACCATTTTCCTATGATTTTCCCATAAAACCACCATTTTCCTATGGTCTTCCTATTGCTTTTCTATAAAACCACCATTTTCCTATCAAAATCAAGCCATGAGATCCAGGATGATCCCACAGTCTACCTGAACGACGTGGTCCACAAGGCCACCGTCATGGTGAATGAGGAGGGCACGGTGGCGGCGGCGGCCACAGGCGGGGCCCATTGGGAGGGACCTGGGGATATCCCAATAGTATATTTTAGCTATTGGGATATCCATAAAATAGATGGACCTGGGGATAAAATAGATGATTTAGGGGTACCCCTATTTTTTTAAGGAAAATCCGGACATAAAATACCATAAAATATGGATTCTGAACATCTATTTTTATGGATGATTTAGGGGTACCCCTATTTTTTTTTCGGAAACCAACATATATAGTATAAATGTATGAGTTGATGAATAATTTGCTTGATAGTATTACTGTAGTTGATGATTTTTAATGATCAAATATAGTCATTATAGGATGTTGATTATGGGCTATCACCATGATGACAGCCCATAGTGCCATAGTAGTCTAGGCTTAGGATAATGATTGATCAAATATGAATGGGATAACTATAATATTATTAATCATAAAAAGACATTCATGATAGTATTAGTTGATTTATAATGTTGATAGTCATAGTCGATAGTAGCAATAGTTGATAAGAGTAAAATGATGGATTACGGGATTACTCACCCAGAGCCATAGATATTTATCATTTACCGCAATGGTAAAAACATTTCATAAATAACATTGGTTGATAATTAACATTAATAGTACTGGTTGACAGTTGACAGCGATAATGAATAGTCATGGTTGATAATGATCATTGATAGTAATAGCGATGGTTGATAATGTTCATGAATAGTCATGGATGATCAT
Source organism: Cladocopium goreaui (assembly GCA_947184155.2). Taxonomy (NCBI): domain Eukaryota; class Dinophyceae; order Suessiales; family Symbiodiniaceae; genus Cladocopium; species Cladocopium goreaui. Next base: position 128,491 of record CAMXCT020001592.1, on the reverse strand, counting down.
GATCATTGATAGTAATAGAAATGGTTGATGAACAGTAATAGCAATGGTTGATAATTATGCAGTAGTTAATAATCAATAATCATTACCATTGCGTGGATGATTACTCATTATGCTAGTTGTTTTATCATAATTATACCCGGTAACCGTTGATAATGACATTTGGCAATACTCATTGGTCATAGCTGATTGCCTACGCTTTAGAACACAACTACGGGTGATCCACTATTATTATCAAATATTATAGGGTAAGTTATTCACCTTCGATGCACACTATAATAATGAATTAGAGGTTAATGACTAGGATGATAAATAATTTTGTGGTAATATGTTATCAATCATTGTGGGATAACATGTAAGGGCAAATGGCTACGGGTTAATCGCATTAGCATTTTTTTCATCAATGACCATAACCCAAAGTAGCTTAGTAATTGATCATGTGACGTGATTACCCACGAGTATCAATAACCCCAGTGTAACCCCGCTAGTAATGGGTGAATGTTGAACTGATGGTGAGCGACATCATCCCGATCTTTTTTGAAACCGCCCTAAATCTTGTCTTGAAAACATGATATTTTTTTTTCGGAACTGACCATTCTGTAATCATGGTTGAAAATAGTCATGGTTGATAATTGCCAGAATTTCTCAGATTTGACCATGATTATTCCCAGTAGATAGCCTAGAGGTGATGATTTTTCATAATGGGGTTATTGTTAATCCGTGGTAACCAATTATAATTTGTCACGGTAATTGACCATCGGTTGTTAGTTTTATTGTTCATAGATGTTCATAGGTAACAGACAATAGGGATTCTTAAGCCGCAGTAGAGGATATATGGGTATTTAATGGGGATAGAACATGATTCAACATGATATAACCAATACGTCATTTAAAGCAAAGAACTGTTGGTTGGTTATGAAATGTGGATTATAATTACTACCTCGTTAAGTTGGGATTACTACAACCCATGGTAGGAATTCTATCAACCAACCAGCGGGAAGTTTATTTGTTTCCAACCATGAATAAAAAACAGAAGTTTCATGGGAATATAGCGAGATCTGGATGAATTATGATAACATATCATAACCTGAAAATTCCACTTGGCCTCGTTGTACACCAACGTACCTATCTTGAGGGCCTCTCTTATGGATTGTTGATTCAGGGTGAAAATCGCTGGTTTCAACTAGTTTTAACTGGTTGGTGGTTTGGAATATTTTTTATTTTTCCATATATTAGGAATAATCATCCCAACTGACGAACTCATATTTTTCAGAGGGGTAGGTATACCACCAACCAGTTAACCAGTTTTCACGTCGAACCAATAGGGGCTTTTTCAATGCGATGGTGGCTGTCGACCTGGTTGAGTTTGCTGGAAACATACCCCGTGGCTTGCTCAAACATAGCTGAAAACTCCATGTTTTAAATGCCAATTTATAGTGGATTAAATTGGATTTTCCCATCAATTATGGATTATGTTCCCAGTTCAACTACGATTTCCCATTAGCACATCTTGATCACCGGGATATATGCTCAACTGGGAAAATTATCCTAGTTCTACATCAAGTTTTAATCCATAGTTCTACATTTCCCATTAAATCCGGTAATCAACTAGGATTTATTTTCAATGCTCATGTTTGATTACTGGAGGGTAAAGCTTCGCGCTCCCATCTCTGGGGATTGGAGAATGATCTGCCAAGCAGCAGAAAACAGGTGAAGCAGCACCTATGGGCATGCTAATCTACAAAAACCTAAAAAAAAATAATAACCACACATTTGATTGGTGAATCTTAGGTGAATGATGGTGCTTGGTAGTCTAGACGTAGTTTTTCATGTTTCGTCACAATTCCTTCGGAATAGTTCATACGCAACTTATTTTGAACAGGTTGTTGAATTTTTGCCATGGCGTGTTTTCGGAAGTTTGATCAGTTGACTCATATGACTGGAAACCGACTGGATGAGATTTTACAAAACCCAATCGGTTTTTGCCGCATCTGCCCAGCTGAGCAAAATAACATGAAGAATTGGAGGGTATCATTGTGATCAAACATCTGATACATCTGATTAGCATTGTTTGTGTGTGTCGTTGCTAGTCTTTGAGCCCTCCGATTTGGCATGTCAATTCGATACAGGTGCCGTGATGGCGGCGCGATGCTTGCCGCCGCCTGCCATGAAGATGACGGTGGATCGACCCTTTCTCTTTGCCACGCGGTAGAAAGACAAGCTAGTTGTGTATGTGACCAAGAATGGGATAAGCTTCTGATAGTTAGATTATTCTAGAAATTGATCATCATATCTAGTCAGATTCTTGTAGTTTACTTTGTTCAAACATCTCCAGAGCATTTTTCGGTCCCATTTTGGGATCCTGGGTCCTGGGTGGGATATGGGTCATTTTTGAGTCGTAAGAAAGGAGCCACCAGAGTTGGGCCTGTAGGAATTAACGCAGTGAAATTTTGAGGCCAATGGCGTTGACCCACACAGACGCCCGTTGGATCAACATGTATCCATCACGTAGACAGTTTCCATGCAGATTCCAGTCCCCAAATGTTCCCAATATGAAATGATGTAATTTTTTCATAACTCCCAACACTCTGGTTTAGTATCCCTGTTCTTGATTTGATGTCTATCTCCCAGTGAATGGGTTGAAAACGCTGCTGCTGCTGTTGCTGTTGCTGTTGTGGTGGTGGTTGTGGCTTTGGACTCTGGACACCATTCCTCACAGCTAAATCATCGAAGAAAATGGACCATTTACGATCGCAAACGGTGATTTTTTATTTAGGGTGGTAAGCCCTCCATAAATCCCAATAATAGATATAATTTATATAATCTAGATATTACCATAGATATCACCAATCGTTGCCCGCCCTACCCCAAGGTGATCAGCGACGTGGAGGGCGCCATCCTCTTCCTGGGCAAAGTGGTTCTACCCGAACTCAGCGGCATCGACGCCACGCTGGCTTCGAAGGGAGGCTACAAAGAGTGTGCCTTGGCCTGAACCTTGGCAGATGTTGCATGGATGGATGCAACGTTTTTTTTTTTTGTATTTATTATAATATATATATAGATATTTTTTTTTTCATTTATAAAAAAATATAGTAAGAATACATAGTTCAAAACATAAATCATAATCGTGGTAATGATTGATCGCAATAATGATGATAATAATTCATCATGATAACGTGTGCCCAAGAAATCAGTCCAAAACAGAGTCCCCTGGTGAACTTATGTCTAAACAAACCCTGCTGAAGAAAGAAGGCAAACAAGTGAAAACACGACATGGAAATTGGCATATGTGTAGGGAACATATTGATTCGTTGTTTGAAGTGATGCCATTTAGAGAAGATATGTTATTTTTAAATGAAGATGATAGATATGAAAGCCAACATAGGGGAACACGGCAATTATGTGGTTCCGAAACTAATCCAGTGCCGTTTCGTGGTATTCATGGATATCGGCAATCTTTTGACGCATCTGATTTGTATATGTCCGTGGAATACGTAAAGATAGAAATAGATGGATCATGGATGTCAACCAAGAGAATTTCATCCAAAATCAAAAACATTCGCACGCAACGGTATGGGTCATCCATTCCTCCTTACTGTTACCACCCAAACAGAGTCAGTATTGGATTGATCGTTGATCTGGAAACCCATATGGGTCATGTGGGATTGCCGACATCCCAGGATCGTTTGTAATGCGGGTGAGTCCGCGTGCTACCAACAGGTTGTGTACAGTGATCCGTTGTGGTGGCTAGCGCTTCAAAGACCCTAGCGAGCTTTCGCTAGGCCACTCGAAAAAGGAGCGAGCAAAACAAGTGAAATACCTACAAGGTAGGACCCCCCAGTTATGTTTGTTGGTTTATAACCCCCATCAATTACAAATATGTTTGCCATAAACCCTAGTCATAGTTATTTGTACCAAGTTAGCTGATTTGGGGGTCACAGCTTCGAAGCCGCTAGGGGATAGGTAGTTGTTGTGTCAATATATCATCCAATTCCCTTAAGATAAAACAACAGAAACTATGTTTTATATTGTTTTATGAGGTGGTGTTTACATCATGAGGATGGGATGATTGTGGCATCAACTATGGAGCCGAGGCTCGGTGTGAAGGATCCGAAAAAATATCCTGGTGATTTCAGACAATGAATTCCTACCGAATCAAACTAAGGTTCAATGGCAGTGAAAAGAAATGGTGAACCAACAACAATATTGCCCAGATGCGAACCATGGTGCTGGAATATTTACCTACAAAACTGGGCCATTTTAGGGGTAAATGTAAGTAACATTCCAGCACCATGGAGCATCTGGCTGGAGGCTTCCAAGCCCAGGATCCAGACCGAGCCACAGCTACGCGGAATGATTTTGCAACAGACACACATTTCACCCCATGGTCATAGGATGTCATAGGAATCTACACTTTAATTTGCTGTATTGAGGTAGTGATTCTGAGCCTTTCATGGCTGTCATGCCCTTTCCCTTGATCCCCTTCCGGCTGTGGGCTCCCTCGATTCCCTTTCATTGATTCCCTTGACGAACCCATCAAACATCAGCAGGCCAAGTCGGCCAAGTGCGTGGGAGACGTCTTGCACTTGCTTGGCCACTGGGCTGGAAATGGCGGTTGTCCTTTGGTTTGCAAAATTCTTGGGCACTTATCGAACATGGTGGATTTAAGCAACAAAAGATGTGGGTTTCACCAGCCGAAATTGAGATTTGACCACAAGTGGATTCTACCATTATAATGTAAATATGTAAATTATATCATACATCGGGATTTGATCAGCACGCAATATTTTCTAGAAATGGATTTAAAGATATTTCAAGAGTTTGGCCAGAAAAGGTGGGGATACCTTTAGTTTTTCGCCATTTATATACATAGCAAAAAAAACAGAGAAACTGAGTAAGACATCGCCCAATTTAGTACCCCCCCAAAGAAAATAGACAAAGAACATGAAACTGTATGCGCTGTATGCGGTCAAAACTTGGAGTTTTTCTTCATATTTTGGAGGATGGCCCAGGCGATCCCGAAAAATGACTGGATGACACCCATGATGGCCATGGATTCCCAATATGAGATGTTTTTTTTTTTGGTACCCTCTGGTAAACTAACATAGCTATGGAAAATGGCCAATTTATAGATGATTTACCTATTAAAAATGGTGTTTTTCTATAGCTATGTTAGTTTACCAGAGGGTATTTTTGACCATGGCACTGCCGTGATTCACAACTACTTGGTCTTGAAAACCCCAGGACTGGGAACTGGCGAAAACCCCAGAAAAAATATCCAATTTTGGTTGGCAAGATTGGTAAGTTCACCCTTATTGGTGAAGTTCCCTTTTCTACCTTATAGCATCTTATAGCTACATTCATATCCCATTAAATCCCATTCATATGAATATTCCCAATATATCGGTGATTATATGATATTACTAATATTATTAATTGAACCTCATTATTCCATCAGCTATTACAATATCCACCTCTACAATATTTTGGTTGGTTAAATCACCATTCATATTGTAATATCCCATTAATATCCCAAAATGGGATTATAGTTACCACAATCTGTATATATATATATATATGTATCATAATATATATATATATTTGTAGATATCCCATTCATATTTTCATATTCCACTCCATCCCATTGGTGACAGGTCGTCCCAATGGTTCGATGGCAACCAAGGTGTTCAGCCGCCGTCCTGGCGACACTTCTCAGTCGGCACCAAAGTTTTGTGCCGGCGAAGGTGGAACGAGGGATGTTCGGGATGTTCCGGGGGAGATTTTATGGAGAGTTGTAGTAAAACCATACAAAAACCATACAAAAACCCATGGAAAACTCAAAAGATACACATGATTTGCTTTTTTTTTCGCGGAATGGTGTATTTTATGTGTATATAATAGGAACACATTGGTGAATCAAGATCGATTGTTGGCTTACTCGTGATCAATATGGGGATTTATCCTCCAGCAAACAGAAAATATGGAAAACCATGGGGAAACCTCTTGTCAGAAATTATCAACATGCATGGTGTTTTTCCATAATGTGTTGTAAACATTGACAGAGGTTTTACTTGAGAGATCCGACTGGAATAGATTTACACTAACGTACCAATCAGACCAATCAGAATTGGGCCTTCTAGAACTGGGGATAAATTTACCTGTGAGAATTTACACAAAAAGACTCAAGAACAAAAACATGGGCGAGACATAACCACCAGTTTGTCGTTCAGCTAACATGGAGATACCCTTTGGTAATTTGGCCTGGCAATGGAAATGCGCAAAGATACTATCACCACATTCAATAGGGAAATCCTCTACAGATGGGGATTGTCATTGCCTTTTTTTTCTTGTGGCTAGGTTTGTCAATACGAATGCTTGATTCTAGGCTGTTCTACGTGCAATCAACCAGAAAGATTCGATATAGTTTGCTTCAGGATTCATACTTGCTAAACAATAGTACATAATACAGTAGTATAGATAGTGATAGTGTATATATATAATGTGTGCCTCTGATTAGTGTGAGGGGCCCCCCCCCCCAAACAATTTGAGGATACTCTATAACTCGCACTTTTTTTTGCCCCCCCTCAACATTTTTTTGGTCAATCAACTTAAGAAAGGATTTCAATTTACTTTCAATTGATTTCAATTTATTTTCAATTGATTTCAATTTACTTTTAATTAATTAATTTACTTTCAATTGATTTCAATTGATTTCAATTTACTTTCAATTGATTTCAATTTACTTTTATTTTACTTTCAATTGATTTCAATTTACTTTCAATTGATTTCAATTTACTTTTATTTACTTTCAATTGATTTCAATTTACTTTTAATTTACTTTCAATTGATTTCAATTTACTTTCAATTGATTTCAATTTACTTTTAATTTACTTTCAATTGATTTCAATTTACTTTCAATTGATTTCAATTTACTTTTAATTTACTTTCAATTGATTTCAATTTACTTTCAATTGATTTCAATTTACTTTTAATTTACTTTCAATTGATTTCAATTTACTTTTAATTTACTTTCAATTGATTTCAATTTACTTTCAATTGATTTCAATTTACTTTTAATTTACTTTCAATTGATTTCAATTTACTCTCAATTGATTTCAATTTACTTTTAATTCACTTTCAATTTACTTTCAATTGTTTTCACTTTTACTTTTAATTTATTTTTTTTATTTTTTTTCACTCCCAAAAGTTGGTGCTCACAATAGAGTACCATCCAAACAATTATATTATTGAGTAACTGAGCCAATCATGAGGTATCCCCTTGAAAAATTGTCTGAGTGCTGTTTTTTAATAAGGGTTTAATAAGGCATCTGATTATTTGGGAAACCTTGCATTTTAAAATTTTAACACAACTATGGCTTTCTAAAGTGAAAGGACCAGCTTTACCCAAAGAAAGGTGGAGAAAGGGTTTTGCTTTTTTTTCACTCCCAAAAGTGGGTGCTCACAATAGAGTACCATCCAAACAATTATATTATTGAGTAACTGAGCCAATCATGAGGTATCCCCTTGAAAAATTGTCTGAGTGCTGTTTTTTAATAAGGGTTTAATAAGGCATCTAATTATTTGGAAAACCTTGCATTTTAAAGCTTTAGCATAAATATGGCTTTCTAAAGTGAAAGGACCAGCTTTACCCAAAGAAAGGTGGAGAAAGGGTTTTGTTTTTTTTTCACTCCCAAAAGTTGGTGCTCACAATAGAGTACCATCCAAACAATTATATTATTGAGTAACTGAGCCACTCATGAGGTACCCCCTTGAAAAATTGTCTGAGTGCTGTTTTTAAATAAGGGTTTAATAAGGCATCTAATTATTTGGAAAACCCTGCTTTTTAAAGCTTTAACATAAATATGGCTTTCTAAAGTAAAGGCACCAGATTTACTCAAAGAAAGGTGGAGAAAGGGATTTGTTTTTTTTTTTTTATCACTCCCAAAAGTTGGTGCTCACAATAGAGTACCATCCAAACAATTTTATTATTGAGTAACTGAGCCACTCATGAGGTACCCCCTTGAAAAATTGTCTGGATGCTGTTTTTTAATAAGGGTTTAATAAGGCATCGAATTATTTGGGAAACCTTCATTTTAAAGCTTTAACACAAATATGGCTTTCTAAAGTGAAAGGACCGGCTTTACCCAAAGAAAGGTGGAGAAAGGGTTTTGCTTTTTTTTTCACTCCAAAAAGTTGGTGCTCACAATAGAGTACCATCCAAACAATTATATTATTGAGTAACTGAGCCAATTATGGTTTTTTCAGGTATCTAATTATTTGGAAATCCTTGCATTTTAAAGTTTTAACACAAATATAGCTTTCTAAAGTAAAGGCACCAGCTTTACCCAAAGAAAGGTGGAGAAAGGGGTTTGCTGTTTTTTTTTCACCCCCAAAAGTTGGTGCTCACAATAGAGTACCATCCAAACAATTATATTATTGAGTAACTGAGCCAATTATGGTTTTTTTCAGGTATCTAATTATTTGGAAAGCCTTGCATTTTAAAGTTTTAACACAAATATGGCTTTCTAAAGTAAAGGCATCAGCTTTACCCAAAGAAAGGTGGAGAAAGGGTTTTGTGTTTTTTTAACTCCCACAAGTTGGTGCTCACAATAGAGTACCATCCAAACAATTATATTATTGAGTAACTGAGCCAATCATGAGGTATCCCCTTGAAAAATTGTCTGGGTGCTGTTTTTTAATAAGGGTTTAATAAGGCATCTAATTATTTGGAAAACCTTGCATTTTAAAGCTTTAACATAAATATGGCTTTCTAAAGTAAAAGGACCAGCTTTACCCAAAGAAAGGTGGAGAAAGGTTTTTTTTTTCACTCCCAAAAGTTGGTGCTCACAATAGAGTACCATCCAAACAATTATATTATTGAGTAACTGAGCCAATCATGAGGTATACCCTTGAAAAATTGTCTGGGTGCTGTTTTTTAATAAGGGTTTAATAAGGCATCTAATTATTTGGGAAACCTTGCATTTTAAAGCTTTAACACAACCATTGCTTTCTAAAGTAAAGGGACCAGCTTTAGCCAAAGAAAGGTGGAGAAAAGGTTTTATTTTTTTTTTCACTCCCAAAAGTGGGTGCTCACAATAGAGTACCATCCAGACAATTATATTATTGAGTAACTGGGCCACTCATGAGGTACCCCCTTGAAAAATTGTCTGGATGCTGTGTTTTAATAAGGGTTTAATAAGGCATCTAATTATTTGGGAAACCTTGCATTTTAAAGCTTTGACACAAACATTGCTTTCTAAAGTAAAGGGACCAGCCTTAGCCAAAGAAAGGTGGAGAAAAGGTTTGATTTTTTTTTTCACTCCCAAAAGTGGGTGCTCACAATAGAGTACCATCCATACAATTATATTATTGAGTAACTGGGCCACTCATGAGGTACCCCCTTGAAAAATTGTCTGGGTGCTGTTTTTTAAATAAGGGTTTAATAAGGCATCTAATTATTTGGGAAACCTTGCATTTTAAAGCTTTAACACAACTATGGCTTTCTAAAGTCAAGGGACCAGCTTTAGCCAAAGAAAGGTGGAGAAAAGGTTTTATTTTTTTTCACTCCCAAAAGTGGGTGCTCACAATAGAGTACCATCCAGACAATTATATTATTGAGTAACTGGGCCACTCATGAGGTACCCCCTTGAAAAATTGTCTGGATGCTGTTTTTTAATAAGGGTTTAATAAGGCATCTAATTATTTGGGAAACCTTGCATTTTAAAGCTTTAACACAAACATTGCCTTCTAAAGTAAAGGGACCAGTTTTAGCCAAAGAAAGGTGGAGAAAAGGTTTTATTTTTTTTTTCACTCCCAAAAGTTGGTGCTCACAATAGAGTACCATCCAGACAATTATATTATTGAGTAACTGAGCCACTCATAGGGTAATTAATATCTTAATGAATAATAAAGCAATAAAAAAAATAATTAAAAAAGGAAATAATGAAAAAAATGAAACAATAGTAAATACAATTAAAATAAAAATGAAAAAGTAAAAAGTAAAAATAAAAAATAAAATAAAAATAGATAAACTAAAAATAAAAAGAAATTAATAAATAAAGTAATTAATTAATTTCAAACAAAAAACATTTGGAAAAAAAAATGAAAAAAAATAAATCTGGAAAAAAATTCTCACAATAGAGGCTCCCCCCCAACAATTAGCATGTTACTGAATTAGGAGCAAGAAATTTCTCACAATAGGGTACCAGGCTTCTAATCAGAGGCAAACATTATATACATATCAGTACATCACCATTGATAGAAAGCATTGATTGATCATATCAATTACTGTATATCATTGATAAGCGAGGTTAGCTTCATACGTAGCGACTCTCCTGGGCGTTTTTTTGCGAATCGACTTATCCCCCTGTAAACTAACATAGATGTGGATAGGCTTCCTCCATGGGTTTCCCCGATTTTTTCGTGGGCCAGGCATCCTTTGATGCCAGCTGCGAAAGACGAGGCGGAAAATCCCTTGCTTCGCCCATGCCACTGACCCAATAATACTCAGTAATCACGTGGTTGCCACCAAAAACTCAATGAAGGTTTATAGCTGGGAAAATCCATGAACATCATCAATCTAAATGGATCATTTTCCATTACCACATTTGATGACCGGAGGGTAAAGTCTCTTCCCAAATGCTGCGTAAAGTGTGTCCGAGGATCATCCTACGGATCGATCAGTTCACTGGTTAGTGACCAAAGTGATAAGCCCTTTATATATTTTATATATGGGATAAAACCTACTTAGGGTAACTTAGGGTTCACTACCCAGGGCTACTAACCAGAAAAACGATTCGTGGGATGTTCCAAAAAAAGCCCTGGTTGCACCATTTCCACCTCAGAAAAGCCAGGTTTTCTGTTGGGCGCGTTGTCAACGTTGTCGGTGGCCACGGTTGCTCCTGTGGAAGCTGCGGCACCGACAGGTGGGCTGGTGGTAAAGCAAATGAATGCTTGATCATCATGAATGGGGATATCTTATCATGGTGATAAATAAATAAATAAATAGGTATATATATAATATACACGGATGGATGCAATGGAAATGAACAAGATGATAAATGATAACTGGCAAATGGAGAAAGCCATGGTGAAACAGAAATTCCAGGCTACACGGCTGACTGCTATTGGACGAACCCGCGTTACTAAGTCATGTAGATCAATGTAGATCCACATGGACCCCAATATTCAACCAGGGCTTCTAGGCCATGATATCCCCAGTATACAGTATATCCAGATTTCCCCCAGCATTTGTGGTTACAGCATTTTGGTTGGTCTAATCACAATAATCCCATTCCCCTAATAGACACCCCCAAGAAACAAATGGGGGGATTTACACTTATTTGGGACCATACAATCGGATTGTGAGTACAGCTTAATATTAGGGGATGGGATTTAAACAAAACACAAATGAATCTCAACGTTGCTTAGTTGACCACTATTCAACATTATTAGCACCTATTAGTCGATATTAACCACTGTTAGTTGGTTATAAACCCATGACCTCCGGTAATTAAACATAGCAATTAAACATCTCTCATTTCGTTCAATAATTTTCCCAGCTATAAACCTCCATTTAGTGCCGGATTTTCCAGCTAGCCATGTTTGAGGACATCAGAGGATATTCAGAAATATGTTAAGAACTGGGTTTGTTTGAACATAGGACTACATAGGCTACCCGATATTCCAATGGAATGGCATCATTGTCCCTAGAAAAAATTGCTCCTTATGGGTTTGATATATTTTCAGACAAGCCCAAGTAGCATCAAATATCTGTGTTATCTTTGGGAATAATAGTCAGCCCTAGATTTCCCTTATAATCCCAATATATATATATATGTATTATATACATATACATATACACATATACATATATATATACACATACATATATACATGTATACATACATACATACATATATATATATATACATATATATATATATATACACACATACATACATATATACCTATATACATAAATACATATATATATATACATATCCACATATACATATATATACATGTATAGATATAATATACATATACACATATACATGTATACATATATATATATATATACATATATATATACACACATATATATATATATATACATACATATACACATATACATATATACATGCATACATATATATATATACATATATACATATATACATATACAATCACGCACATATATATATATATATACATACATATATTCAGAAATATCTGTGGGATAGGACCACCAGTCCCCATGGCTTGCCCTTTTGAAGGCGCTGGCGCCGACGTTCTTCCGCCCTTTGCCGCTGCCTTCAGTCGGGGGCCTGGCCGGCAGTTTTGAGGAGAGAGATCACCATCAGAAATGAAGATTTAAGCAGATCTAACCACTAGAGATTTGGTAGATCTAATTATAGATAACTATGGTTAATGGGGTTTATCAACCAACTTATAACTGGGGGGGGCCATCCTGTAGAAATTTGGTGTTCATCAACAGAAATAGGAAAATCCATGGAAAATCATCCATGGATTCTTGGGAATTGCGGGATTTCATCCAACAAAAGTGAGAACCGACATGTGGACTGGTAATAGTTGATTTTTAGCCTTTGTTTTGGGCTACTTGCTCATGAGTTCAACGCGCCACGTGAAACCAAGCAACATTTTTTGAAGATCCTAGCAACATTGGGGACGTTGGGGTGCTCGGAGCAAATGCATTTTTTATGGGAAACAGATCATTGGGTTTGTGGAGTCAGACTCCTGTTGATGTTTTTCTTGTAAGTCATAAATGCATTGGACTTTTACTGATATGTGCTGCAACATTGAGTGTTGCAGGTGAGCTTTTCGGGGACCTTGTCCAGCAAATACACTGAACTGGAAAATTGCATGCGCATGGATACAAAGGCCGCAAGGCAACCAGAAAGCAAATACCAGTGACACAATAAAAGGCAATAAAAGGCATCCAGCCTCATCCATGTATCTGTGTTAAAGTATAACGACCCAGGTCGCGACGTCATTGGACTGATGGTAAATGTAAGTGGTAACTATATGATAATATATGATATATGTAGGTTAGTGAAGTATGATAGTTTTCCCAGATACCATGGTTATACATGTTATATATATATTATACTAACCATGATGATATCTTCACCCAGATACTATATATATATATACATACTATGATGTAATATACTAACCATAGATATAACCCATAATGTTCGTATATTAATTATATTACCCAAATAAAGATCATATTTACCAATGTTACCCGTAATGTTACTAAACATAGATATGATTTACCCAGATGTTTTTTCACTGTCCAATTCATGGCTCACAGCTCAGGTGGTGCCATCCAAGGCATCTCCCAAAATGTGGTGAAGCAGCTGATTCTTCATCCCTTTGACACGGCCGGGACGGGTTTTTCACCACGGGGAAGAACGGTAGAACGGTTTGGTAAGTTAACAGTGATCTATAACATATATGGTATACCATAGTATATGAATATCAATGGTACATACCATAGTATATGAATATCAATGTATATCATGAGTTTTGTTCGGTCGGATTTTTGGGTTGTACACTTGGACACACAACCATGTGAAACAATGGCATATACTATATATATAGTATGGGTTTGCTTCTTTTTCGTGGTTTTCAGTGATGAAGCAACATATCTCTAGAAAATGGGTCTACAATAATATGGAGGTTTCATATAGGCAGAATGTGATTTTTTTGGCGGGCTTGATCACTAGGGAACATTGGGGTTGGTAAGCGAAGTATTCATAGGGGTTATCCGTCTGAAAATTGGTGCCACAGCCAATTTTCAGTGGGAATTTCAGGACAAAATGGAGGTGCTGTACCATTTTTATTCATTTTTTAGGCGATATTTTGTGGAGATGTTCCTTGAAATTTAGCCGTTGCCTTGGCCAAAAATGGTAGGTACGGCCAATGGATCGGTTCGCAGGTTGTTGTCCCAAAAAAACGAGAGAACCGAAGCAACCCACGGGGACGAAATCGTTAGCAAAGTGGAGAAAAGGACCTGAGAAACAGGGTGTTTTTCAAGGGAAAGAACTGACTGTGCATTTTTTTGATATTGCCTCCTCTTCCCAATGCACAAATTGTGATGATTCCAATCAATCAGGCTGCAAAAAATGAATGCGGATTATTTCGGGTCTGGAGATGATGTTCACATTTTGGCAGTATTGGACATCAAATTCCGGATCTGTTGCTTGAGAATTATCGTGATTCACCCCCAGAAAAGCTGAGAGTCGAAATAGTGTAAAGTGTAAACAAAAAACACCCAAAAGATGATGTTGAAATAATGGCTCACAATGTTAACCTCTCAATTCTTAGATGTCAAAATGGTGGTTATCTGACCGCAAATTGGTAGCTGTTGTGGTAAAATCCATGATTTCTGATGGTTTTTTCCCTTAAAGCAATCCACTGACGTCATTTCATAAGATGACACCCAATAGCACAGTAACCACAACACTAACCACTTTTTGCCACTCAAGAAACCACTGAAAAACCAAGGGTTCCCGCGTCACTGTTTGCCCTGAATTTTCTCCCATTTTGCTGCATCCCGGTGAGGTGAAGACGCGCTTGCAGGCACAGGCAGTGGCCAGGGGCATCGATGACATCGATGCTCGATCTGGTGGTCATAGCTGGATATTCACTGGATATCATGTAATTATAAATACATATATATATATACATACATTACATTACATTACATTACATAATATAATATAACATAATATAATACAATAATATATATAATATAATATAATATAATAGAATATAATATAATATAATATCATATAATATAATATAATATAATAGAATATAATATAATATAATATAATCTAATATAATATAATATAATATAACATAACTTACATTACATTACATTACATCACATCACATCACATCACATCACATTACATTACATTACATTACATACATGCATACATACATACATATCGGAGATTAAGTGTATATCGTATATCTATTTTTTTTTTGGATACACCTGGTTCTCAACTTATTACTGCCCCTGTTTTTGGTTGTATGTTGGATGTTTGGTCAAAGACTCTACAGCTGAAAAGTTCTCTTTGAGGAGATTGTTGAATCTTGAGTAAAACTGATTCCACTGCAGAAGTGGGGTTCTCAACCCGTAATTTCTGGAGATCAACTGGATATATGTTGATATGTATTCATTACATTATGTAATCTATATAACTGGATAGTAAATGGATATATCATGGATATACCTGGATATTCACTGGATATATATATATATAATCGCATATATATATGTATATGTAAATATGTACATATATATATATATTTATATTTATTTATGTATATAAATGTCTGTATATATATATATATATATTATACATAACTAGAATTTCAGTGAACTAAATGTGGATAAACATGGTGGTTGGGATATGACTTGATATAAGCAGCAACAATGCTTGCTGCTTTCAATGTGAATGTCATGGGAATTTCATCAACAGATATGGGTAGAATGGACAGATACGAACAAGATGATAGTTGGGGATGTACCTTCTGGCAATATAACAGTGCGCTATGGTCGTTTGATGGCCCATTGGCCCATTTAGTTTGATGATGTTCGATGAATTCGCAGACATATTCAACCATGGTCATCTATACCATAGCTACGTATACCCGCTGGTAAACGAACATAACTATGGACAATTACCATTTGTCATAGGTAAACCAACGACCTAAATGGGCCATCTATACCATAGCTATGTAACAATTACTGTACCAGAGGCTTCAACCATTCGTGGTGTTTTTTTCTGCCCAGGAGCCTTGCATTTAGTCTTCCATGGTCCTCCATGAGCCATTTTTAATAAATATTTGTATCTACTGTATAATATGCAATATAATGTGATCATATAATAATTTATATACACATATGATATACATATATATATATATCATATATCTTCATCCATTTCTATCATCTTCCCAACCTTCCAACAGACCAAGGATCGGCGCGATCTTTTTAAAGACGTCTACCGCGGGTTGCTTCCCACCTTGGTCTCAGGGACGCCAGGCGGACCACCTCGGTGACCGAGGAATGGGGATAATCATCTAGAAATACAATGGGAAAACCATGGGGAAATGGAGGTTTTATGGGAAAATCATAGGAAAATCATAGGAAAATCATAGGAAAATCATAGGAAAATGCTGGTTCTATGGGAAAATCAAAGGAAAACCATAGGAAAATGGTGGTTTTACCCTCTGGTTTCGGTTTTGAAACTTATTTATGATAGCGTTCAGTTGGGAATTTTTCACTCCAATAACTATGGTTGATTATATTTGTAACTATAGTTTTCATGGGGTTTATAAACCAACAAACATAACTGGGGGCCCCACATTGTAGGTGATTGAATGGGATTTCACCAAGAAAAATGGTGATCAATTGGTGATTGAATGGGATTTCATGGAACTTCCAAGGGATTTAATCAACCAAGAATGGTGGTTGAATAGGATTTAATACGATTTAACCAGCGAATATGGATATACATGGCGAATACAATAGGGGAACACATATTTTTCATAGTAATTGAGAAAACTTCTGGGGTAACCCCCAGATAAAAGTGGTCAGGATTTGTGAATCCGCGGTTCTCAACCTAAAACGCTCCAATGACTTGGAACTGGGGGGTTACCCCCATGACTTAAGAAACATCCATACCTCATATGTCATGTACATTCATGTACAATATATTTACATAAACATATATATATATATATATACATATATCAACATATACATTCCATTCCATATACACATGATTTTGGATAACAAGGGGGGTACCCCCACTTTTAGAAAAGCTCCAAATATGCCATCTTGGATCGTGGTTCACCACCGGCCTTTCGGTGATCTTCCTTGGGGGATATCCTTGGGAACCGGGTAATCCAAAGGGAACGTGTTCATATCTTTTCAGGGGAAATTTAAGCAGAAATTCATCAATGGTTTTTGTATGTAGATTTTTCTGTTTAGTGGCGACAAATTATGATAATGAGTTTCTCCATTTATCATACTCTCTGGTTATTTAACATAGCCATGGAAAATGGCCCATAGAAATAGATGCTTTACCGATCTTTACCGAACTTAAAAATGGGTGGATCTTTCCATGGCGAACTGTTAGTCATAACCAGATGGTAATACTTGTATATCTATCATGATCTATCACATATCTGGTTGGTGGTTTCAAACATTTTTTATTTTCCATAATATATGGGATAATCCTTCCCATTGACTTTCATATTTTTCAGGATGGTTAAAACCACCAACCAGATATCATTTATCCAATCTAAAACGAATCGATGACTTCCCAGCCAAGTTCGATCGATGACCCGAATCGATAGGGGTGAAGTTGTGGCTGAGTTTCGCCCATGGAATCCACATTCGAGTCACTATACCCTCTGGTATCATCAAGCATAGCATCAACAAGAAAAAAAGATCAATAGAGTTTTATAGCTGGGAAATTCCGCTGTAAATGATGGATTTTCAGGTGCCATGTTTGATTACCAGGAGGTATATCATGTGTTTCTCCATATGTTCAATACAGCAGTAACATCTTACAAAAAAAACTTTCCCGGTCTACCTCAGATAAAAGCCACCAATCGCAACTGGTTATCATATCTACAACTAGGTGAACTAAAACTCAGTTGCGAACCTTAGGAAATTACTAGTTTGGTTATATATTATATACACTATATATGATATATATATATATTATATTCATCATCATCATCATCATCATCCTCATCATCATCATCATCATCCTCCTCCCCAAGATTTCTCCATATTTCTACCAGTTACTCTCTCCATGGGATGATTCTCCCCCGCTTCGCGCAGGCAGCGCCAGTTTCTTCGCGGCCAAAGAAGCCGCGCAGAGCGTCTTGCAGACCTTTCCGCAGCCGGTGAAGACGTCCTGCGGCGTGCTGGCCGGCGTCTTGTGCGCCAAGGCCAAGGGGGAAAACCGGTGGTGGGATGATGGTTAAGAAGCGGTTTTCGAATGGGTTACTCTCTGGTAATTTAACATAGCTATTGAAAATTGTGATTTATAGTGGATTTTCCCACTATAAATTGTGATTTTCCATAGCTATGTTAAATTACCAGAGGGTAAGGCGTGTGTGGAGATTTGGTGAACCATCTGGCAGAATGTGGTCAGATGGGAAGCCAGAACTGAACATTTCATGGAGTTTCGAGCAAGGAATCTGGCCACGACAAGGGTATGCCCCGTGGAGAACAAACCTTTTTTTTTGTTGATTTGCTGGTGCACCTACAGTTTACTATGTAGATTATTGAATTTGCATGCAAATATTTGCACAAGTATACAATTGTATATTCTCATATGAAAGGCAAAGGAGCCATGTTAACACACCATTTCAAAGGTCAAACCGTCCAAACCAGTCATGAATGGATTGCAGGATAGAAAAGTAGAAGGACATTTTGCACTTCAACCTCAAAACTGTCATCAGTTGAATCTTGAAGCACACAGCTGTTTGCTGTATTATCCCACATCCACCGTTCGGATGGTTTTGGGTGTGAGTATCATGGCAATGGTGGATATGTTTACAATTCTTTATATTTCTCTGCCAATGTTAGTTTCCTGGACATTACTTGTACCCGCCTTTACCCGCAGTTGAGCAGTGTCAATAATTGATTCTGCTAATCCATTCAAATCCCAATGTATTGGGTAGTGATACAACCCCCTAGAATCATAAACCAACGGCACTTCTTGAAACTGCTCATTGAAGAGATCTACTCCCATCATCCTCCATCAACCCTCAAAACACCCTCTGGTACTTTGGCATGGCTGGCTGGGAAATCCAATTTTCAATGGTAACATATATATATATATATATATGTATGTATGTAATTGTACGTATATATATATAGGACAATCATCAAACTAAATGGGTGATTCTACAACTAGCCGGCCTAGATTAGGGCCTTGTTAAACCCCGAGTCTTGTTGCCACCAGGAATTCCCCTACCGCTCCTTTCACTAGGCGATCAAAACACCTTTTGACGTGGCTGAAACGAAAGCCATGGCAAGTGTTGCGAAAGGAGAGGTTCCATGGCTGCAGCAGTGAGGGTGGAGTGGTCAAGATGCATGACATGTTACAGCAGACACTGAAGATTTTGGTCGGAACATCTATGAAGACAGTGTCATATCGATAATATGTGATACCCTCTGGTTTAACATAGCCATGGAACATGGCCCATTTATAGATGGTTCACCTATCAATAATGGGTGGATCTTTCCATGGCGAACTGTTAGTCACAACCAGATGGTAATATCAAATAACATAGATATGAAGGTACATCCATATCCATAATATCGATAATGGACTAGATATTATTGTTTTATAGATCCATAATGGATTAAATAACCTTAATATAAATATTTAATATATATATATAATTATATATATATAATTATATAATCATATATATATATATATATACGGATATGAAGGTCTAGATCCGACAAACATGGGGATACAGTGCGATCTAAGGTGAGACATCTGGGTCTGGGTCAAAACTCGTAGGTCATCCCTCGATGGTCATCCCACGAAAAAACCTGGTGTTTTCTCAGGCGCCCTGAGATTTCCATGAAGGATAAACCAAGGGTTACAACTAGTTACAACCATGCCTTTTTTGGATTTATATATTATACTGAAGGAGTTTTTATTGGGTTTAATGGGGTCTGATGGGGTTTGTTGACCTAAACGGCTATTTCCATAGGGAACATGATGATCATCCAGTGGATTTGGGGTACACTATTTTCAGACAAGCCATATTTGGGGTTGCAGGCTATGATCCTAGTTATATAGATGATTCCAGATGATTCCAGATGATGATACACAAATTATATATATATATATATATCATATTATTATATAATATTTGTGATGATATTTGTTCTGATTTTCTTTGCCAGTTGCACGGAAATGACCAGCTGGAATTCCATCCCCCGATCATGACAAAGCCATCATTGATTTGGGGCCAGAATAGATCGAATAGATCCAGTACTAAATCAGGATTGACTTGGGGGTGTTTATGCCTTTCTCGGGGACAGGGATTTACGACTCTGAATCCATTGGTTCTAGGTTCTGGCCATAGAAAGAAGGTACCCGGCCTGGTAAACATACAAAAAGCTATTGAAGCCATGGCCCAGTCGATAGAACGTGGATTTACCCATTAATAGCATGGTGATTTTCCATGGTTTTTTGTACGTTTACCAGAGGGTAAAACCACCATTTTCCTATGGTTTTCCTATGATTTTCCCATAGAACCACCATTTTCCTATGATTTTCCATAGTTTTCAAACAGATCTCCCGGGTTCTTGTTGGTCCACTGAGTTAACCTCCATATTTCATTAGCCTCTCTGAAGTTCACATAGACCCGTTCCCATGAGCTGGGTTGGAAGATGAGTTTCCACCAGGAAAACATGTTATTTTCAGGGTCAAATTCTGGTGATGTTTGGTGGAGGGGGTTTCTCCTCAGAAGCCATGGTTTCCAGCATTTTTTTACATGTACCCTCTGGTTATGACTAACATAACCATGGAAAAAATTGCCCATTTATAGATGATTTTCCCAGCTATAAACCTCCATTATCCTCCATTTATGGTTGGGATTTTCCATGGCTATGTTAGTCATAACCAGATGGTATTTCCATGCAATCCATTGGTATCGAGATCACCACTATCTCCCCGTGACCACGAAAAAAAACATTGAAGAACCCCATTTTTTAACCCCTGAACATTCATGAAAATATCGTCCGTGTTCAGGCCCGTGTTCTTTATATCCATTCTATGAATTATTGAATTCTATCATATATCCGTCATATATCCATGACAAAAAACCACGGAATATCATCATTATATCATATTATTACATATCCATGATATCAATCAACATTAAAATCATTGGTAATCTATACATAACCACTATATCACCTGGTTGGTGGTTTCAAACATGTTTTATTTTCCATAATATATGGGATAATCCTTCCCATTGACTAATATTTTTCAAGATGGTTAAAACCACCAACCAGATCATATCTATCATGGATAAGACAAGTTTCAAACCAAAAATCTGTGTTTCTGTTTGGAAAAAGCTGCGGCCTTTCCATCTTCGGCAAGCTGCTAAGATAATACCCCAGTTGTTCTCCCAGCGTTTTCCACGGTGACCCTCCTCCCGGTTTCGCGTTTTCCTGGCGCCAGGCCTTGGCCTGGGACGGATCTCTGCAGAAATTGACCTCGGCCTTCGAGAAGGCGTGGGTTAATGGATGGTTAATGGATGGTTAATGATGTGAATAAATCATGGTTGATAATGGTTCATGTGGTTAATCCATGAATTGTCCAATCAGCAATAATCCGTGAATGGTTTATTCTATAAGAAACATGGATGGTTAATGGCCATTCATAGTGGCGAATAGTGGTGAACACGAACTGTTTAATGGATTAATAATGGTTAATGGATTCTATTAATAGCATGGATCGTGGTGAATACCAACTGTTTCAATGAATTTAATGGTTAATATCTGTATGATTAAGAACCATTCATCCAGGCAAATTATAGTGACCTCACTGACATATTTCTGCAGATAAATTGATGGCAAACCCCCCATTTGATGGTAAATATATAGTGACCTATTATAATGATGATGTATCTGGATTAATTGTAGTGACCTCACTGTGACCTCACTGTGACCTCACTGGAATCATGGTTAGGATTTCGTTGGTTAAACCCTCATTTGCTGGTTGGTGGTTTGGAACATGGCTTTTATTTTTCCATAATATATGGGGTAATCCTCCCCATTGACTTTCATATTTTTCAGAGCGGTAGGTATACCACCAACCAGTTATGGTTATGGTTTTATGGTATTTGTGGGTTATTATATTATGGTATTTGATGGGTATAATGATGGTTATTTATGGTTATAACTCATCATTATACCATCATTATACCCATGTTAAACCATCAAATAACCATCATGTTAAACCATCAAATAACCATGTTAAACCATCATTATAACCATTATATATATATATTGATGGTTAAACCACTGGTGAACCCCCTTTTTCCACTGGTGAAATATATCCCAATTGGTTCCTGGCACCAGGAAGGCCTCCAGGGACTTTATCGAGGCTATGGCGCGAATGTGCCACGTGCCGGAAGGGCCGGGCCGGGCCGGAAGGGCCCACGAAAACCATGGCCATAGATTTGAAAGACATGGGAAAAACCCTCTGGTCCAAGATAACTATGGAAAATCATGATGGCCATTTTCAATAGCTATGTTAAATTACCAGAGGGTATCTAGTTCCAAGAGACATGTGAAAGGAAGGTTCTAGTCTATTACATACTGTCTAACAGATGTCTTTTCGAACTAGAAAATGGTGGTATAAAAATTGGAGAATCAAAGGAACATCATTGGAATATCATAGGAAATTCCAGAGGACAAACATCAATTAGTCAGAAGGGAAAAGATGTTTCAAACATCACTGGAATGATGGTTAGGACTGGGATTTGTGAAGGGTAACTGTCACAAAATAGTCAAATGGTTTTAGCAATGAGTGAAATATGATAATTTACCTAGAAGCATGGGTGCGTGTGATTTTGGTCAACATGTTGTATGAACAAACAATCTGATGGATTATTGCGGTCCAGGCCAGAAAGACTTTTTTCCAGGGGCGGAGGGTTTACTAATGGTCACACATGCCACAGTGTGGGGAATCTTTGCCTGGTTGAGTGGCAAGCAGGGCCCCTACCTATGGCAATTATGAACATGCCGTAGCCTGTGACTGGCAGACGACCCTAGCGAGATGATCTTTTAAAGTAGAATTCGTATACCCTCTGGTTATGACTAACATAGCCATGGAAAATCACAATTTTTAATAGGTAAACCATCTATAAATGGGCCATTTTCCATGGCTATGTTAAATAACCAGAGGGTATATTGAGAGTTCAATCATCATTCAATAGATGGTTATTGGCATTGATCCCAAAAATAGCTTGGTGATGTTCAGTTGGACACTTAGAACGGGCCCATCACATTGGATGTTTGGCAAACGCCAAGGGTCTAGCTTTGCAAATTGTCATTTTGAACCCATACCCCCAATTCACAGCCATTATCTTGGGGGGTTCTTAAATGGAGGATCCCCACTCGTCGCCATGCGGTAACCTATACTAAGTCATGATCATTCATGACGACTGGACGAACAACTGGCGGTACCTGCATGACTTCGGAAACCTCAAAATATGATCCATGGATTTTCAGGATTTTCAGGATTTTCACAGCCCAAAAATATGGCGGTAGGGGGTATGGGCGTCAGGATATTTTCTTAAAGCCCCAGTCGACTCACCCATAGCCATGCATAGCCCCATTTCGAACAGCGCCGCTTCTCAGGTGCTGTACAAACTCCCGGCTGACCTCGCCAAGTTTCTGGCCTTTGAGGCATTGAAAAGCACAGGACCCTATAGGGGATTCCGGGGGATATTGAAGTGGTGAGTGGTATGGCTGGGTACCAAGGTTGGGCCAAAGGAAAGGTTTAGTTGGTTAAGATGGTAGCTTAACTATTTAAGGTTAGCAATGGTTTATGGTTTATGGTGGATATATCTGAGGCTCACCTGATGGGTACCATATTCCTATGACATATGACGAGCTGCAAAGTTGCCCGTTTTGACAGACTGTTTCAGCCCACTGGTAGCATATCATCTCCCCTGTTGGGATCTATCGGATTGTTCTACTGATTAAAACATAAAGGGGACGGGATTCCACAAGCTGCTGTTGGGACTAGAGCTTGGGCTGAGCCCCATGAAGGCTTTGAAAGGGATGGATGCAACCCACCAAGAAGCATCCAACATATTCCAGCATCCACCACCCTAGCAGGCTCAAAGAATCCTTGTTGTAGTAGGTGAATACAGATGGTTTAAACCACACTTTTGAATATCGCCAAACTTATGTGATCATAGTTTTTTTTGGTGAATGTGTTTTATCATAGTATACCACACGTTTTTCTACGTGATACCTGTGAGAGTCTCGGTCAGCCTTTCGTAAGCGGTATCGACTCATTGGCGAAAATCTCCCAGGCCAGTTATTTTTTCTGGCCGGAAAAAAGTGTGAAAAATCCCAAGATTTTCATCCCCAGCAGTGGCCGAAATTGTTCTTATAACACCTATATATATATATGTAATATACATGTAATATACATGTTCCATCATTTTTCTTCCTGAAATCAGTATCCTTCCGATTGCAACCCACTGCACCAGATGAACAGCTGTCATTCTTGGAACCAACTTCATGCAGGCTGCTACACCTCTGTTGAATTGGAATGAAATCAGGATGTTTGGCAACCATTATTGATATTATACTTATTATAGTGTATCATAGACTGTTGCTGTTTCACACACTATTGTTGTGTTATAAACCAACTTAGCTAACGAACTGGGCCCCATCCTGCATGTTTGGCAACGACCCCGGCCACCAGGATCCCTCCCCACCGGCACGGCCGGCGCTCTGGCGACGCTGTGGAGCAACGCGGTGACCACGCCGCTGGACGTGGTGCGAACGCAGGTCATGGTGGAAGGCCCGGATCTCTGGCGATGGGGGTATCACCCCAGCAACAAAAACACCATTTACCCTCTGGTAAACTAACATAGCTATGGAAAGTCACCATCTTTGATAGGTAAATCAACTATTTCTATGGGCCATTTTCAATAGCTATGTTAGTTTACCAGAGGCTAGGAATAAACCACCCACTTGGGAAGTGTCTATACCACCTATTTATATCTATTTATGGTGAAATTGGGGATGCTACCCTCTGGTAAACATATCAAAAACTATTGAACATGACCAGTTTGAAGAGGTAAATCAACGAACTAAATGGGCCATGTTCCATATGTTACTTTACCGGGATTGTAGTGGGGATCATGATTTTGTGTTGGATTTCATGATTTTCCATAGGATTTTAAATGATGTAGATGGATTTTCAGTGACTTCAAGCAGTGATCATATTTTTTTGGAGACGGTTTATGGATTATTTCAGTGATTTTAGCCGGTTTATGGGGATTTGAGCCAGACACGTGATATAATATGGATATATATATATATATAATAGCCAACTTAACAACATGTGATTTTCATGGATTTTATGGTGCTTGGGGTCAAATGATTGGGTAGATGGTTGGGGTGAATAAAATTCGCTTGATCAATTATTTGGAGAGGCACCACCAAACCAGGTTATAGTACACCACTTGGGAATCGTGGCTGAAGAAAATCAAGAAGCACATGTTTGTTGATGATTCATGATTATGTGATTTTCCATAGATTCTGGTGAAATGTATGGCATATCATGAAATGCCTATTATTTGGTATACTGTATATCAGATTATGTTCATAGATTATACCATAGATATTGGAATATATTGGAATATTTTGTGGTCCATCCAATATCATTTGGCTGTCATATGGAGGTGTCCTATGGAGGTGTCCTATCGAGCCAGCGCGCTGCAGGCGCGCAGAAAGAGTCAAAGAACGTCCTGCAGAAGTTGCAGGACCGACTGGATAGGTATCTTCTGGTGTCGACAAAATGGGACAAATGGATACACATGGTGGTATTTTATTGGATTTTTTGGGATATTCATGGCGTATGAATGGAAGATATGAAGTTTGTATTAAAGTATTGTTTCAAAACATGTTGAATTTAAGCAACAATCATGGATAATCGATGGAGAATTATGGATAACTATTGGATAATTATTGATTTACCATTCGGTGTCATCAAACATGGGTAGCTGCAAACAAATGCTTATAAATGGAGGCTTTGATGGGAAACTTGTGGAACTAAATGGGGTAATTTCCAGCAAGCCATGTTTGATTGCCAGAGGGTAGTTTCATGCTTCAATCTTTTGCTATATATAATTATGTACTAGCCAAAAGTTGACTATGGGGAGTCATCCCAAACATGACTTACTTCGGAGTTAAGACTTGCAGTCATGTTTCCAGACTCAAAAAAACAACTTGATGCAGCAACGGGTATTCCCTTTACTAGTCAAACTATGGTAATAGAAATCGTTATTTTTGAAAAGTAAATCATATATATTTGGGTAAATTATAAGGACCTCACTGTTCTCCCTCACTGGAATCATGGTTAAGATTCGGGGAATCATCCCCAAATGGCGGAACCATTCAGGTTAGTGAAATATTATTTCATTTACCCAGATCCATTGATTATCAACGTAGCTATGGGAGATCACCATTTTCAATAGGTAAATCATCCTAAATCATCTATTTCTATGGGCCCCTGTTCCATAGCTACGGTAACCAGATGGTAAATCATATATTTGGATGAATTTTTATGACCTCACTGTGACTTCACTGCAAGGATGATTATGGGGGGAGTCATCCCCAAATGGCTTCAGGTTTCAGCGATTTTCAGGTGACTGAATTACTGTAATTCAGCCAGATACCCTCTGGTAAACTAACGTAACTATGGAAAATCACCATTATTAATGGGTAAATCAACTATAAATGTGAAAAATAGCTATGTTGGATTAACAGAGGGTAGATGCATATTATAAACTCTTAGGATTTCCATTGATTCCATTGATTCCATTGCCATTAGTGCCCATATTTGGCAGATGGAGAGGTTTTTTCTGTTTTCAGTGGGACATCCTGGGAATCTTCGGAACAGTATCGAGAATAGAAGTCGGCGTGTCACCGGTGATTACATGATTACATGGCGTGTCAAACCCCTCATGTTTCACACTGTTTCCTGCTTATATTTCCCTTTCTCGGTGGAATCCCAATGTTCATTCCACAATATCCGTATACAAACATATATTTCTCTGGTTGGTGGTTTGGAACATGGCTTTTATTTTTCCATTCAGTTGGGAATGTCATCATCCCAACTGGCGAACTCATATTTTTCAGAGGGGTAGGTATACCACCAACCAGTCATGTAGTCAATAATCGTCCATTGCATAATCATTAATATAATCATCATTAAGCATCCATAAAGTTCAGGAGGTTTCACCAAGAATTTACCTTTAAAGGTTATCATTATTAAGCTGTCCCAAAAGGTTGTGAAATCATAGAGAAATCCATCCCAAAAACCATCCACCGGATCAACCATGTCGGAGACCTGATGGAATATCCTATTCTCACTGCTCCAGTACATCATCCCGTAGTATCAACCCATCAATCGACAGCAAGATCCAAGATAGTCAAGATAGACATGGCTCAAGTTACCTATGAACTTACCATATTCCCAGGAATCACCATCCAGCTACACCACCTATAGACTCAACGGCTACCCGGCTAGGCTACGGCCACCGGTTAAAAAACCGGCCCTTTGCGCGCCGCTTAGGAGTTGATCGACACGGGCGACTCTGAAAAGATCTGGTCAGGTTGGACATCTGGATCTATGGATGTTCTAACTTGGACATTCCCATAGGATCCATGGTGCTGGTATATATTATATATGCTAACATTTGGGGTATATTGATGGTAAATGTTACCATATATAGCATACATGGATCCTATGGGATTTGGATGTCGATAGATGATGATTCATGGTTCTGAGTAAATTTCATCACGAACGACCGAAGCCTGTTTTTTTCCGAAGCCTGGATTCATGTTTAAGATTCGGGAAATCATCCCCAAATGGCCGAAGCATTCAGATTAGTGAACTATTATAATTTACCCAGATGGATGAGCTATTGGGATGTTTAGTTGATGTCAATGGGTAAATGGATCATTGATGTAAATCGATGTAAATCAATGTACAACCAATAGAAGTACCATCTGGTAAACTAACATAACTATAGAAAATCACCATTTTCAATGGGAAATTCCACTATAAATGGTCATTTTCAATAGCTATGTTAAATTACCAGAGGGTAATAGAAGTTTTTTCGGATGTCCAGCCTGGATCTCAATGGATGAACATGGATTCGTCTTGATTGGTGATTTATCTGAGCGTATCCGACTCAACATCGACATGTGCAGTGAATGCATTGATTCTTAAACAAAGAGTTTGATCAATTTGGGTTAATAGATGTTAATAGCCATTAATGTCCCTCATAGATTTCATTTCAATCCAGCATCATTTGGTAGCGAATGTCACGAGTTTGGGTTTCAGCATTAGTGCACGATACATATTAATTAGTGCGATTTGTCATCCCACTTTTGTTAGATCAGCATGATGGCTACCGACAGAAGGATGAGATTTCATATGATTTCTCCTATATAAATATATCACATCATCATCTTAACTCTTAACATAACTTACCATCTGGTTATTTAACATAACCATGGAACATCACCATTTTTAATAGGTAAACCATCTATAAATGGGCCATTTTCCATGGCTATGTTTATATAATAACCAGAGGGTAACCTGCCTATCACCTTAGATCAACATATCAACATTTTTCCACAACCATCGAACTGGAGTCCGCAGGTTTTGGTTGGCGCCTGGCGCGTGGCATCGTGGCTGGTGCCATTCAGTTCACCGTTCTGGAAGGCACCAAAGAGGCCGTCGAAGGGAAGGTGAGTCCGCGGTGAGTCGAAAAGAGCAGGGCGGTGAGTCTGTGGAGATTGTGGGGTGAAGTTGGTGGCCTTTTTTTTGTGGCCCAAAATGACAAAGAGTCGTGATTTTCAAGTGATGGACCAAACTATTTTGGGAGATTTTGGGTGGGAATTTAGCTTTGTTCTTTTTCTTGGGGGTGTTACGGGTTACTATATAGAATTCATAGTCATGGGGGTTGTAAACAACTTATATATAAGTTACTTGCAGGGTCACCCTGAGAAGAAAGTAACTGGCCAGTGGCCAAGTGGGGTTACAAGTTCCATGCCATTTATAACCTCCGGTACTCAAAGGTAGCCGTGGAAAATCCGCCATTGATGATTTTCCCACAGGATGGGGCCCCATAGTTATTTACTACAAGTTGGTTTCAAACTATAATAACAATAGTGTGTTGTTTACTTACAACATCTCAAAAAACTATATTTAGATGGGGTTATAAACCCACATAAACCCACAAACATCACTTGCGGGGGCCCAAAATTTCCATCTTTTTCCCATGAAAAGCTCCCAGCGGAGCACCCAGGAGTCACAAAAAAAGTGGGATGATCCGCCTCCAGGGTGGCTCTCAAAAGCTGGGGGGTCCACTGAACGATATCCACTAAGTGGGAAATACCCTCTGGTAAACTAACATAGCTATTGAAAATTGCCATTTATAGTGAGTTTTCCCATTAAAAATTGTCAATTTCCATAGCTATGTTAAATTACCAGAGGGTAACTATGTTATATACTGTTATACCCCATATTTATATATATATAATTACTGATTGGTGGCTTCAAACATGTTGATTTTTTTCCCCATCATATTGGGAATAACAACCTCAACTGACTGATATTTTTCAGAGCGGTTGAAACCATCAACCAGATTATATTTAATTAATTCTGCATATATATATATATGATATTATATGTTCCCTTCACCCTGATTCAAGCACCCCCCCAGATACCATAGAGTTTAGATGAGTTTAGCACGTACTCGTAGGGAACTGAATTCCACATATTTGCGACCATTCAGGGGATGGGATATTGTATAATTATTATATTTGTGTGTATATATATATATACCATCTGGTTATTTAACATAGCCATGGAAAATCACCATTTTTAATAGGTAAACCATCTATAAATGGGCCATTTTCCATGGCTATGTTAAAATACCAGAGGGTATATACATGGATAGGTATGGAATATCCGTGTTTGAAAACATTTATGGCTTATAACATGTTATAACCATTTCCTGACACTGCAAATCCAGTTGTTTCTTTAGATATGCCGAAGGATCAACCGACTGGACGACTATCTAAGGGGCATGAAGGGCTCAGTTGGAGAATAGGTTGGTTAGATCCCCATGTTTGATGATTACCATCTGGTAAACATACAAAAAACTATAGAAAATCACCATGTTTAATGGGTAAATCCACGTTCTATCGACTGGGCCATGTTCAATAGCTATGTAAACGTTTACCAGAGGGTAAATCACCAATTCCAAATTGTGGAGTAGAATCCAAGTTTTTGAGTCTGAGATCCTCAATGATTCAGGGTTAAACCCAGATGCGGGAAATAAATGAATTCACCATTCTGTGCAATTGTTCAAGGAGATTATCATTGTGGGCAAAAACACCATTTCTATGGGTTAATCGCACTAAGTTTTGTGAGCAAAATCTTGACTTTTACTGGTTAAACCATGTTAAACCATGTTAAACCACCATGTTTTCCTAGTGAAACCATCATTTTGCTTGGTGAAACCACCATTTTCCCCTGGTTTTCACCAGCCTTTTTCGCAGGACCAAGGCATCCGTTGGCTCCAGCGTCGTTGGCCCAGCCTGGCAACCTCGCTGCAGCGCTGCCAAAGCGCCTTTGCGAAGAGCGCAGCGCTGGCGGTGCTCGTGGAGCCGCTCGGAGAGTCAGATTATTCATGGTAATAATATTACTATGGTAATATTACTAATATATGGTATCTATAATATAATAAAAGTAATATATGGTATATCGTCAGTAATATATATGGTTATACTAATCTGACTAATATATGGTAGTAAATAATGGTAATACATGGTAGTAATATATTAATATGGTAGTAAATAATATACTAGTCTGATTAATATATTAATATGGTAGTAAATGGTAATAAATGGTAGTATACTAATATATGGTAATATTACTATGGTTATATTACTATGGTTATATTACTATGGTAATATTACTAATAATTATTCATGGTATTAATATAATAAAAGTAATATATGGTATATAGTCAGTAATATATATGGTATATAATACCAGAATATATGAATATAGTATTTATATGGTATCTATAATATATTACTATAGTTCATAGTATATATTACCATAGTATTAACCCTAGTAATAACCATAGTATTATAGATTATTAGTAAATGATATAATATTACTATGGTTATTTACTGTATCTATAATACTATTAATGGCATTAATGGTTATGTAAATGGTAATATTACTAATATATGGTATCTATAATATATTACTATTATTCATAGTAAATGGTATCTAATATTACCATGGTATTACTAATATATGAATATATTCTATAATATTACAGTAAATGGTAATATTACTATGGTTGTTTACTGTATCTATAATACTATTACTAATATTACTAATATTACTATTCAGATTAATCCTAATATTACTATGGTTATGGTAGTTCTAATATACTCATTAATGGTATTAATCCTAATATTACTATTATTAATATTACTAATATATGGTAGTAAATGGTAATATTACTATATGGTTATTTACTGTATCTATAATACTATTAATGGCATTAATGGTTATGTAAATGGTAATATTACTAATAGTATGATGATGATTATATTTATTATATATTATTATTATCCATTTCCATGGAAATGTCCACTACAAAAAGGGTATTATTATTATTATATGCCGGTTGGTATTTCCACTACAAAAAGGGAGGACATATTATTGTAACTGGGGCACAGCTGCTCCTGGTGTATTCCATCGTTGATATGACTATTATTACTATTATCCATTTCCATGGAAGTTTCCTACCATTTATATCACAGATATCCTTTTAATGATGTTTTTTTAGATCATCACTATTTAGTTTTTCAGATACATCTGGTTGCTGGTTTGGAACATGAATTTCATTTTCCACAATATATGGGATGTCATCCTTCCCATTGACTAATATTTTTTAAGATGGTTGAAACCACCAACCAGTAATGGTAGTAAGTAGTAATATTACTAGTAGTAATAATAGAAATAGTAATAGTAATAGTTAATATACTTACTATTATAATAGTTAGTATTAGTTTGTTTACCAGAGAAAAATACCTATACAATAATAGCAATACTGTAGTAATAGTAATTATACGAACACTAATAGCCATAATATAATAGTATGTAGTATTGACTTACTATAACATTAATAGCTATTGAACATCCTAAAAAATAGTTCGACGATTTGCCGATAGATTTCTGGTGATTTTCCAGTTCGCAAATTGTTAGTTTAACAGAGGGTAGTAGCAATAGAGATGAATATTTAGGGGGTCAACTCAACCTCGGTAACAATGTTACTACTAGCAATTATTGACCTAACTATTCAATAGAGAGAGATTGGTATATGAGTGATTAGTGACTAGGTAAACCTTGGGTAGTTGAATCCTGAATAATCTTTTGCTATAAATAGAAATTCCTGCTAACCAGCTAACATTTTTTTGCAGGGTATCTAAGATTGGCAATGGTAATAGATTACTCTACTTAATATGAGTAATAGTATGAACTAAATTAAATTGTGATATTAACTAATAGTCGTAATAATATTGTGGATAGTTGCAACAGTTTGCACCAGTTGGTATATTAGGTCAGGTTTATCCCCTTATAATCCCATGATTTACAGCGTTTCATAGTTACCTAACGGTTGCCAACTGGTAACCTCCCAGTGCCTAGGCCCGGTGCTGTGGTTTGCCTCTTGGCTGGTGCCTCGCGGATGACGCCATTAGTCTTCTTTGCGCGACTTGGCCTGGAAAGTTGGTGTCAATGGATTGATTTACATGAGGGAAAATTTACAGGAAAAACCCATATATAAACAATGGAAATATGGGAATATAATGGAATATATCAATTGAATATATATATATATATATCAATTGGAATATGGGAATGTATGAACATATTTTTATGGACAGTCCTGAATATATGGGAATATGTGAGTATCAATATTAATGGAATAATCTCCAGTAGATTTCAACATGTGAAAGTTGCTGGAGATTTCAAGGGTCCAGTGAGTCCAAATAGTCCAATGGTTTGGATGGTTTGGAGGGATGGATTGGGATGGTTTGGAAGGACTAGCCTCTGGTAATTTGTTACATAGCTATTGAACATGGCCATAGAAATAGTGGATTTTCCCATTAAAAATGGTGATTTTCCATAGCTATGTTAGTTTACCAGAGGGTATCCTTCTAAATATCTTATATTTCCAGGCTGGTATAGACTATCCAATGGTTTTATTGGAACCTATGAACATCTATGAGCTATATAACCCATGATAGGAAGATTTATTCACCAACATGTATGATAAGATCGGATAGATGTATTTTTCATGGTTTCTTTTTAAGTATATTGAACCCAATTTGTGTTTTCTTTTAAATGTGTTTTTGAACAAGAACTATGGGAACATGACCGGAATGTCATGGAACACTATGTGTACGTATATTATAAATTTGTAATGTATGAGTATGGATATTAGCTTGTATAGTGGAAATAGATGGAATTAGAATGAAATGTGGGAAAAATCATGAATGCTGGTGAGATAATGGAGCATAATTGGAGAAACAAGCAGCTAGTGAGGATTTGATGGGACTATAATTTGACTATAATATATATATATATATACAGTATGCATACCCATAAAATCAACAATATGATAGTTAGTAACAATGTCACTGGTCCAAAGATTAAGTAATGCTGGCGATTTAAGGTAATCATTCCTTAACATTAGTTTTCTCTATGGTCCCAGGTGATTCTATGCGATTCTGAAATACTCTGCACATCAGCATTTGTGTGTGGCTGAGACCTGATTGTACTAAGCATTCATCTTCGGGGCCCCACAGACTTGAGATATTTTGACCTCTTGGGGAGATATCTGAGATCAGCAGATCTGATTGCTTGTTTAAATATCTGGGATATCTGGGATCTTGGATATCTTGGAGATATACTTCGCAGCTTTGAATCGGAATTGCTCCCAGAACTATGAGGGAAACGCAGGAGAAACATACAATGCGGACTGCGGACTGAGGCTGAATCTAAGCGGAACGCTTGCGAGGCCTTTTGTATCCTTTGTTAGACCGGGAGTGCTGGGGTGCTGTTGTTTGAAAGATCCTCCAATTTTTGGCAGGAAATTCCCAGTCCCATGTTGGAATACTGGAGGGTATACAATAGCATTGGTTTGAAGGAAAATGTCGATGAAACCCTCCAGGATTTTTTCGGGCCTGAAGACACGGATGGCCAGCACCGGATGGTGGGATCGTTTTGAAAAAAATCGAAACATCTCTGTTGGGTATATTCCGTTTAAAAAGAGATCCCTACTATACTGCCATATCCCCATATGTTCTGCTTACTGCAATGTGCCCCCCACCCAGTTGGTTTGCAACCCGAATTAACTCTGGATATATCTGCTATAAACCTTTGTTATATTAGTCTTAGCTATCTATGGGGAGCCACCTTGTCTATATGGCGTTTTTGTTGCTTATATAAATCACTGTAAATAAATTCCATTGAATCATAAATTCATTAAATCCACATTTTGGTCGGTGATTTTCCCAATTTCCAACCAATCCCTTTCACCTAATATTAAACAATAGTAAGCACTCAACCAAGGTTTTTCTTAGGGATTTGCACTTGGGACCATGGAATGGCGGTGTTTTGATATTGGGATGGGATTAAATGTGTCTCTATTCCCACGGGGAGATATGAACAGGTAAAGGGATGAATGCTGATTAATGTCATTATCACCATTCAATCCCATGAAATCAGCATTTTTCTTGGTTAAATCAGCATTTTCCTGTGGTTTTCCTATAGTTTTCCTATGGTTTTCCTATGGTTTTCCTATGGTTTTCCCAGCTGCCAGGTTGCTGCTGATTCGCTGCCTCGCCGCCACCCTCCCCGGACCTTTGGAGGTGTTTGTCACAGCATGTGGAGTTGAGGAAAATCATGGATCTGGGTAAATTATAACGACCTCACTGCGACCTCACTGGAAATCATAGTTAATAAGGGGAATCATCCCCAAATGGCCTTATTTCAGGTAAGTGAATTATTATAATTTGCCCAGATGGATTTATTGGGGATATAAAGGGTATATTAACTGGTTGGTGGTTTCAAACAATTTTTATTTTCCACAATATATGGGATAGTCCTTCCCATTGACCAATATTTTTCAAGATGGTTAAAACATGTTAAAACCACCAACCAGTGAATGATAGATTATATAGTATATAGTGGGATATATGATGATATATGATGATATATGATGATATATGATGATATATGATTATATATGATGATATATGATTATATATTGATGATCTATGATGATCTATGATGATCTATGATGATATATGATGATATATGATGATATATGATGATATATGGGATATATGATAGAACTAGTAAATAGATAGTTAATCGGATATTTACTCGATCATTTTTTGGATGAATTGGATATTTTTGATGGGGTATATGATAACAATAATGGATCATCAATGGATAAATTGTGATTCACCAATCATTTTTAAATCGTGAGTAATGGAGGGTTTTACCAATAATCATGGGACACTATATGGAGTCATTAACGTATGATTCGTTGATAGTTATGGGTGTTACTCTCCAGTGTCATCATGGCGGGCTATGCAAAATCCCATCAATAAATGGAGGTGTTACTGGAAAACTCATCGAACTATATAAACGGAGGATTTGATTACCCTCTGGTAAATTAACATAGACCCTGAGAATCAGCAATTTTTAATGGAAACTAATCTTCCAACCCCTATCTGCCAGGGTCTATGTTAATTTACCAGAGGGTAACAGAAGATGGGGATATAACCTACCAGTCATATATAATAATGTGGTAAATGTCTGGGGAAGCAATGGTAACATGTTTGTTTTGGAACCCTTATTCTTGAAACCATCAATGGAGTTTTTGTTTTGATATCTCACCAAATGTTGACTCTGCAAATGGGTATAGGCGTTTCCGCCTATCCATTCAATTGGTTTGATGTTGGTAATTAGTGAGGTACTGTAAATTGTCCAGATTGTTTTCCCAAACCAGCTAGTTTGCTTTGCCCTCATTCGTGTGGATTGAATGCCCAGTTTCACGATCGTTGATTCAGCATTGCGCAATGTGTTGGGAGTACAGAAGTTACATAAGATGAGAAATATATGATTGTACAAGGTGGGCTCTCCAATGAAGTGTTTTATTTTAACCCCATTAACTATAGAAACTATAGCTATATCCCCTTTTCACCAAGTTATGATTACCAACTCAACGATTGTTTTTGGGCCCCAGATTGTATATGTCTAGTCTCAGCTTCAAGTAAATTTCCTGTCCCCTTGAAGTATCTATCAGGTGTTTTGTGTCATGATGTTCCCGTAACACTGCCGAAATCGTGGTAGTGTGGGAAAATTATGGGAAGCTTACACATATACTATTCCCCATTCCCCAGTTTTCACCAAGTTATGCTTACCAACTTAGCTATCGTTCGGGGGTCCCACCATTAAATCCTCATGTTGACTGGTGAAATTCCCAATTTCCAAGTAAACACACCCTTCACCAGTCAGAATGAGTAATACTCCTAATATTGAACAATAGCAAACAACAGTATAGTCAATATTATTTCCAAGTCAATTGAATGATTTCCTTCCCCCTAATATTGAACAATAGTAAACACTCCCTTCAGAAAACAGGGTTTTTCTTTGGCATTTGCACATACCAATGGGGACCCTGGTGGCTGCTGTTTTTCCCCCTTGGGATGGTCCCATCTGATTTAGCCATGGTTTCTGGTGGCATTTTTCACCATGGCTTGTTGCTGAAAAATCCTATTACCATGTGGGTTTGCCATGGAAAGATCCACCATTTTTAATGGGAAGAACATGGATTTATGGGAGATATAGAGGGTATAGTACCCTCTGGTTATGACATTCACACAGTTTGCCATGGAAAGATCCACCCATTTTTAAGTTCGGTAAACCATCTATTTCTATGGGCCATTTTCCATGGCTATGTTAAATAACAAGAGGGTAAATCAAATGAATTTCCTTACTAAATCCCCATAAAATGAATTTCCTTACTAAACCCCCATAGATACCTTTTTTGTATCAGTGGCTGGTTTTTCTGCAGGCTCTGCTGCAGCTGGTGCGGCATTTCTCGTTGCCTTTGGCCATGCTGATGGCGACCATCAGTGGTATTGGCTGCATAGGCCGGGCAATTTTAAGCGGGTGGAGGACAACAGATATGCGGGATCCATATATATATATATATATATATAGAACCCTTACATACTGTGGATGAAAGAAATCCTGCATCACCTTGGATGGTCGAAACCCTATAAATAATGGGATAAACCACCTATCAACTGGTGCAGGATTTATTCCATCCACTGTATCTATCCATGGTATTCGTTATTTCTACTGGACAATTATTTCCAAGGTGTTGGTTGATGTTTTTTTGCAGCGTTTCGTATCTTTTCGGAGGTGGGGGGTGCCATGTTTCTGATTTTTAATATTGAATGCATGTATATTTTTTAAATTAATTCTATGCTTACTCAGATGACAATCGGGAATATGTAAGTATATCAGACCTCAATACTCAATAGATATTAGATACAATAGCATAGTAAACCCCTACATTAATGTTAACCCTGGAATTTTGGCGCCGGCAGTTTTTTTGGGGGGTACCAATCTTAGTTGTATTTTAATGACCATTTTTGGATGGTAGATTAATAGAAAACACACATCTTGTCATTCAGCAATCAATCCGGGGTGTTTGTTAAGCTTGTTCACCCAGTATATGGAGGCGTCGTGACGTCACTTGAATGATGGTTTATATATATATATATACATATACATATATATATATATATGATATATATGTATGGGGGAAACATCCCCAAATGGCCGTATAATAACAGCTGTTTTCAGATTGGTGAATTCTTTCAATTTAGCCATTAATATATATATATATATATATGATGATCTATGTGTGATCTATGACGATATATGGATGTTGCTAATAAAGCACTTACTAACTGGGGATGTTACCATTGATTAGGCTCGACACGTACTTGTAACCGACTGAATTTGAGATCCGCAATGAAAAACCAGCAATGATGAGCCGATATTGGCTTCTTGCATTGTACAAGAAGGGCATATGAAGATGAACTCCTAGAAATAGGAGTATTACTTTACTCCGGAAAAA
This sequence comes from Cladocopium goreaui, assembly GCA_947184155.2. Taxonomy (NCBI): domain Eukaryota; class Dinophyceae; order Suessiales; family Symbiodiniaceae; genus Cladocopium; species Cladocopium goreaui. The sequence goes on along the minus strand of CAMXCT020001592.1, from coordinate 90,376 downwards.
AAGAGCTTTACATCCCCATCTCTAGTAACGTGGGAAATTCAATGCCATAAACAACAACCATGTGGGAATGGGAAACAAAAATACCTTATATGGTGATTTTGGAGATGAACATCCACAGCTCCACAGGTCTGTTGCGCGCAAAGGCTTGGGCTGCGAGGGTAGCGTGGAAAGTTTACAGCAAGCCTTCGACGAAGCATTGAACTGTAAATCCTTGGGATAGTGATGAATTACAATGATGTTTCTTGGGATAGTCGTGATATGTTGTGATGAACTACAGTAAAAATAGTGATTCATATAAATTAGTGTTCTATTTTTGGGAGGGATGAATTACAGTACTTGTTCTATCTTTTTGGGGCTACTATATACATGACATGGCGTGTTTTGGCTTCGATGGATATAATTTGAACATGATTATGTCAAACCGTACTCAGTTGTGCAGCACATGGTCGAAATCATCATCAACGAAGGGCTTAAAATACGCAACAAAGAGGATGGAAGCAATACGGAATTCGGATCCAGAGAGATAGGACAGGCCAAGTTACCTTTATTCCTTTAAGGGTCCTTTAGTGTTCACCATTTTCACCATTGGCCAATTCATGGTATGATAGAGAATCGCCGTCGAAGCTTCGGACAAAATCGCCGACTTCGGTGCGTCGACTTAGTCGACGTCGACAGGGGGGCAGCCTCTCCAATGGTGTAATCAGAATTTCCTATTACCCTCTGGTAAACATACAAAAAACTATGGCAAATCACCCTTTTTAATGGGAAAACTCACTATTTCTATGGCCATTTTCAATAGCAAACTGTTAGTTTACCAGAGGGTAGAGTTACCAAATGTTACCATTTACTACAGTTTGGTTTACTTGTCAACCAAATCCATGTCAGATTAGATGAATTTTTAGTCTAATTCAGATGTGAAATGAGTCACGGGTAAACCTTGGATTGGAGGTTCAGTATACAAATGGGATATTTCTCTGTATAGATATCTATGGGAGTCTATGTATACAATTGTATAGATGCATATTAGCCAGCCAAAGAGTTGCGAGTTGTTGTTCTGTTTTTTGCATGGCATCTCAGATTAGCCGAGTTATAGTGTTTTGAGATGTTTCGGAATGTTTGGGGAGGAATTCTAAAGAATCAGACAACCCGAGTTGTCCAATTTTTTGGGTAGAAAAAATTGTTTTCCACATCATGGCTAACCTGGACTCAACGTTTTTTGGCAGAGGCATCCTGGGTGTTCCTGGGTCATGATTTCTTAGAGAAGGCATTTTGAGGGCCAAATGACCTGCCTTTGGATTTTATTAAATTTGCAAAAACTGCTGTTGTGTGCCGGCCATCGCTTGTATTACAGATGAATCAAACAGACTACAAGATTGGCAACAAGATTCAAATGTTTTGTGGCATCCACGTGGCTAACGCGGACCCTGATTCTTTAGAGATGTGCTTTTGTATTCGTGTTTTTTGTTTTCTTTGTAGTTGGTTGCCTGGGTCATGATTTTTAGAGGGCGTCAGACCCCCAGTCATCCTAGGTAGTGATTCTTTAGATGTGCCATTTCAGTAGTTGGCCTGCGGTGCGTAGACGGCCGTGTGGTTTTGTAGTTTTTTTGCACGTTTTTGGGGGTGGGGTGGTGCAATACCGTCATTCGCTTTGCGTTCTCATACGGATGCTGCATGCGCTACCTGTGTCCAGATGGAAACAAAGCATGGCCCGCTGCAGCCGAAGCTCGTAGAATCCCAGTGCAATGTGTAGTTCACCAAGTCAGAAAATTCACTTCTGTATGTCCTGTTCGTTAGAACTGCAGGGACACGGATATTAGATAGAAATTGGCAAAATTTGAAAGACTTTTGGCCAAAGCACATGTGACATGTGCCTAAAGTACAAAGAGAAAGGGCACAGTAAGACGCACCCCAGTGTTCCTGACTACATATCCATGTGGTGTTGTTGACAAAGTCTCGGAACGACTACACCAAAGAAATTTCTGGCAAAGCTGGAAGAATTGCTGTGACCAACGCCATGGTGAAAAAATGATGCGGGCCCGAAGTAGTTTCGTCACAAACCGTGAAAAGTAACACCTCGTTGTGGCAAAACTACATGTTTTGCAACTTTAGCCTGTAATAACCACTATCAAAGCACCAAAATTTGGATGCATGTGAAAACCACTGTAACGGTGTTCTTCACACAGTGGCGACCTATACATTGAAACTCACAAAACGACACAGCCGTCTATGCACCGCAGTCCCAGTAGTTCAAGGTGGACTGCCATTTTTGGTCTAAAAAATCAGGCGCATTCCCCGAAGGATGTGTACTATAAGGCTACTTAACTTGTTGTCTGAAAGCAACACTCCTTGCAGACTGGCATAAAACTCTATAAGATAATGATATGCAAACATATCTTTGTTTGAATAAAAGACGTTTTCCCACCCTCCGGTAACCAAACATGACAATGGAAAACCCATCTGTATATATACAGTTATATACATATATAACATGATAGAACTATATATATATATACACATAGATTACCTTCCCGTTATTAAAACGTCCATTTATACAGCCATACTAAAATGTTGATCTGGAATGTCATTGCGGATTGTATCTCTAGACCGTTTCAGACCAATACCTGAGAAAAAAAGAAACTAGCTACAGGGACTTCATGGCCTCACTAGAAACGCCACAGTTTCAAGAAGCAGATGCCACACAAATACTGAGGTCCGTCCTTTTCCAATGGACGTACCTTAAGTGGAAAACACAGTAAGGTTGGCTGTTTTGCTTCTTTGTGAATGCTAATTACAGTAATGGTGTGGCGAAGAATATCTTGCTCGCTCTGCTCCTTTCGCCAAAATCTATTCCGGAAGTTGGTGTGGGTGTCTAAAACAGGCTACATAGTCTTAGCCAAACGTTTCAGCAGTTATCACAGGATTGCAATTGAGGGCGTGATAGATCATTAAGCAAGTGCAGCAAGTTGACGACGCAGGGGTTACGCAAACAACAACATTCGACATGAACTATTCTGCCGTGCAGCCGCGCTGTGTGGACCAGGGCATTATCATGCTCCCACTGCCAGGGTCAAGCTTGTCGTGCATGCTGACCCGTGCTCAAAAGTATCCGCGCTTTCTGTGGCCACAAGATGAGCATTTCCCGGCGTCGCAACGGCCATGAGATTATAGACCGTCAGGCACTCTTAGCGGAAACCATTGGCGCGCTCCTGCCACTGATCCTGTTGAGTACATGAGTCTGGCAGCCGCGCTCACAAGCGCCCAGCGGCCAGGAGGAGCAAAGAGAGGAGGAACCACCAGGCAACAGCGGCCACGAGCTGAGTGCAAATAGCGATTGCGGCGTCGCAAAAGTAGCACTTCAGGTCGCACCGCTTCAGTGTTCGGTTTGACATCATGCATCGACATGTACCTGTATATAGTCAGTCTGCCTGGTCACACACGAAACATAGACCATGTCAAAGTAGCACACGAGTCCATATGGTCGCTGGCGCGTGCAAGAGAAACATGCAGAAACAGCCTGGGAAAATTTGAATCAGACTCATATAAGAACAATAACGGTGACGATCGCGCACTCCCCGACAATTAAATGACCTAAATTTGTGCCATGTTACTACTACCACCATAATTTCCCTTGATTTCAACGGTTGTTTTTCTTTAATTTCACGGGCGCGAAATCTATGCCCAGCATGGTGCAGAGCAATCAGGAAAGGCGGCCGGGCCAAGGGCAATTTTTTCTTGAGCATCAACCAAAATGATCATGTGTACAGAACCACGGAAGATTCTGCGACATTGCCAGCACCAAACATGGCTCTAACAACCAGACAAAACACTGGGCAAGCAATTGTTGGAATTAGGTGGCCTGACGATTGCAACTCAATCGATCCTGCAACTGTGGTTTCGGATCAAGTGAGTGACGTGAGAAATTTAAATCGAGAGGAGCACAAAAACACAAAACATCATCATGAAAATTGTCCATGTTAAATGTAATGGACATGAATTGCCAAACATGTGTCTAAAACATTCTAAAACCATATTGGCAATGGAGATGGCCTATGGATGCCTATGGCCTATGTTATTAGCAGAGCAGTCAATAGTCCGGTGTGGTCACATAGGCGTTTGAATATTGCACTTCAAACGTTTGTTTGTAAACAATGGCCATGACGGCATGACAAAAATTTTGCACACATGTTTCCAACATTTTTCACCTACACCCCATCATGATTTATTGTTTTGGTGCTCGCGCCATCATTAAGTTTAGTTCGGTCGAGTTCATCGAAACCATGGCACCAGCAGGCGCCGTTGGAGCGGCTGGACCATGTGACACTCATGTTGCATGACAACATGATCCCTCATTTCATCTGATCTCCAACACTAAAACAGTTTGCTAGTGAAAATTGCCATTTATGGTTGGTATACCCACTAAAATTAGTGATTTTCCATAGTTATGTTAGTTTACCAGAGGGTATTGGATGTTTTTGGAACATCGGACAAGTGGCCATGGAAATTGCCGACAAAAACATGCAGCAATATTCCCATACAATGCAACTAAACGCCATTTTGCGGGGGAAAAACAACCAATGATGTCCTGTTTGTTTTTTGCATTTTACACCAGTGTTATATATTCCGAAGTAATTCCATTATTATGATATTTGTCTCTAACATTTCACTTACACAATTGAATGATGTCGTACGAATCACATCCCATTGGGTACCAGGTCCTTTTTTGATTTTCAAAATTCAAACGTTGAAACCCTATAAATCCAGTAGTAATACCAGTAGTACCGCACAAGGCGGTGGCGGAAGTTTCAAAAATAGGAAACCTACAGGACCTATAGGAGAGATTGGTTCAGAGCGAATCCACTGATGGACCGAAAGGTGGTTGGAGCTGTGTTTTTTGGAGTGGCTGCAATGGTTGCAGTGGTCACCTGGTCGGTCACCTCACCCACAACTGCTGGATGTAGTGTGATGTAGCGCAGCTGTAGTTGTAGTTGTAGTGTAGTGGAGTTGTAGTTGTGGTGTAGTGTAATTAGTGTAGTGTAGTTGCAGTTGCATTTGTGGTGGTGTAATGAGTGTAATGTAATGTAATGCAATGTGGGGTAGGGTACTGTAGTGTAGTGTAGTGTAATTGAGTGTGGTGTGGTTTGGTGTGGTGTGGAGTGTAGTGTAGTGTAGCGTAGTGTAGTGTAGTGTAGCGTAGTATAGTGCAGTGTAGTGCGTGGTGTGTTGTGTAGTGTAGTGTGGTGTGGTGTAATGCAACTAGTGTAATGTATAGTTGTAGTTGTAGTTGTATTTGCAGTTGCAGTTGTAGTTGTAGTTGTAGTGTAGAGTCAAGTAATGTATTGTAGTTGTACCTGTAGTTGTAGCTGTAGTTGTAGTTGTCGTTGTAGTTAGTGTAGTGCAGTGTAGTGTAGTGTCGCGTGGGATCGTGTAGTGTAGTGTAATTGAGTGTAGTGTACTGTAGTGTAGTGGAATGTAGTGTAGTGTAGGGAGGTTTAGTGTAGTGGAGTGGGGTGTAGTGTAGTGCAGTGTAGTGTAATGTAATTAGTGTAGTGTAGCCTTACGTAGTTGTGGTTGTAGTTAGTGTGATGTAGTGTAGTGTAGTGTAATGTCATTAGTGTAGTGTAATGTAATGTAGTGTAGTTGCAGTTGCAGTTGTAGTTGTAGATGTAGTGCAGTGTCATTCAGTTTAGTGGAGTGTAGTATAGTGTACTGTAATTAGTGTAGTGTAGCGTAGTGTAAATGTGGTATTGTTGTAGTCGTAGTTGTAGTTGTAGTTAGTGTAGTGTAGTGTAGTGGAATGTAGTGTAGTGTAGTGTAATGTAGTGTAGTGTAGTGTAATGTAGTGTAGTGTAATTGAGCGTAGTGTAGTGGAGTGTAGTGGAATGTAGTGTAGTGTAGTGTAACGTAGTGTAGTGTAATGTCGTGTAGTGTCGTGTAGTGTCGTGTAGTGTAGTGTAGTGTAGTGTAGTGGAATGTAGTGTAGTGCAGTGTAGTGTAACGTAGTGTAGTGTAATGTCGTGTAGTGTAGTGTAGTGAAGCGTAGCGTAGTGTAGTGAAGTATAGTGTAATTGAGTGTCATTGAGTGTAGTGTAGTGCAGATGAGTGTAGTGGAGTGTAGTGTAGTGTAGTGTAGTGGAATGTAGTGTAATGTCGTGTAGTGTAGTGTAGCGTAGTGTAGTGTAGTGTAGTGTAATTGAGTGTCATTGAGTGTAGTGTAGTGTAGTTGAATGTATTGGAGTGTAGTGTAATGTAGTGTAGTGGAATGTAGTGAAGGTGTAGTAGTTGTAGTGTAGTGTATTGGAGCGTAGTGTGGTGTAGTGGTGGTTGTAGTTGAAAATGCTACAAACCTTCACGTTTTGCTCACTTTTGACAAGGTCCACAATCCCTTGCGCCTGCCACGCGAAACGACATCTGAACTTCCAAAAGTGGTCCGAACCCCTGGTGTTTTTAACATTTTGACTTGGAAATGTGCTTCGCGCCACAACGGCGGGCACTTTTTCCACATCTCAACTTCCAAAAGTGGTCCGAACGTGAGGTGTTTTTGGCTTCTTCACTTGCAAATGTGCTTCGCACAACAACGGCGTGCACTTTCTAGACATCTCAATTTCCAAAAGTGGTCCGAGAATGGTGTGTTTTGTACATTTTGACTTCGACATGTGCTTCACGCCACAACGGCGTGCACTTTTTCGACATCTCACTTTCAAAAGTGGTCCGAGCTTGTGGTGTTTTGTACATTTTGACTTGGAAATGTGCTTCGCGCCACAACGGCGTGCAATTTTTCATCTCTCATCTGGCCAGATGGCTCCACACCCGCCGCTTTAGCGACCCTACTTTTCGACCCTCCGGAGCCACAAATCATTGGAAAAACAGTGCTTCGCGACTTTCCTACCTTTTCGCGTACCTGCATCTTCTTTCTTCTGACTCTTTCTCTTCTCTGATCTTCTCTCTTCTACTCTTCTCTTCTATCTGACTCTTCCCATCTCTGCTCTTCATCTGTCCATATTGTCGGAAGCTTGACTTCTAAATTTCCTTCGGTAATAACCCTATAAATCACCCTTCTGAAAACCTACATCCTATACTGTAATACTGACATAACCAAGTAGGATGTCTCAGGATATTTTCCTCGGTGTGTCTAAACAGTGACTCGGAAATTCCAAAAAAACACGCCAAATTTGCAACTTGTGGCACCACATATGTTTGGCCATCCAGGCGTTCACCCTCTATGTTCTATTCATTTTATAACCGTCCCTTAGCCTCTGGCAAACGTTTACAGTTGGCTATTGAAAATGATCATTTATGGTTGATATACCCACTAAAATTGGTGATTTTTCCATAGTTATGTTAGTTTGCCAGAGGGTATATTACAGTTTGGGCCTTTGATGGATCAGTGTGATACAATGAGTTTTTTTAATTTCCACCAGACCCCAAAATAATGAACCAATGGTTGGGATCATTGTAAAATGGGATACCCCTGAAATCCATGGGTGAAAAACAAAGGTTTATCAGTTTATCATTTTGTTTTCGCTTCAATTGTCCCGTGTTTTTTGTTTGACAACCACATTGTTGGACACGAAGGTAGCCATGAGCGGAAGGCATGGTGAGGGCGAAAAGGGCGAGGGGTCATGGGCAGGTTGCCGTTCTGCCCAGAAGATGTGATGAACACGGGAGTTGTCTCAAAATCGGTCATTTACAACAATTTATATATGCCATCAAATAATAGACAATGCGAAGAATGAAAAGCAAGGGGTGGATCAGGGTTCCCAATTTTAAAACATGCCCGCATGGTGTTTTACACACCACATCATGACAAATTATGCCGTTTGAATTGGTTGGTGGCTCTACCTGGTGGATTGTTGCCAGCAAAAGATGTGTGTTTGGGTCACGCCTAAGGTCCCCAGAGCCCCAAATGCGCCATCGGAATGGGGAAATGGAACGGGTTGAACTATGTCAAGGGTCGACTTTGGATGGTATACCCTGGGTTGAACTGACATGATGTGGGAAACCCATGGAATTTCACTATGTCTCAGTGGGAAAATGATCTACAAATAGTATCACATAGTGGGTTCTCCACAGCTATGTTCGTTTACAGGAGGGTATCATTGTTTTCTTGCGGGAAGTCTAAAATTGGCGCCAGGGTAAGATCAAACAGGCCCATTTTTCCCAAGATTCCAGGTCGACCCTTTACGGACCCTGATTTGGACCCTGATTCCTGATTGACGTACATACCTTTTGATCATTTAACATGCCCTCTGGTAATTTGTTACATAGCTATTGAAAATGGCCCATTTATAGTGGATTTACCCATTAAAAATACGTAGTGGTTTTCCATAGCAAACTGTTAGTTTACCAGAGGGTAGTTTTGGAAAATAACCATTGTGAATAAACTCATCTAGAAATGATCCATACCATAGCTATGACATGATCTGAGGTACCTGAACGGGCTTCCAAGATGTTCCAATGCGGTTCAGGATTTGTAGAGCATTCTTTGACCGTTTATACGTTCACTTTGCCGACAATCGACAATTGCTGCAACTTGACATATATAGATTTGTATATACGTATAATTATGTATCTATGTGTAATATATTGTAATCTCATCATATGTATATTATATACATTGATATACATAACATGATATCAGCATCTACAAACATATACACATGTTTTTCTCATCCTATCTTGGATGAACAAAGTAATTAGACGACTTCATAGTTGGACCGTTGGCTCTTTTCACCTGGCTGAACGGATGGACAAATATGAAAAAACAAGTGTTTGATCCCATAAATTTTCACAGTGTTTCATGGTTACCAAATAGTTACAAGCTGGTGCAGGATGGCTTGTCCATCCACAGTACCTGGAGGCCCACTGGAAGTACATACGTATAGCATAACTCTTTCTGGCATGCTATAACACGACCCCCTTGGCCACTGCCCATGCAATCTTGTCATGTTCATCCCCAACCGCCAATGAACAACAGCTAAGAGGAACATCATCTTAGGGAAACCTCATCTTTGAGGTTCCACAGGTCCACATGAATTTAAGAATTGATAATTATTGGGACATATATGCCAACGATAGGCTATTTGGATTTGTCACGCCAAAAAGGGTGATACTCCACTCCAGTTGATGTGTTCCCAGGATTCAAATGACAGGAATCATGACGAAATGTGCCCAAAAATTGCATGGGGTGTTCCGCATCACTTTTTGATAGTTCAAATGGTTAAATCCCTGGCTTTGAGGGTGCCCAACTCTGGATGGGAGGAGTTGGAAATCTGACTGGCAAGAGTCTGAAGGGTACTCAGGAGGCTCCAGACTCAGGATTCCCTCCGGTAGTCAGACGTGGCTAGCTGGGAAACCCGTGGAAACCCCATATAAATGGATGTTTTAGTGTGAAAATCACCTCGAAATAGTGGATTTTTCATTGCCACGATTGATTGCCGCAGGGTAGTTGTTGTTTTTTGGGGATCGCAAGTTGGCAAAAATTGGAAAAAAAAACTCCGCAAGCTAGAAGATTGGGATGTCTGCCAGCAAATTTGCTTGGCATTATTATTCCTTTTGGGTCAGAAAAGGGGACCAAATGGGCATGAGGACAATGTGGAACATTAATGAACATTCCGGATTTTTCCCAATCATGATGGACTCTACCCAAGAGGCATGATTGCTGGATGTTAACCACCGAAACATTGCAGCCCTGTCATTTGGGTACCCCAAAAATGGATGGTTTCCTATCTGAAAGTTCAAAACGGCTGCTTATACTCGCTAACATTCCTAGGAAACCTCATGGGGCTCGGGACTCAGCATTTCTTGGACATACCGTGACATACCAATCTGCATGTATTTTCATCAAAGGAAAGATAGGATATACATTCTGGTAATTTCTTACATAGCTTAAAAAAATTGCCCATAGAAATAGTTGATTTACTCATTTAAGATGGTGGTTTGCCATAGCTAACGTGGGTAAAAAAACAATGCCATAAACCATCCCCCAAATAACCATTTTTATAGGTGGTATGGCTACCATTCCCAAATGGGTCCTGGCCAGGAAGAGCGTCCCGACTCGGGACGGAAAACCTCCAAGTTACGGGCATCAATGAGGAACATGATGGAAAATCATGGGAACATCATGGGAAAATCACGGACATCCTTGTAATGTTTTTTTTAGATCATCACTATTTAGTTTTTTCACATATATATCACTTAAAGCTGGTTGGTGGTTGAGAACATTTTTTATTGTTCCCATCATATTGGGAATGTCGTCATCCCAACTGACGAAGTCATATTTTTCAGAGGTGTAGGTATACCACCAACCAGATTATTATTAACCATCATTAACCATACATTAACCACTTCAGAGGGATTGAAACCACCAACCAGTAAAGGTATCACTCTCCGAAAGTGATGCGCCAGACTCTCCAAAAACGCGGTTTCCACAGGTGACGACTCAGCGAGATGGTGGGCCCAGAAGCGCTGTCGTGGACCCAGAACGCTGCGAAAGCTAGGCTTTATGGTTTCTATTCTATAGTCAACTACAGGCTTATACTTGGTTTATAACTCCAATAACTATAGGCCTACGGGCCTAGGGTTCCTGATGCTAAGTTGTTTTATAGCTCCAATAACATCCAACAACTAGGCTTCATGCTGTCTATTACTATGTATGTATCATATCGAACTAGTTCATGGCGTTATAAACCAACAAATATAATTGGAGGGGCACCACCTTGCAGCCCCCAAAACGAGGTAAATTTATGTAGCTTTATTACACCGTGTTGCGCACTCGAAACAACCAACCGATGTTGGATTACCAAGCGAAGTTGGGAGTTGACCGATGGTTTCATCAGCAATTGCACACGCGGTTCATGGTTTATATACCATGTTTCTACATATGTATATATATGTATATATATACACATATAAATCTACATGGGTTCGGATCAAAAAAAGAAGGTGGCCTCCGGTCACAGTTTTTATCTTCGGGAAGTCCAAATTGTTGACATTTGTTTTTGCTGATCGTATACCATACATGCAGCATATGGGGTTGAGATTGAAGCCAGTGTGAAATCAATTTTGGGTGCTCCCATTTTGGGCGAGAGTTATTCATCCAATGGCATGGCAGGCCCTCCTGGTCATCCGGATTTTTTAGGGCTGTAGAAAAGGCGGTCCGTGAAGAACTCAAAAGCAGGGGGACTTGCCAAAACTCAGGCATTACCATCTAATATTGGGTTAGCTATATTGGGTTTTTAAACTATATTGTGTTAATATATATGTCCCAGTATATTACTATCAACCAACATATGGCTGGTCAAAATTGGGGCCAAAAATAGATCGTCATCCTTGAACTGATCTCAACATCCATGAACCAAAATCTGTAGGTTGGAATCCCCACACACTGCACACACACACACACTGGTACGTGGTACGCAACTGTTTGTTTTCATCATTTGTATCATTGACCATAGATATTTGTGGGGACGCCATCTTGACCCAGTACTCATGGACATCACATGACATCACAACATCCAAAGTCTGCGTAACATTTTGCCGAATACGGGTTTGGTAAAATCCTTGGGAACCAGATTGTTTTGATATTGGATAATTATTCTCGGTGCATCACACCTGCCATCAGCATCCTTCAATGGTTTGGAAAACCACATGTCTAGAATCTATATTACATATAATGTGTTTTTATGCTATGATGTATACATGTTTTTATACATATATATATAAATATACATATATATATAACGTTTCATTATTTAAATATATATATATATACACCACATATATATACATATATATATATAGTATATATAGTAATAATACCAACAATAACAATTGTTGATATTACTATGATTTCTACATGTGGAGTTTGGGTTGGAACGATCCCAGTTGAGATCCACAGGATTCGACAGGTCACCTTCTCCGTTGCCTAGATTTCAGCCGGGATTGGCTGACAAACCCAGTGGGATACACTCCTTTTTCCATGGGAAAATGAATGAAAATTGCCCACTTATAGATTTTTATAGATGAATTACATTCTAGAAATGATGATAGATCATTTTCCGTATACTAGAAATGATAATTTTCCATAACCAAGCAATTTCAATGGGGAACTTCGGAACATGATGAGGGGTTGGATCGGGTTCCCCGAAGTTTTCCAACCTGGCAATGGATTCCACCAACCAGCGGCTCTCAGGATTTCCCAGTGGCTGTACCGCAGAAATTCAGATACATCTTAATCTCATCTTGTTGGTGCTATATATATATACATATATATATATACACATGTATATATACAAATTTTTGTTCATGCTCCTTTTAAACATTCATGTTTTCTTTTTTGGGGGTACTGTATACATACCCCATTCTTTCAGACGCAGCCGTCGACAAAGAAGCCCAGCGGAAGATCATCCGGATGATCCAGGTGGAACCGCCGGAAAGTCCTGCAGTTATTGCCCGAGTTATACCAGTTATAAGTATTAACAAAACCCCAGTTCTAGAAACCCCATTTATAGAATACCAGTTATAGAAACCCCAGTTATACCAATTAACAAAACCCCATTTATAGAATGCACAACCCCATAAAGAAAAAAACAGATAACTAACAAAATGGCCAGAACCGTACATTCTCCTTGCACTGACCTGCAAACCGTGGAGCAACAACCTTGATTTTGAGTTTAGCCTCCAACTGCCTGGTTATATAGAAAAGTCTCAAGCGATTGCTTGGATGTTTTTGGGTTGCGACGGGCCTGTCGACTGAGGGGGAAAGAAGACACAGAAATCCTGGAAGTGGGAAGAGGACGGAACCCGGTTGGCTTCGATCAGCTGTGGTTGCGGCTGTGGGCTATGGCTGTTGCGCAGCTTGCTGACTGTTGTTTCCCGCTAGTTGTTGCTATTTCTTGCTGCTGAGTTGCCGCTGTCGCGGTTGCTGTTTCTTCTTCTTGTCCTTCTGGTTCTTCTATTCCTTTTTATGTTTGTTCTGTTTGTTCGTTTTGTTTTTCTTGTTCTTCTTGTTGTTGTTGTCGTCGTCGTTGTGGTTGTCGCTGTCGCTGTGGCTGTGGCTGTCGCTGTGGCTGTGGCTGTGGCTGTGGTTGTGGTTGTGGTGGTTGTTGTGGTTGTTGTTGTGGTTTTGTGGTTGTTGTGGTTGTTGTGGTTGTTGTGGTTGTTGTTGTTGTTGTTGTTGCTGTTGCTGCTGTTGCTGTTGTTGTTGAGGAGGAGGAGGAGGCTTCGATGGTCACGGCGCGGTAACGCTGCCAAGTCTTTCTTGGGAATTGCTCAGTCAACTGCGACATTGCTTGACGAAGGTATAAGACAGATAAGTTTTCCACCCGTGTGTTCGTAGGGCTATAGAATGCTATAGATACTTTGGGTTTTCCCTGCTGCGACGTGGGACAGTAGGGCATGGGCTTTCGATTTGGGCAAAAATTTTCAATGCCGGTTGAACATTTGTCAGTTGGAAGGACAGCAATGAAGAGGCCGGGGCTCGTCTCATATGTGGACTGGGTCCTTGCGGCAGCAATGTGAAACCATGTGAAACCTGCATCATGTTCATAATGTTTTTAAACAATGATCAACATGGCGGCGAAAATTCTCACAAATAGTAAATTGTCATTGTGGAACAGTGGAACATCAATGAAACCAATGCTATGGGCTGGTAGTTTGAAAATTATTTCCATTGTTTCCCATTGTGCCTCAAATCACGATCCTAGGTTGATGCTCTTGATATCTTGAAATGACCAAACAAACATAACCAAACACTAGCACAGCAACATGCTGTTAAGTTAATCCACAATTTGCCGTTTTTTGCACGTCACTCGACCCATTAGTCCTAATATTGTTTTGCTTGTTGGTGAGTTTCCTTCATGGCGTACTGTAGCGAGCATGCTTTTGATTTTCTCATACATAAAACTTTGCTTTAGTATCTTCTGCAAGGAAAACATGTCTTGACCATGTTTGGTCTGCAAATGTAAACATGCTCTTTGTCTAATCAATTTCGCCAGCCTAAGTTTCCCTTCCTTCTTTGATTGAAGTTGTTGTTTTGTTGCGCACAGTTGAATAAGATCGCTAAGTAGAAGACCAATGAATGAAGATGATGCCTACATGTCCTTGTTTGGGTCCCCGCAATTAAAAAAAAATCACAGGCCCCTCACTGATCCCCCCCAAAAAACGAAGAAACCAGATGAATGAGTAGAAACGATAAGAAACGAGGGGAGTTCAAACTTCCCGGGTGAGGCACAGAGCAGCAAGCAGAAATACATAGAAATACTGTAGCTAGTTGCCAAGATAACTGGACCACCTGCAGGCACTGTACCTTGCAAGCACACAACACCAAGGTACAGGACCCACTTGACGGGGGGAGAAGGTTCCTCGTGTGAGTTCAATGACGTGCATGCAAACCACTGAGTCTGTGGTACAATTTGCAAGGCACATCTATCATGTCCTTTGCACAAAACATGCTCCTCCAAGCGCTGCAGCCCCGCAAACCCGAGTGCCTTGCGTCATCACCCAAAACTGGCCCCAAAATTGGACCCAAATCAGGACCCCAAAATGCAATCCGAGGCGCCAAGGACATGTAGGCATCATCTTCATTCATTGGTCTTCTACTTAGCGATCTTATTCAACTGTGCGCAACAAACCAACAACTTCAATCAAAGAACGAAGGGAAACTTAGGCTGGCGAAATTGATTAGACAGAGAGCATGCTTACAGTTGCAGACCAAACATTGTCAAGACATGTTTTTCTTGCAGAAGATATTAAAGTATAGTTTCATGTAGGAGAAGTACGCCCATGCATCACCGCAAAACCGATTGTTTTGGGGTCCTAGTTCTAGTTTTGGAACCTCATTTTGATAAAATATTGCGCCCGCTTCTTGCTACTTTATTGTCTCCTTGGTTGGTAGAGTTCGCTGCAAGCATCATCTGATTGGAAGATGCAAAATGTGAAATAGCCGCTTTATCCAACATCTGCGGGCTGCATATGATCCTAGGCCAGGATGAAGAATCCTCATGCAATTTATCCTCTTTCCATGCAAAGCCCATAGGAGGGAGGCCTCACTTCCGTCGCCAAAAAAAACAATTACTTTACTTCATGTGATCCCCACCATGACATTTATACATTTTCTTACTGGCAAATCTTCTGGCATTCTATCTGACATATCTTCTGACATTCTATTTGGCATTCTATCTGGCATATCTTCTGGCATATGATCTGGCATATCTTCTGGCATATCTTCTGGCATTCTATCTGGCAAATCTTCTGGCATTCTATCTGGCATATCTTCTGGCACTCTATCTGACATATCTTCTGGCATTCTATCTGGCATATATTCTGACATATCTTCTGGCATTCTATCTGACATATCTTCTGGCATATATTCTGACATATCTTCTGGCATATCTTCTGGCATATCTTCTGGCATATCTATCTGGCATATCTTCTGGCTTCTGGCATTCTATCTGGCAAATCTTCTGGCATTCTATCTGGCATTCTATCTGGCAAATCTTCTATCTATCTGGCATTCTATCTGGCATATCTTCTGGCATATATTCTGACATATCTTCTGGCATTCTATCTGGCATTCTATTTGGCATTCTATCTGGCATATCTTCTGGCATATCTTCTGACATTCTTTCTGACATTCTTTCTAACTTTCTTCTGCACATTCTTTGTCCCATATCTTCCTACTGGGCATGAGGTCCGGCAGGGAACACTTGGCGTGGATACTCGCGGTTGAGGTCCGGCAGGGAACACTGGGCGTGGATGGTCGTGGTTGAGGTCCGGCAGGGAACACTGGGCGGGGATACTGGGCGTGGATACTCGCGGTTGAGGTCCGGCAGGGAACACTGGGCGGGATGGTCGTGGTTGAGGTCCGGCAGGGAACACTGGGCGTGGATGGTCGTGGTTGAGGTCCGGCAGGGAACACTGAGCATGGATGGTCGTGGTTGAGGTCCGACAGAGAACACTGTGGATCGCGGGTCGCAGTTGGACGAGGAGGACGACGAGGAGGAGGAGAGGAGAAGAGGAGAGGAGGAGCAGGCAACTGACATAAAACCTAACAACCCTCACCTGGCAGGTGGGGAATTTCAGATGCAAAAAATGAACCCAAAACAAGCCCTTGTACCGGCTTGTCTTGATCATGACAATCTTTTCCTTGCTGTTGTGATGGTAATGAAAGATGCCCCTTGTACTGAAAGCTGATTCGAGCTTTCCAAAGCGCAATCGAAGCGATTCGAGGCCGTTCGAAGCTCAGCGAGGCTTGCCCGAGGCGACGCCTCCGACGCGAAACATATTGGCACAAGCACAAAGCGAGGCTGACGGGGACTTGAAACTATACAATACTATTGTTGGAGTCCCAGCAGGGCTGAACTTGAAGAAGCTGGGAACTTTTTGGTGTCGTGCTAGAGTTTTAGGCCGCAGCTGGCGCAAGGGGACGGCCTTGAGGCAGGCCTCGAGTCTTCAAGGCTATGGAAATTGCAGCAAAACAAGACGTTTGCAAGGATGAGGCAAGTCTCGAGGCAGGCCTTGAAACGCGCCTCCAGGGTCGCGAGGCTATGGAAATTTGGAACAAAACACTTCGAGGCAGGCTTCGAGGCAGGCCAGGGCGATGGAAATTGGAGCAAACCAATATATATATATATATATATCACAAAGAACGGGTCCGTTTTTGGTCCTAAAAAGGCAAGAAAAAGCAGACGCGCAAGCATGGGCCTCCCCCAGTATTTGATCGAAATGAGGTTCCAAAACTAGGGCCTCAAAACAGGCAGTTTTGCGGTGACGCATGGGCGTACCTTCACAGTATCTTCCCATTCGGTGCCCCTTTTTGCCACCCCCATCTCATGATTTTTTGACCCGCACGCGTTGGTCACTTTGATGTTCAACATAAACTTTTCTTTGGTACTAGTAATGTGTTATGTTATACATGCCATTGGAACTCTCTTTTGGGATCTGGTTTTCGCAGCCCTTCATGGGTGTGGTTGATGGCAGCGCGCTTAGCATATTTGTCAATTTTCACCCATATTTGGATTAATTCACACCGTTTCCTTTTCAACCATGCGTGAAACATAACTTGATTATACTTGGTGTATGAACCCATCCATTTGTTGTGAGGGCGGCGTTTGTTTGTTTTTGGGCTCAGTTTTGCATTCATGAGGTATTTCGGGCTGGGTTGAAAACGGAAATCAAATTTCACAGGCTGCCAACGATGGCTGGGTGCCGCCCCACTGCCGAACTGGCCGCCTGCCGGGTCTGTGGTGTGGGCACCAGTCACGACTTTTGTGGCAACATATCAAACACACAAACCATTGACCTTTAGTTTTAATTATTTCTTCGATGTATTTCGTCATGTAATATTACGTATATTAGTCATACATTATACAAATTTATACTGTATCTATACATCATCCAGTTGTCATGACTTGACAGCGTTGTTCACATTGACCCAGATGGATATCGGAAACGGAAAATAAATGGTGCAATTTAAACCAAAAAACACGGAAACATTGGCACTTACAATATTACATGTTGGGTAAATTATAACAACCTCACTGTTTTCCCTCACTGGTACAGTATATAACTATCCCAAAATCGTTTTCTTTCAGTTGGGTGAATATTCTCTGGCAATCAGTTCCATGGCGTCAAAATCCACCATTTAGATCCAGTACTCGTACGACCATGTTCCCAGCAATCGCCATGGCCATGGATGAATTCTTTTTGGCAAGATCGAACAACTGTTCCATATTATAGAATTTGTTTGGTCAATTTTGAATCATTGGATGGCAAGCACTTCAGTCTTTGTTGCGTATGGGGATGATATATTTTAAGGGATTTAAGGTTGGCCATGTTTGATGGTGACGTATTGTTTCCATCCCTTGAACATCACTATCCCCAGATTTCAAGCAGCCATGAAGAATCCATTTGTACAGGACTTCCAAGTGTTTTATTGGCAGTGTGCATGTATATGTATGTTGTTCGTTGGAATGCATGGTATGTGCACAAGAGTCTCTGATACGAGCCACGGCAAATCTTCATGTGTCTTACTACTCAATGCTCAACATACTATTGCGCATCAAGTAGAAAGTGTATATTTAACAGAACATACCATGCATGCGCCACACGCATCCACAAACATGAACTAAACATGTCTGTCTACTGAATGCGGTTGCACGATCTCACACATCTGATCTGCATACGAGGCGTGTACAGGTGTGTTAGGTTCAAGCTGCCCAGTAGAAAGGCAACACCATGGCCATTTTTTGTTAGCCCAGAATTGACAAATTCCAAGCAAGAACCTCCTGATTTTATGCTTGTTTAGCTGGGGTTGTTTAGCATTGTTTAGATGCTTCCCAAGCAACGTATCCAATTTTTGGCATCTACTCAGAAACCAAAGTTTCTGGTCGAATTTCCTGGAAAGACTAGGTCATTACCAAAATTATATATACAAGTACATCATATATAGCAACCCCAAAATAGATAAACACGTTAAAAACCTTGAAGTATGAGGTAGATATCATCATATACCAGCCTGGAAACATGTTCCTATCCTATTTTCGGGATTGCTAATTCATTTGGATAAATGGGGTATACCCCTATGGCCATTGGGCCATAGGGAGGATGATGAAACAAAATTATGCTGGATGGTCTTGGATTGTTTTGTAGATTTTCGGACAAACCATGACAAACCCACACCCGGCATGTGAATGCATATTGCTCATGTGGGTTTGTCTAAAACTAGGGTAGCCCCAAATCCAATGGTTGATAATCATGTTCGTCATTAAAATCCATGAAAGTAGGTATATGTGTTCAGACACACCCAGATATTATATCAAGTTGATGAATCACATTTAATATCATTTATATAATCATTATAAATTCCCATGAAATGTCCATAACACCATCATTGAAACACACAAAAAGTTTCGCCGCGGCATGGCCCTGGCTGCCCTTGGATCCGGCCCTAAGCTCTGCCGTTGCGCTGATGTCGTCGAATTGCGAGAGGCTACCGCTCGGAGCAAGGCGGAGAAGCCGCAACGCGGAGAGGTGTTGTTTTTGACCATCAAACCAATGATCTGGGTAAACTATAACGACATCATGGTTAACAAGGGAAATTATCCCCAAATGGTCGCAAGAATCAGGTTAGTGAAATATTAAATTATATTATATTTACCCAGAATGATGCGCATTTTTTCGGGTAAATGCTGGAGTTTTGTCCATCCGAGAAAGTGTATTTCCGAAATTAGAGCATGGCTCAAAGATTTGCCAAATGGAACCCCATTGCTGAACACACTCGCCACAGATTCGTGATTTTTGACATCACTTAAACATCAGTGCTTGTATTGGTCAAAAAGGGGTGTGTCTGAAAAACATGTATGCTCCAAGAAATTGATGGTTGGTCATCCCTTTCGCTATCAAAAAACATTACATTTTCTTGGTACACTTTATTTTCAGACAAGCCCACATATATTTATATGTAATATATAATCAATACAACTAGTGTTGTTAAGTAAATATACCCTCTTCTTTTGGTTGGTATTTGCTGCATGTCCATGTCCATCCATGTCCTTTCAAAGCAAAAATGTAATGTTGCAACCCCAAATTCACGGTCAAACGCGATTTGAAATGGCCCAAAATCGGGGTATAGCCCATTTTAAGACACACCAATCACATCCATAGCGTCCATATAAAAATGTTAATAATCCAATCAGAAACATGGATCCTCCCGTGTGGTAAACCCGAAATTAAATAACATTCCAATTGTGGATGGCTTATGTGTTAATATCAGCCTTTTCTGGCAGAAATGGGGGTGATTCACGGTTCTGGGTTTACCACATTATATGACTGTCTACTTACAGGCTACCAACCCCATCTAATCCTCGGTAAGTGAACTTAATTTCACCAAATCACTAGCAACAGATCCTACCCCGACAAAAAAAATCAAAGCTCAGATTTCTTGACTGCTGATATTTTTCTACTGGGGTTCAACCCCACTTGCGAACAAGCGAAACCTCCCAAAGATGTTTGTTCATAGGGCTTAGAACCTGTATTTTTTTCCATGGAAAGGACCATTCTATCCATCACCAACACATGATCCCATGAGGGCCCCCAGATCTACTCACGGCGCGGGGCTTGCTCGATCTGCCTTGGCCTTGGGGCCGTTGCTGGGATCAGGACGGCATCAGAATGGTTCAATGGATTGGTTAAAGGGAAAGTTTACAGGAAAACCATGGAAAAGCCCATGGTCTTAATGGCAGAATCTAGAGTTCCGGTTAAGATTCTCCCTTAAACCAAGTTTTTTCAATGGTGAATAATATGGAGGGTTCCTAAGTCATAGGGGTTACCCCAAGTCACCATAGGTTTTAATCCTAAAATTGTCTAATGTTGGATGAT
>CAMXCT020001592.1:0-65000 GCA_947184155.2 Cladocopium goreaui | reverse complement strand
GAATTGCACATATTTATCACAGACTTGGATAAAGAGAACATCTACAAGAAAATCCTTTTTTGGGGGGGTCAAGACCATCCGGATTCCTGCATTGTTTAATGGTTGAATCAGCCAAAATTGATGAACATTGCCTTGATTTCACATCATTTTGTATGCTTGAGCCAGCACAATTCCTAAAGTTGCATCAATCTTCTGGATCTTTATCACCCAAGAATCTCTTTGGATGGGTAGTCTAATCCTTTAATATTTTGCTATAGAAATACTATGGTCAGCTGACATTTTTTTTTGCAGGGTATCTAAGATTGGCATTGTCGAACCTCCAAAGTTGGATCTTCAAGCCCTCCAGGAGATCATCCCGGTGCTAAAGAAACAGGGGCCACGTCTGACGTCCCGTCCAGGAGCGGCTGCAGTGGCTGCGTCGCAGCGAGAGGCAGCGCCAGGCCGCAGTGGCTGCGGTGAAGCTGCGCCAGATCCTGGTGGCTTCGGAGGAGATGGCCGTGGAGGTGGAACGGTGGCTGATGGCCTGGTTTGGTGAGATGGGGAGATGGTTGACATTTTTGGGATCTAATGGATTACCATGATAGGATATAAATGGATATATTAGAATATATTAGAATCATCTAATGGATATATATATGGATATATATATATATGGATAGATGATCTAATGGATTCGATTATATATTCGATCATGGTATTTGGAGGGATGGGAGTACATGGCTGTGTCTTGAGCATTGAGGGGAGCCGGGGAGCCCGAAATCCATTGGTTCATGGCCATTTTTCCCTATGAAAATGGCATCAAATGACCATCCGAAGCCTGGGGAGATGGGTCTCCAGGTGCAGCGGCAGCTGGTGGCGCAGCCAGAGACCTGGCCGAAGCTGAGCGAACTGAGCCTGGAGGAAGCCGAGCTAGGCACGGAGACGCCCGGGGCGTCCCTGGGAGAACGGGGAGGAGATCAACCCTCGGCCCATGTCACTCAGCATATAGCAACACGCATAGAAAAGTCGACAAACTGGAAGTATGTGGTAAATATGGTCTAGACCACTCGAAACCATCCTGGAAACACTGTTCAGCATGTCTTTTTGGGGTCATAGATGGTGTTTCAGCAAACAACTATTTCGAAGCTTTGGATATTATGGGGATGTAATGGGATATGATTGTATAGTCAGCAATAGGATTCTACTATAATAAACAACCCTATATATTCCCATATATATATATAGAAACCCTGGTTTAGTATGGGTTTTGTTCATTTTATTGTCCCTAATGTGAAGGACGGGATTATGTACCATGCTCAGAAGATGCCCCGCTGCTTCGCACCATGAGGGTTTACAGACGGAATCGTCTCAAAGATGGCCAACTACAAGGGCTTGTGACTTAAGAGTTTGTTGTTTTTTGCCAATATTCTTACAGTTACTGGTTATTATTATTTTATTGTTGTCATTATTATTGTCATTATCATTATTCATACTAGTGACAACAATGTATAACAAAAGAATAAGTCATTACTAGTAAACAATGGTGTTTTTTGTTTTCCGATCTTTTCATATGGAAACATCGTTATTTTCATTTTGAAGGTATGCGCCGCTTCGCGGATCCGGCTGGAGCTGATATGTTATGCGAGAGATCAGCAAAACAAACTGAACATGAAGAGAACTTAGCGGTTCAACATCTATCTGGAGAAATTATGATGGTCAACAATGGACATCATCCAAAAACAAGGCCGAACTCTTCAGATTAGTGAATTATTATAGTTTATCCAGATCTGTAAGACATAAGTGTAGGTGTGAGGGTTTGAAATACGCACAGATGGTGGATTGGTGCTCCTTTCTGATTTCCAGGATGCGACCATTGGGTCTACCATTGGGCTCCCAGACTCCAGACAAGCAGACTCCCGAGTTAAAAGCTCGTTTCTAAATCATTGTAACATGGTATCAACCCGCCCATCTGACTATGTAATCTATGTATTTGTCCACGAATTAAAGCCCAGTTAACCATAGTTAATCTGGGTTATAAACTAACTTAGATACATTCTTTGGGAGCCGCTTCCCGTAGATTTGCGAGGGGTTCGGAGCTAGAGGTATCCCTTATTCCCAGCAAGAAAATCTGAACTCCGAACTATGAATAGAGTTTCCCAGCCGCATGAGAGTGTTTGCATTTTTGGCCACAGAAGCGTAGGTCCCCCACAGGTTTGCTGCATGGCTTAGCCATAATTACCCATTCCCTGCCGCTGAACTGGCCCGGAAATTGTCAGATACAGGGCTCTTTTTCTTGCAGAGCTTTGGGCAATGATTTGACAAGTAAATTGTGTTGGACACTAATTATTCAAATATATTCAATTTCACTTTGTCTTTTGTTGTTGTTGTTGTTGTTGCTGCTGCTGTCCTCGTTGTTGTTGTCGTTGTCGTTGTCGTTGTTGTCGTCGTCATCGTCATCGTCGTCGTCGTGGTTGTTGTTGTCGTTGTCGTTGTCGTTGTCGTTGTTGTTGTTGTTGTCGTTATCGTTATCGTTATCGTTGTTGTTGTCGTTGCCGTTGCTGTTGTCGTTGTCGCTGTCGTTGTCCGTTGTCGTTGTCGTTGTCGTTGTCGTTGTTGTTGTTGTTGTTGTTGTTGTTGTTGTTGTTGTTGTTGTTGTTGTCGTCGTTGTCGTTGTAGTTGTTGTTGTAGTAGTTGTTGTTTTTGTGGTTGTTGTTGTTGTTGTCGTCATTGTCGTTGTCGTTGTCGTTGTCGTTGTCGTTGTCGTCGTCGTCGTCGTCGTTGTTGTTGTTGTTGGTTGTTGTTGTCGTTGTCGTTGTCGTTGTTGTTGTTGTTGTTGTTGTTGTCGTCGTCGTTGTTGTTGTTGTTGTTTTTGTTTTTGTTTTTGTTGTTGTTGTTGTTGGTTGGACTTCCAAATAATAAAAACAATGACATCAATGTGTGTGTGTTGGGATATTGTAATTATGCCCATTTTATTCATATGTACAGTAAATAAAATCCCATAATTAGATGCAATTATAAATATGCACCTTATACGTACATACATGCGTGCACGCATGCATGCATACACAGGTACATACATCATGTTCCTTTGTTGTTTGGTGATACACCGCGACATTTTAGTTTCTGAACACGTCCATTCACCCTTGATGCATCAGGTTGGGTCGGGTTTCTCGTCAGAATTTGGACGTGTTCGCCGAAGGTTGAGGAGTTGGATGTCCATGCCGGAACACTGGGTAAATCTTGGCAAATAGTAGGTTGTAATATGTTGTTTTTGTTGCCTACTTAACCGGGGAACATTTATATATAGTTATTCAATCAATGTTATGTATAAATATATATATATATACATATAATATGTATATACATATACATATACATATACATATACATATTATACTGAAGTCTTCTGCTGAACATCATGATTTGTTTGCAAAGTGTCTACCGAAAATTAAGCGAAGAAACCCTTCATGGCCTATCGAATCGATGGATGTTTTTGTTTTCAATGTTTTTTCGGCGTATCAGTGAATCACTTCAAATTTGGACGTTGAGGTATCATGATTCAATTCCAAATTGTTTCAAGTATATCTATGTGGGTATGGCTCAAAACAGTTGACCACCCAAAGTTCAAAATGGGATGTTTCAAATTCTACCAGGACTCTTTGCCTTGAGCCATATCCAGGTCTACATAATATGATTATGGAGATTTCCATACATGGGGGTACCCCAAAATGATTGCTTTATAATGGACAATCCATCTATAAATGGATGATTTAGGGGTACCCCCATTTCAATATATGGATTGTCCATTATAAATCATTATAAACCAATCATCCATCTATAATGGACAATCCATCTATAAATGTTTCCCCATTTCAGGAACCCCCCACATATACATGGATTGCTTCAAATTCCTGTCCCTCCCAAAGCCTGGTGGGAACAGCAGTGGGAACAGTTCCAAAGGGGAGAGCCGGAGAGCCATGGAGTGCCAGGTTTTTGCATTGCTTGAGTTGCGTTGAAAAATCATGTTATGCCAAGTTTAAATATTATCAATGTTTTGCTAAGATGTTCGATATTATCAAAATATATTTACTACAACTTTAAATTTAGACCTCTGCTTTTTGTTTCGACGATGCAATGAAGTCTATGCCACTCAACTCGGAGTTTTTTTGGACAAACCTGGTCAGCAGACAGGGCTGAGTCACCATGTCCAGACGGAAAGACCTTTGTGGAGGGTGGCCTGGGTGGCCTGACGAACCCGTGTATTAAGATGTATCAAATCCCAAGGGTACAGGGGTAGCAACAGAGTGAAAAAAATCTGCCGACTCGCTTTGCCACCATTTTGGTTTGGCTTTATATTTGTTTTCGAATAAGTGATATATTCACTTTTTTGATTCGAGAACTCTTCCTAGACTCTTAATGTTTGATGGTTAAATCGAATCAGTGTTGCGTAAATCCTGCCTCTGTGCTGGTCAAATTCTCCTTTTGTCTGTCTGAAATCCCCCAGACTTTGGCGAAAATCCACAGGTTTCGTCAGAGATCTGTTGCAGGTGAAATCGGCATTTCTGGATGAAATGTTTAGCGTTTTTGTTTGGATTTGATGGATTTACCACATGGGGATCTTGAAATTGGGGATCAATGGTCACCATGGGATACCATGGGTTAACCACCAAGTGGTGAAAAATGGTCTAATGAAGAAAATGAATTGGATGATTTGGGACCACAAAACGGAAACCTCCAGCCATGGCCAGCCCCAAAGTTCAGGTTACACGACAGCTACTTGGACGAGCTGCTGCCTCTGTTTGTACGCCATGCAGCGCTGCGGGCGCAGCCTGGGGACATGTTGAAGCTACAAAGTGAGCGAGGCATGGACGATGACGAGGGAGATGGTTGATGGGTTTCCTTGCTATTGGCCATTTTATTCCCCAATGCAGTAGGTATAGTATAAGTATGTATAAGTCCGTATGTTAACCCATAACCAGGGTATTTTTAATGGCTCACTTGCGGGTGCATGTGGGGTTACGAATGGGTATAGCTATGTTCAAAACCTCTAAGTTGGGATATAACCCCTACAACTATGGTTATTTAATGTTATTTAAGCCACTTACTATATAGTGGAACTTCACCCCCAAGTCTCCCCTACAACCCACCCAAATTGGATATCAGGGGATGCAGCCATGGTATGCCGTGGGGATATGAGGGTAATTATAATGGGGATACGAAGGTATGATGAGATATACCCTCTGGTAATTTAACATAGCTATTGAACAATGGCCATTTATTTATAGTTGATTTTGTCCATAAAAAATTGTGATGTTCCATTGTTATGTTAGTTTACCAGAGGGTAATTATGATGAAATATTCTACTGTATGGGGATACAAGGGGTTATGCTATGTACTTGGATGTGCATCCCAGGAGTAAGTGGTGAACATAACCCATAGAAGGTGAGGCCCAGTTTAGGATAGCTAAGTTGACGCACATCATTTCTTTAATGTTTGGGTTAATGGCGGATCTAACTATTGGATTTATGGGTTTGAGTCAAGCAACTTATGGGTGGCCTCACCTGAAATAAGCCATTAATCCTCACTAATCTAACTAAGCTATGTCATATGATCTCAATTGATCCTACCCACAACAGCACCGGCCCGGGACCCAGAAACTGGTGAAGTTACCAGTGATTTTATCTTAGAAAAGTTGGTTTATACATGCTCATAAGCCCCATTACATATATATCTTGGGTACAAATGTCAGCTGTTGTTTAAAACATATATATATATATATATACAATTATACATTGGATATCAGAATTCTTAATCATTGTGTACCTATATATATATATATATATACACGAAAAAAAAAAACAACAATGACGACGACAACAACAACATCAATAGTTATCCTTCCATGGCGGGTGAGCCCTGCATGACGTGATCAGGATGGCACGTCTTGCGCATCGAAGATGTGATGCTGGACTTGCGAGTGAAGAGGTTGGGACAGGATGGAGGCGCCGATTCCGATGAGACGCCTTCAGCCCGGGGGGTCAACCAACAAGTTATTATTTGGGATGGGGGCACCAACAGAAAACTAGGATTCCAGAAATTCTTTTTGCCAGGAAGCCCTATGTGGGATAATTTAATTGACTTACTACGCATCACTGGCGTTAAGTAATGACCCAATCCAAATGGATCCAGGATGTTTCAGGGGTTTTGAACATACGGAGTCATTGGAAATCATCTAACCAACTATTTGGCCCCAACCGAAACCATCCTGTTTCTTGGCCAACCACAAAAAGGCCCCCTTTGAAACCGCTGATGGGCTGGTCAGACCCCAAGGGAATGATCGGATAGGCCAATGGGCTAGTGGTCGATGTTTCCGCGGAAGTTTTGAAGGGGTCGTTGATATTTCCATGTTCTTCCAGTAGCGTCTATTGGGCGAATCGATCGAGAGGGGGCAAGAATGTGTTTTTATACTGAAGTCACCCATCAAAATATGTGGTAGGAAAAGATGATGGTTGTTTTTTTTTAATGTTTCAGGAGCAGATTGGGTGTGCCAATGTGAGGGTACCCCTCAGCTATTTTCATACATCTGTTGCAATTTCCGCAAAATTGTCGCCCAAAACAACATGGGCAGAGGAGGTCCTCCATTTATAGATGATTGTTCTATTAAATCTCACATTTTTAGGGGATTTTCCAGCTAGCCATGTTTGATTACCGGAGGCTATTTGTTTCCTTGTCAGCTGGCGCTTTTACCAAATCTCCCATTTGATGTTTCGCAAAGAGCTATTCACTACTGCTGGTTATATATTTTACAGTATTCATTTCCTCATGTTTTTTTTCCCACCTTCATTTCCCCAAATCTATAATTATATAATTATATATTTGTCCCCCAAGTTATTTCCCGAATTTGGCCACCCAGACAATTTTTTGCAAGTTACAGTAATCTTTCATCAGACTCATGTTCGCCAAATCCATTCTGTATCAACATGTTTTCCGCAGTTAATATGATTTCATCAGATTTATACAAGATTTATCATGATTTATATTCTTAACAAAACACATACGCAACCATTGACCACTGCTATTCATCAACTGCTGGTGAATTCCTTTCATTTTCCCAAGGAATTTCCCCCATAAAATGGCAACCTTGCGACCAGGCAGGGCCAAAGATGCCTTGCACTCCAAGACCTACACAGTGTGTTGGCGGGAAAGGAGGATGGAAATGCTGTGGCTAAATTCTATATATATATATATATGTTATTTAATCTGCAGAAATGGGGACCAACTGAAGCTGTAAACCTTCAATCATGTTGTTTGGTTTTAAGCTTGATATACAGCAGTACCACCTGCCAAACATGTCTTTAAAGCTTCAAAGACTATCAGAGATGTTGCTTTGAGCTTCGACATGGGGGGGTCGATATTGTCGGGGTTTCACCTTCAAGAATCATCAATTTTTAGCAGAAACAGGATCAAGAGGGTGTTGTTCAATGGTACTCTTCTGACAACTCGGACCTTAGAAAAAAAACAACAACTTATGTTAAAATTGGTTGGTACGTTCTCATTCTCTGCGTTGACGAAGCAACAGAAATAATTAGTCCGATGTGGTATATACCCGGTATCCTTAATATGATCCTTATACTATTATATGATAATTATATGTGTGTTTCATATATGGCTATGGATCAATACCTATACATACCATTTTTAGTGGGTTATTCACATCCATAAATCCCAGCTATTTTGATGTGAACAGAAGGGGGGTAGGGTTTTGACCCATCCCGAAGCCGAGGAGTTGATGTGTTTTCGGTCCATGGTTTGTTTCAACCACCTTTGTGGCCCCAAAAGCATTGGGTAAAAATCTGATGACCTTTGTGGCCCCCCACTTGAAAAAACACTTTGGGCAGGGCCAAAACCACCATTAGTGGTTGATTTGTGGGTGTAGACTTTGTAGATTATAGTTTCACCATCTTTTATATCGAATCATCTTCAAACTGGATTTACATCGTGTTATTTTTGATTGGGAATTGTAATCATCCCATCCATCATATTAGTTTCACCCCATCCACTGGTCCCAAATATGTGTGTCTATCCCATAGATCATGGAAATTGCTCAGGAATTATCCAGATTATCATGATTATCTATAGTAACCCCTCAAAAAGATGCAGAAATGCAATGGTTTTTACTAATCCAAATTGCCCCAAATAACCAGAAGACCCCCCAGAAACGCATGGTTTTTTGGGACAGGGATTTCCAGATCGAGGTGATCACCATGGGCTGTCAGATGAACCAAGCCGATTCGGAACGGATGGAAGGAGCCCCGGGGCCTGTTTTTTTTTTCGGTAAAATATATGGAGGTTTCCGAAAATTGGGCTGGTTGGTGGTTTGGAACATGAATTTTATTTTTCCATATATTGGGAATAGTAACCCCAACTGACTAATACTTTTCAGAGGGGTTGAAACCACTAACCAGCAAAAATTGGGGTACAGCGGAACCGTTAGATAAGAACGGATTTTCAGAATTTTCCAGCCTACCCTGGGGTTCTTAAGTGCTATAGGTGGAAAATATGGGAATTATGAACAAGGGCACCCTCAAGATCTTAACGAGTTAGTTCTTAAGGGGTTCATATGGTGAGGGTTTTGCCAATTCATTTTTGGCGTGGTATTAGGTTGCAAAGGAGGCGGGGGGAAGAAAAAAAACACATCAGGTCCCGAAAAGTTTTTTTTTGAAATTTAGGGGCCCGAAACAAGGCATCTTGTGAAATAACATGAAATAACCACATTCAAATGTCATGTTGCTGCCGGCACCATCCGCTCAAAAACTGAAATTGCCTCGCAGTTCAGGGATTGACGGTAGTCAAACACCATTGAGGTTTGGTAGGGGCCCATCATTGCCAGACGTGGTTTCAAAGAACATTTACAAGAATTTACCCCTTTATAATACCTCCAAAAAAATCCCTACAAAATCTAACACGTTAACGTTTGGCACAAAACATTTTTTGTGGGAGATGGTCGGGTATATTTGGGTATCTTGAATCATCTCCAAGCAGGTTTTTGATTTTGTAGAGGGACATTTTTTGGGATCATCTTAGAGGACACTAAAAGCCATGTCTTTGATTTTGTAGTGCTTTGGGCTTTATGTATATATAATTATATTCATATATACATAGATCTGGGTAACTTGTAACGACCTCACTGTTCTCCCTCACTGGAATGATGGTTAAGATTCGGGAAATCATCCCCAATATAGGCCTTATTATCCTTATTTCAGCTTAGTGAATTATTAAATTTTACCCACATGATAGATACACATTTTTCACATACAGATGTATTTAGATATATTGCCATTTTTTTCATTTATATATATATATATATACACATGGAAAATGGCTTGTCTCACACCTCCACTGACTCCAGGACAACTGGCGTCCCTCGGCATGCGACCGGTGCTCGAAGAGGAGGATCCAGATGTGGTGCTGCTCAACACGTGCTCCATTCGAGATAAGGCACGGTTCAAGCCGGGAGATCTTGGTGATTTATAGTGATATTTTGGGGAATTCTATTTTTTTTTGGGTGGATTTATATGTTTTCTTTGGAGGATTTATAGGTTTTTTGTTGGAGTGGGGACTTATAGGGTCTTTTGGGGGATTTATATATAGTTTTTTTTTGTGGATTTATGTTTTTTGGGGGGCATTTATAGGGTCTTATGGGGCTATATTGGGATTTATTTGCACAAATTACTACGAGAACCGCCGAGGCAACCAGGTAGACAAGTCAACATTAACGAGGTGAGTGATGAAGTGTACAACAAAGATTTAAGGTACCAGCGAGGGAATGTGATAAACATTAACATTTGTGGCCAGAGATTGAATATGGACAGCCCATTCAAGCCGATGTAAAAACAATTTTTCTGGCACGAGAGAAATTTGTTTTTTGATTCTGTCGCCTCAAAGACATTATAAGACATTCGATTCAAAGCACTTGCAAGATTATTTTCCGTCAGTTGAAGAAAACTCTTCCATGCCAAGACTTTTCCCCACCTGCCGAGGGTCTCTAGATTTTAACAAGGGTGCAACTCGTCACGCCTCACTCCCTCACGAATTCCGGGAGGATATGTCTGTATTAATATAGCAATTTTAAGGGGTGATTGACCAACAATCAACGGAAAAAAATGGGGATATGACTGGATAACTAGAATAGATGAGGCAAACCATCCAATCCAGAAAGGTTTTGAGAGTTGATCGGGTGAAAAAGTTCTTCGATGTGCCATGAAAAACCACAGTGTCTTGAAGCAGTTCCTCTAATAACTCACCCCACTTGCCCACTCAAAAATCAGTTGTTTTCTTCAAATAACTTATGTTGCTTATATCCCATTATTTCATTAGATATTTCATGATATCCCCATGATATCCCCATGACCCTTTGGTACTAAAACAACGCGTGCCGGAAAATCCACCATTTATAGATTTATAGATGATTTGCTCAGCTATAAACCTTCATTGGGTTTGGGGATTTACCCTTACCCGCCACGTTTGATGACCGGAGGCAATACTGAGATCTGAAATTCCCACTTTTTCTCAGCACTTTTGTTGGTCAAGTTGGTCTTGGTCAAGTCATGTCAAGTCTTTACTATGGTTATTCCCATTAGATGCCCGTTGATTGTGCATCATGGTTATTCCCATCTAATCCGCAATGGCGCCCCAAAAAGAGTGGGTTATCCGAATGACAACTGCTCGCACACAGCCGTTCTTCGTGGCGCCTTCGCGTTGGGAGTTCAGCCTCGACCTTGGGAGTTCACACATACGGTGGATGGTTGCGAAATCCTGCAGTTGGTAGATGGTTTTTCCCATGACAATCCCATTATTTACAGTGTTTCATAATGTTTCATAGGGACCTAATAGTTCCCAACTGGTGCAGGATTTCTTTCATCCACAGTAGCTTTGGTCATTTTGGAGGAGGCTCAGATCACACATGCACCTTGATCCTCCAAGTATCCCTCCGGTCTCCCCAATATGTTCCCATTGAATCCCAATAAATCACCATGTTTGTTGTTTATATTAGATCCCAAATGTTGGCTATATTTTCATTATATGCATCTATATAAGTCACCATGGTATAGTCCAGTTTGTTGGTTATATTCATCCATATATCCCCACCTATCCCCATTGTATTCCTCACTATAATGAATACCCTGTTGTTGGTTATATCCTGATATCATTATCAAAGTTGGATATGAATATTATTCATATGAAATGTAATCCCCATTGTTGGTTATATTTCCATATCAAAATGTGTATATATATATACGTATTATACTGTACATATATATACACATGCACATGTGTATATATATATATATACACATATTTATACACTGTATATATATATATATACATACACTGTATCAATATATATATATATATATGCATATATATATTCTCATATGTAGTTATACATATATAGTTATATATATATAGATGTATATATGTATATGTATATATGTATATGTATACGTATATATGTATATGTATGTATATATATATATATATACACATTGTAATGCATATCCAATTTCCCTCGGATTCTTCTCCCATGTTGCCCTGCCCTGTTGTGCCAGGCCGAAAAGAAGGTCTACGCCAGGCTGGACGCCCACCTGCAACGCAAGCGGAAGGGGCAGGACGTAACGCTGGTGGTCACTGGGTGCCGAGGCCACATGTTGGGTCCCATTCAGTGGGTTGAAGATTGAGAAATACAAGGATACCATCAACAACAACCATGAACATGTGCGTAGAATGAGGATATTTTCGGGATTTGTGTGGATTTTTTATCCAACGCATATGGGAATTTCTCCAACCAAACATAAAGGATTTAGCCAACAAATATGGGGAAACATCTTTAGAATTGGGATACTGGGCGTGACTGCAAACGGCATATACCCATGAAATATCAATGTTGATCAGGAAACGGGTGATAAACCATAGGACTATATAGTTGGATGAACACAAGAAAACGGAGGAGTAAATTTTTAAATGGGCTCGTAGTTACAGTAATTCTCAGTTGAAGCAATTTTTGGGTGGGTTACGGTTGGATGTTGTGAATATTGGTAAACATCAATGAAATGTCACAGCAAGGTTGTTAGCAATAAACATTGGATTTCTGCAACAATTGGTTTGTGGAATCAAGTAACTTTGTTCAAAGTTCTGTGCTTGGGATGATGCTAAACCCAGATGCACAAAAAGTGTCCATGTTCAAGACATGACCATTTGTTTTCTTGACCCATTGGGAATATATCATATCCTCAACTTAATAGAAACTATATAGCATTGATTCTAGGTTTTGAGTATTTCACATGAACCACGTGTTGCATCAAAAAAAAATGGTCGTGTGGGAAGACCATGGGAGACCCACCAGTTACCTCCCAGAGGCTGCATCAGGGCAAGGAGTGGAGAGCGATATTCGTATGATGTGTCCACACCTGGTTCCAAAGAATTCAAATAGGTTCTAAATGGTTTTGACCCATAATTCTGTTGGTTAAGTTGGAAGCTTTCAGGTACAGTATCACATACAGTAGCCATTTTTAGCCATCTTTTTTCAACCTGAGACGTCACGGCGATGCAGAACTGGACCGTTCTTCTTGTTGACCATGAGGAACAAGCAATAAATGAATATAAATGATACAAATTAATTATGATGATTGTGAACCATTTGTTCAAATTTCGACCAACAATACGTGATACAGATTATTGCTACCATATATTAAGATTGTAATCAAGGATATTGTAATGAGTAGCGTAACTTTTAATTTTGTATTGTCGTTCAATATTTATATTAATATGTGGTAGTGTCATTCAATATTTCTAGTAAAATCATATGGCAATATTGAATATATATATATATATATATCAAGGCTAGCCATCTCATCCAAGGTGCGTGGCCCAGCAGGAAGGGGAGGACTTGCTTCGAGCGGTACCTGAGGCCTCGGTGCCTCAGGGTGGTGCCGGTTGTGTCTGGATATCCTATATAAATCGCGTTATATGGATCTCATAGGATGTCATGGTGAGGATTTCATGGTGATGAACCAATTTTTGGTATCTTAGTTTCAGACAAACCCGACTGTCTGGATTTTTTGCATCTGAATCGAAATATGGAGGATCTAGCCAGCTTAAAAGAAAATGATTTAAACGCAGTGTGATTTGACAAAGGCATGAGGTTTTGAGCCACAAAAATGGAGGATTTACTGGGAAATTCACAGTTTGCTATGGAAACTCACCATGTTCAATTAAGATTTATCTTTAAATTCGAGGGGCCATCTACACCATGGCATTAAAAGAAATACCAGAGCGTTGATTGAAATATAGAGTTGTATGTAAATCATGGGAATAGAAAATAGTATCATCATAATTAGTCTGAACTTGTTTTAGTGACTATAGATATGGCAGTGCTTATTTCGGGAAGATAAAACCACCCGTGTTGTGGATATTTTTTGATGAATTGTGAAGAGCTCATTGTCATGTCAACAAAGAAATGATTGTTCGTAAAGACAACCACCCCCGAACTGGCCTTGTTCAGGCTGGTGATTTGTTCCAACTCCAGAATGTTTGGAGGTATGTAACCAACAATAACCAACAGTAACCATTGAATACAATGGAGATAGAATGAAGATTGATTGTATGCTGTTAAAATTTTCACCAAAAAGGCCATTCACCAACAACCATGGGGATGTAGTTGAATGCCAATCCAGGCAGTCCCTTTCCAAGAAATAACCGGAGTAGGATTGGAGATATCTTGTTTTGGCTTTGCTACTTCTGAATATTGGAAGCCATGGACGGGAGTACAGCCCCGCTAATATTCATCTCTTCCAGAGTCTCATCGATGAGCCAGTTGCACAATGTTGCAGCTTAATGTCAACCCTTGATTAATAAACCAGTGACTGTGTCTTTCAAATTACTGTCAACACATTTGTACCTGATAAACTGCGGATTAAAATAAATCCTGAATCAACCATAATCCTATTTATATACCACTATAACCCACTATCTTCCAATGTATTCCCTATATTTGCTGGTTGAATCCCTCATGTTGTTACCGATAACCACTGGCACCATCCAAGCCCCAACGCCAACGCACAGGTCGACGTGGTCATGGGGCCGCAGTTTGCCAATCGCCTCGCAGATGTGTTGAACGAGTCGGTCTTAGGTGCGCGTCTTGGGGCACCAGAAGTGAGGGAGTGTATGCCATTTTCACAAATGGTTACTTGCAGATCCCCATTGTATGTGTATATTATATATATATCCTTAATATCTGTTAGTTTGCTGCGATTCCTCATTT
This sequence comes from Cladocopium goreaui, assembly GCA_947184155.2. Lineage (NCBI taxonomy): Eukaryota > Dinophyceae > Suessiales > Symbiodiniaceae > Cladocopium > Cladocopium goreaui. The sequence goes on along the minus strand of CAMXCT020001592.1, from coordinate 50,701 downwards.
TGTTTGGTGAAATCATGTTAAATTAATATAACATCTCCATGTTCAAAGACCTTCGAAGGTCGGACCGTGACGTCGTAACCCTTCGTAACCCTTCACGGCGAAGACGCCAGGTGGGCAGATTTGTGCCACCGAAGACTCTCGAATCATGGAGGATGTGACCATGCCCAACCGGCCACTCGGATGCTGCGATACTTCAGTAGTTGGGTCATTATCAGTAGTGAAACTTTCAAGAATCTATGATGTGTGATTATTTACATAATAAATACCCTCTGGTGAACTAACATAGCAATTGAAAATGGCCATTTATAGTGGATTTACCCATTAAAAATGGTGATTTTCCATAGCTATGTTAGTTTACCAGAGGGTATGATGTGTGATTATTTACATCATAAATATACAAAAGTATCATGATGTGTGAATCATTGATATCATGATACTTGTGTATACTTATTATTGGTGTATATTTATGTGCGATTATATACACATTTATATATTATATAGAGGCGCACCCAAGAACTACCTCACATATACATATTGTAATACACTATATGTTACATGTTGATGAGTGGTGGGTGATCTCCAAAACGGTGGTCCAAAACGCTCCTCTAAGATGCTGCAATGCAACTCCCGCAGAAGTGAGATGTTGTTTTTCCTCAAGAGATTCAAATAATACTAACATGTAAATGTAAGAATAACTGGTTCCAATGATAGATAAGATTACAATCACCCGTTCTTTACTTCTAACTGTAAATGTAAGACTATGTGATTAAATGCCACCATAGTGACACAAGTTGTGTAATTTCAACGCCTTGCAAATGCCATTCACAATACCATGCAAATTCTGTAGAAGCTTCAATGTCAACAAAAGCACCACCACTACCACCAGCTCAGTAGTGGCAACAGTGTCCGTCGTATCCTTTGCAAGTGAAAACTAAATGATAATGATGACTACAGTCCGGCTGAAGACAGTATTAGGTACCAATTTACGTATATATGGTGCAGCGTTGGCCACCCCCCCTCCCCCCCCCCACCAATGGGTATGGGTGGACAGTATCGTCTGGTTCTTCTGGCCCCCCCCTGTGGCCTGTGGTGGTGGTATGGTTCTTCTGGTCCCCCCCCCGCCCTGTGGCCTGTGGTGGTGGTATGGTTCTTCTGGTCCCCCTCCCCCTGTGGCCTGTGGTGGTGGTATGTTGGGTATGTTGGTATGTTGGTATGTTGGTATGTATGTATGTATGTATGTATGTATGTATGTATGTATGTATGTATGTATGTATGTATGTATGTATGTATGTATGTATGTATGTATGTGTGTGTGTGTCTGTATATGTATGTATGTATGTATGTATGTATGTATGTATGTATGTATGTATGGAATGTAAGGTAAGGTAAGGTAAGGTAATGTAAGGTAAGGTAATGTAATGTAATGGTATGTATGTATGTATGTATGTATGGAATGTAAGGTAAGGTAATGTAAGGTAAGGTAAGGTAATGTAAGGTAAGGTAATGTAATGGTATGTATGTATGTATGTACGTAGGTATGTAGGTAGGTAGGTAGGTAGGTATGTAGGTATGTATGTATGTATATACACCACCACAGGGGCATCATACCCCCCCCCATCCCATGGGGGGGGTGGGAACACGGGACACGGGACCATATATATATAATGATTATTCTGATTATTATACTGATTGTAATGTAATGATTACAATGATTATAATCACTACAACGGCTACAATGATTGTAATGATTTCAATGATTATAATTATTATAACAATTACAACCACTATCATGACTATAATTGTTAATCTTAATTTCCTCTTCCCATATGTTTTTTTTAAATGTCAGATCTCCAGTTTTGCTGATGTTTGTGGTTTGGAGTCTTATTTTGGTTGCTCCACTTCCCATTGTGCCTAAATCCATTTTGTTTCCTCCGCGAACTGCACTAAATCCATCTAGATTCACAAATGATTCACATATATATATAATTTCCTTGTTTCTTGGCTAAACTTATATACTTTCAGCACTTCATCCACTAAATCCCTGGTTTCTTGGCTAAATTTCATAATTCAGCACTGTTTAGATCACCTTGAATTTTCATCCCAAGATTCTTTGCGCTTTCACTGGCAATCCCATTGCCAAAAACCGAGGCAGTCCAGCATTTCAGCCTGGGTGAATGTCATCTATGGTTGCGGGGCATCCCGGAGATTCCAGAGATATCCTGGCTCTGAGGTGATGAGAGTTGGTTGTTCCCCATGGGTAAATCCACTTAGGGAATCTATAGTGTGTGTATATATGTATAATAATTGTACATTGTTTTATATATATATGTACATTATAATATATATATATTATTATTTTATAATTATACAGTGTATAGTGTATATATATATATATATATATATGGGATTATATAAGGAAGATGGAATTTATTGTTTGGGGGTTCTGGGTTCCTACCCAAATTTCCATCCACTGGTTCATCAACATTTTCCCTGTGAAAGAACCATGTTTGGGGTATACCCTCTGGTAAACATACAAAAAGCTATTGAAAATAGCCATTTATGCTTGATTTCCCCATGAAAAGTGGTGATTTTCCATAGTTATGTTAGTTTACCAGAGGGTAACCCCCAAAAAAACCTACATACCCAAAAAGGATTGAGCTGGATTTTCAGACCAATTTATGGCTATTAAAGAATTGGGAAACTTCCAAACCGTTGGAATTCTTCGTAAATTATAGCGCGCTTAATGGCAGACACACCGTGATTGATAAATCTCTTGGCTCGTGAAATCACTCAGATGGGCCACGCTAGCGTTATTAATAGTGAATTGGCTAGGAATTAGGCTGTAACCCAACGATGGCATACCAGTAATTAAGAACAACTTAACCAACTCGGTGGCACTTTTTGAAGTACTCAAAATTTGGATGGATTGTATGTAGCCATAGTTATTTAGATTTGGAGCCTTTTTCTATCTCGCTGAAAGTGAAACTTTAAGCAGCGGATTTCCTGTTTATCATCTAGTTTTTATTCCAGTTATCCAGTTGTATTATGTTTCATGCATTTATTGATGGGTTAATCCCCAAGCCATATCATATTGTTTTTATATCACATGTATATATATATAGATCATACTTCCGACGACATGTTTGCCGCGTCTTCCAGCAGATTGTGTTCGTTCCAGTTAACAGAATGAGTCTATGGCCATAGGATCCATGTATGCTATTTGGTAACATATACCATCAATATACCCCCAATGTGGATCCTATGGGATGGCAAACCATCTGATTTGGTGAAGCAGTGCGACACGCCTCCGGGCGCAGTTGAATGAAGATCAATGAATCCCCAGCAGTCACCAGAAATCACCAAAAGTCCACCATTAAAATCCTTTTGAATCACCATAAGTATCATAAGTCACCATGAAATCCCCATAAATCACCATAAGTCATCACAAATCCTGTACCCTTTGGTAATTTAACATAGCTATTGAAAATGGACATGTTTAGTGGATTTTCCCATGAAAAATGGTGATTTTCACCTGAAGTCACCATTAAATCTCCACGTCTCCAGGCAACGAGCGCTGCAGCTACTGCGTGGTGCCCTTCACGCGCGGAAGCGAACAGTCACGGCCCATGAGCTCCATCCGGCGCGAGGCCGTGGCCGGAAAAACCTCGGGACATCCATTGGGAAGTTCACCGCTTTTTGACAAAAATCCTCTGGTGGGTGGTTTCAAACATGGCTATGGGTCAATACCTATGAAAATACAATTTTTAGTGGGATGAACATCCATTTAAAATCCATTTACCAGCTATTTTGATGTTCACCAGGGGTACTATGGGTTTTGACCCACTGCCACTCTGCGTTATTTTCTCCATGATCCCAACTGACGATTCGTCACGAAGGTCCGATGGATTTTGTCGGGTGGCGAAAAAGCACCAACCAGTTATGATGGTTAATGATGGTTAATGATGGTTAATGATGGTTAATGATGGTTAATGATGGTTAATGATGGTTAATGATGGTTAATGATGGTTAATGATGGGTAATGATGGTTAATGATGGTTAATGATGGTTAATGATGGTTAATGATGGTTAATGATGGTTAATGATGGTTAATGATGGTTAATGATGGTTAATGATGGTTAATGGTTAATAATCACTGGTTGGTGGTTTGGAACATGAATTTTCTTGTTCCATATATTTGGAATAATGATCCCAATTGACGAACTCATATTTTTCAGAGGGGTGGCTCAACCACCAACCAGTTTTTTTTATTTTCCACAATATTTGGGATGTCATCCTTCCCATTGACGAACTCATGTTTTTCAGAGGGGTAGGTATACCACCAACCAGTAGTCATTGAACCAGGAGACATAGTCATTCCATCATCAAGACTGGTGATGTTTTATGATCCAGAATGATGGTTTAACTGTTTAACTATCAAAAACGATGGTTTAGCCCAGAACATCTGGAACTAATATGAACATATACGGGTAAACCAATTGGGTATTGAAACTGAGGATGCGATCTGCAGTCAAAAACAGAACTGGGAAATACTGGAAACATGACATTAACATCATTAACCAGATTTAACCGTCAAGAATCAAGAGACATTGGGAATTCATTGGGATATCACTAGAAACAAAAGTGGATTTTAGCAAGTCAACAACATTGTTTTTCTGATTGCTACGGCATGAGGAAAGATGGGGATTCAGGATATGTAACCAACAAAAATGCTGGTATAATGGGGTTTATGATGGGGATATGTAACCAACATTCACCAGCAATATGAGGTGGGCACCCTCAGTTGTAAGTAGGTTTCGTTTCACGCCATTGACTGTAGATCTACCATGATCTACCATAAACCCTGTTTGACCAAGTTATAAACCAACTTCGCTATCGGTTGGGAGCCCGTCATACTGTTTTTTTTTTGATTGATGCCCGCACCTTTTGGTGGGAAATAAACCATGTGATGACCATGGATATCATGAAATATAGCCACATTGTTTGTTATATTCCCCACCTTATAGCAGGGTTCAAAAAAAAACAGTCGTTCCACTATAGTGGTTGGCTAAGAACGGATTCTATTATATAACGGATTCTATTTTGCAATGGATGAGGATGAGGATGAGGATGAGGATGAGGATGATGATGATGATGATGATGATGATGATGACCCCCAATACATTGGGTAATAAAACCTCATATATTCATCAATCAACAGGGGTTTGGAACAGTATGTGATGATGAACTGGCATATATCCCACAGCAAACCTCTATGAAATCCTATTAAGATCTCGTTAAGGTGATGGTTCGACGGTTATGTAGACAACATCTATCAACATCCCCAGTTTGGATGGTTGAAAACCCTATAAATCACTGGTTGGCGGTTTGGAACATGGCTTTTATGACTTTCCATTCACTTGGGAATGTCATCATCCCAACTGACGAACTCATCACCTGCAGGTGGAAACGTTGGGGGACGAGGGCTTTCGAGAAGTGACGCTCCTAGGCGGTACCGGACTGGACGCGGTAGTCGTGGACAAATCGTTGGGAGAAAAGGCAGCAAATTCTAGGATCTCTCACATCGAAAAATTGGGATTCAAAATGATTTAAGGGAAATGTCAGAAACATAGGAGCAAAGTGAGTTTGATCTTGCAAACACTGCGCATTCTCCATCATCCTCCACCGTCGCATGAGTTTTCTTCTACCCATAGGGTGTTTTTCCCTGTGCCGCTGCCATAAAGATAAACAAATGGCATATTCGGATGCAGCAATTCATTATAAGAAGTGTTGGTGTATCATGACCAGTGTTGGTGTAACATGATGGGATAAGCAATCAATGGGATATTCAAGTGAATTGAAGCAACACATATCACTTCAAGATACTTCAAGACCAGTGTTGGTGTATCATGACCTCACTGGCCGGCGCATTGAAGTTGCTGAATTGGGTCGGACAATTGGGGTTGAAGTTAAAACATGTGTTCTTTCTAAATTGGTTCTGGTGTCTCAGATAATGATGTTTTCAAAAGTGGTTCTGTTGAACAGCTTTTGGTTCTGTAATTGTTTCAGGGGTTTTGTACCAAAAGGCAAACGAAACAAAATGAGGTGTAACTCGGCTTGGTCTTCTTGGGATATTGGCAACTCAAAGCCTGGAGTCACTTTTGTATCGGGGTGTCAAACATACAGCAAACACCGGAGTATTTTCCGCGACCATCATGGGGACATTGTCAAGCTCCAGTTCCCCCTAATATTAAACACCCTGTAAATGGTCCCAAATATTACCCTCTGGTTATGACTAACATAGCTATTGAAAATGGTCATTTTTAATGGGAACACTCACTATAAATGGTCATTTTCCAATAGCTATGTTAGTTTACCAGAGGGGGTTCATCTTCTAATACGCAAGGTTTCGGGGGTGGAGGATATTGGATCCCCTTGCGAGGTCACATTCAAATGATGGTCATGTTTTTTCGTAGGTTTTTTACTATCCTATTTGATGCCCGAACTTTGCTGAACTATTTGATCATGTTCCGTTGATAAATATTGATAGCATATGATAACACAATGTGGCCAAAGGGCATAGCGGCATACCGCATAGCCCACCAGTTTTGTCCTTGCTAGTCATGTTTGATTCCCAAAGGGTAGACCGCCATAAACCATGCCCAAAATCACATGTGGGTGGTAAAAGCACTTCCCCAAAAGGTAGGGTTTATGATTGGGGATGGTTTATCATAATCATCCCAATGATTATCCCAGAGATGTCCTATAGTCATCCCACTATTGGTTTCCCACATTATCAAATCATTATCATACATTATAGTGGGACAATATCCTATCGTAACATTAAATGGATAAACTATATACAATTATGTATACCTATATATGTATATATATATATATATATCCATTAATATTGGTTTCCCATGATAGTCAGTCATACATGATTCATTTTACCCTCTGGTAAATTAACATAGACCCTGAAAATCACCAATTTTTAGAGGAAACTCATCTTCCAACCCCGATGACTACCAGGGTCTATGTTAATTTACTGGAGGGTAAAATCCATATTTGTTGCTTCATCGTCCCCAAGCTGCGCCCTTCGAGACTTCGCTAGGGCAAAACATCGATGCCTATGGCCGAGACTTCACACCCCGAAGGACTTGACCATGTTGAGAAAAGGAGGTTTCCTAAAAGCAATGGGAATTTCAGGATCCTAAAATGGAGGTACTGTACCATATAAGGCCATATTTTCTGGGGATATTCCCTTACATAGGCCTTATATAGACCTTATATATGGTAGGTACCTCCAATTTAGGTTCCTGAAATGGCCATTGATAAAGGGGCAGCCTATAACCCCAAATCATCCATGTTAATCCATAGGAATTTCATAGGATTTGAAGATTTAAACCATGAATGTTGATGAATTTTATTGGCTACCCCCCATGAGATACGGAAAACCCCACATCAGAAGTGTGAACCATTAACCCCGGTGACGAGTTCGGGGATTCTGCGAAAACCATGGGGATATACTGGGATAAAATGAGACACAAGCAACAAGATCATACCCAGTTTCGGTCGATGTGTTTGTTAATGTCGGGAAATCAGGTTCTAAGTTACGAGAATTAGAGGTTTCCCTATTTTCAGACGATCCCATCACAGGCGGCCCGGCAGGATGGGGATGATCATGGATCATCATCCGCGCAGGAGAGGCATTTGATCAAGGTACCGCTTGTGGATGGTCGACTTGCCATGGACTCACTGGACTCCTCTGTTCACCCCTGGGTGAACTCAACCGATTCCAACGTTTCTGAAGAGTGAGTGATATTAGGGCTCAAATTGTTTCTTTATTTCCAAAGAGTCGAAAATTGGATTGATTAGATTTATATCATTTTATATCCAAAAATCAAAACATGATGATCGCTACTTACTTGTGTGTGTGTCCAACATGGTATCACAAGACCGAAGACATATTACTTGTCTCATGGTTAAAACTAGTTGACCCAAACGCAGGCGCTAAGCATGACATAGAATGGCCACTTAGACTTGTGTGGGTTCATGATACTTCAATTTTGAATCATAGTCATATGAGTTGCAAAGTGAAAAATAAGGATAAATAAGGGTATATACAGTACCCCCTTCCATCCATTGGTTTTGCATAAATTTCTCCATGAGCATAGCATTTGTGTGGGTAGTTTCTAATATCTATCAATATATCCTCATGAACTCCGCAAGTTTGTCCCATGTTGTACCCTTTCTATTCAATCTATTGGTTTTATAGATCCATATTTATGTTATTGTATGTTATGTAATATATATATATATTGTAGATATTATATATATATATAGCTATATATGAATAAATAACACATGCATAATATTGTGATGTTTCATTACCCAGTAATATATATATATATAATAACAATATATATACATGTACATTCAATATCCTAACATGGCCTGAAAGATTTGGTCGCAGATCAGGACCTTCGCAGATCTTCTGCGTTCTTTGTCTGACTTGGACATCTCACGGATCCGTTTCCTCACGTCCACCCCAGGTGCCGAACGGGGATATGGAAGACGGCAGAAATCTGCGGGGCGTTGTGTGCATGTAGCTTTATGTAATAATCAAATGTACACATGTGCAAACCAAGAAAACATCATAAAATAAGCTATAATTATGTGACATGTATATATAGAATTATATAAATATACATGTATACACATGATATCCTATGTATATTGTTCATATATATATATATATATGATATGTATAAATATATTAATATATAATGTACTATAAACATCTATAACATTTCAAATTATATGCATATACATTATATACATCACTTTTTTCATTGGATCATCATACATGTCCTTTCTACTTATGTATATCAGTTTATTCACTAATTCTATGATGTTTGAGACAAGGGTTAAGACTATGCATATAATGCATATACATATAGTAAAGTTAGGTAGAGAAATATTGATGAGGTGCTCCAAATGGTCAATCTCCTCTTCAACACAAGACTTGTACAATTGTTTTGTCAAATTAATACTTAACAAAATACAGATGCAACTAACTAATATTGATAGCCCCAGAGCAGGATTGATGAACCATCATAAACCCCTGTTCATTAATTAGGGCGTTACCAAAGTAAGTGATAAGCTGCCGATGGAAACACCCCTAACCGGCCCTAACCAAACATTGCAATATAATTCCAGACTACTCAAGCATCCGAAATTCTTTGTTTGGTCCCCCCGCCAAACATGAATGTTTCGTCAGGGTTTCAAGTTTCAATCTAAAGGATATGGACAATCCCATGTTTTTTTGTATTTGTTATAATGTCAACCATCGAACCATTGAATGTCCATGTCTATGTTAGATAATTTCAGGCTATCTTACATAGTCATGATAATGTTATATATATATATACATACGTAGCATACATATGTATATATATATATACATATAATTATATACATATATATATGACATGACATATGATATATATATATACATGTATACTGTATATTATATATACATGTAACCCTGTCGGGTAGTTCGCAGAAAGTTCCCAACAAAAAATCCCGGCACCAGGTACATCTCTGATGACTTGATCCGAGCCGTGCGAGCCACGTGGCGATTTGATCGATCTAGCTGCCTGGGTTGGCTGATGATTGTGTTGGGTTATAGTATATCAATAATGATTATAGTATATCAATGGTATGGTATCGTGTAACTATAGTATACTATAGTAACAAATGATTATCCATGATTATAGTAAGCCATTATTATAATGATGATCCATGATTATAGTAATTATAATGATATCAATAACCCATGATACTAGTATATAAACGTAATCCATGATTATAATGAGTAACTCCCATTCGTATGATTCGTTGACTATAACACAAACGGATTATTGTTGGATGCTTAACGTATTGAATGATAGAATCCATGAACTATCGATGGCTGAATTGGTTGAATATGGGTTGACAATCATTACAATTGGTTGATCTAATCCCAAAGCAACTAACAATGATTATCAACTGATCATTATTACAATGTATTGGGGATTATCATAATCCATGAACTGGGAAATGTGCTCTTGGCCCTCGGCCAGCCAGTATAAAGGAACGACATAGGGTTTTGAACGCGGCTTGCATGGTCAAACTGCTTTAAGATAGTGGAGCTAAGGTGCAGGGTAAAATTAAGTTCGATTTCCACTGTTGCAAGGTTTGGAGTTTTGGTTCTGGATCACCCACCCTGAAATTTCATATCTTCGACTAAAGAACGTATATTTGTTCATCTATGTAATCTGGTGACATTGGTATCGGCAATCCCACCACGATCTACTTGTTGCATCTAAAGTTTTCCAGTGCACCATATTACCTCACCCAGTGTCCCAGTATGACACGTAAATATGACATATCACTATTACATATCAATACTACATATGAATGTGACCCTATCAAGTATTTCCAGTGCATTACAGGCAATAAACACGTTTGAAGTGGCCCCAGCATAGCCCAGCACCTTAAGGTTTGTTTACATCATTCTTCAAGAGAGGTTGCGGGATTTTCAAGATCGCCTAGAACATGCTTGTTAATAAACCATCCCATCAACCAACCATTTTGGGGAAAGTGGTATACTGAACAATAAACCAAAATTGGGGGTTTCCTAAAACGGAGGTACCCCAAAAATGGATTGTTTTTTCAATGGAACATCCTATAAACGTGGATGATTTAGGGGTACCCCCACTTTAGGAAACCTCCAATTCGGAATGTTTTATTTCCCTCACTGCTATCCGGTGGTTAGGAGGGAGCTACTGTAAGGAGCTATGGGTATATGATGGCATCCACGTTCTCTACCGAAGGGGGATGCAAGGAGCTACTAAGAAATTCCCAACCACACCTTATATATATATACAATATTATACAATTATATACATATATACATATATATATATATGTATGGCTTGTGATTTCCTACAAGCATGATGGGCACGTGCAAGGAATCGGACGATTTTATGGTGTTTCCGGATGTTTTCGATGACATGAATTCCTCTCAAGTTTCTCCGCCCCAATTTGATGCTTGATCCTGAGAAAATTGATGGGAATTATCTCAGTAAATTGATGGTAAATTGATGCAAATCCTCACAGATACTGAGATAATTCCCAACATTTGGTAAACCTCTACTTGCCTGTGAAATAATACGTTCTTGTCTTGACGCGATAGGCTCTTTTTTCGATCCCCATGTTGGCATTGCTTGAAACTCATGGTGGTTCTTGATTCCACCATCGTTGCAGGACGTTCCCTCGGTGTGTGAGCAGTTCCACATCCCCTTCCAGTGCCCTGGAAGATGTTAAATCCCATCTGTCAAGGTGTAAATTTTCCCCCAAAAAAAAGGATAAACCCTGTGCCCTGGCGAGCAAGAGCTACTGGCAGCTACTGATTCTTGGGAGCGACAACAAACAACTGGTTTAAGTTGAAGGGGATATATGAGGATATATAATGATACATATATATATATACATATGTATATATATATACATACTTATATATATATATGTTTTGTATTCTATCCAGATGAATGGGTCTATTTGAATGTCTGAAAATGGGTTTGGCCTCATTCCCAAGTGCCTCAAACATGTTAGAACCGGATCTGTTTTCCAATGAACAAAATGGGTACCCCATGCATCTTCTAGGTGGGGACCGTAGCGTTTGCCCAGTCGAAACTCAAAACTCTAAAGATACCATTTCCCAAAGATTCAGAACCAACTAAACAGAATAGATTCCAAGAGATCCTCATTCATTTCTCAAAGTCCCATTTTTATCCATTTTTCAGGGTTGGATTCCTCATTTAGTCTATAAATCACCAGTTTTTTGTCATGCCATGGGGGTTCAACCTCCCCCAACCCGCTTCGCTTCGCTTCGCTTCGCTCAGGTCTGGTGATGACGAAATCTTGCGACAGATGGACCGTGGCTACACCGCGGAACGCTACAGGCCCCCATGGGATGCCTCTGTGGAAAATATCATGATACCCTCTGGTTATGACATACCAAAAAGCTATTGAAAATGGTCATTTATAGTGGATTTACCTATTAAAATATCATGATACCCTCTGGTTATGACATACCAAAAACTATTGAAAATGGTCATTTATAGTGGATTTACCCATTAAAATATCATGATACCCTCTGGTTACAAAAAGCTATTGAAAATGGTCATTCATAGTGGATTTACCCATTAAAATATCATGATACCCTCTGGTTATGACTAACATAGCTATTGAAAATGGTCATTTATAGTGGATTTACCATTAAAATATCATGATACCCTCTGGTTACAAAAAGCTATTGAAAATGGTCATTTATAGTGGATTTACCCATTAAAATATCATGATATCCTCTGGTTATGACTAACATAGCTATTGAACATGGTCATTTATAGTGGATTTACCATTAAAATATCATGATACCCTCTGGTTATGACACACAAAAAGCTATTGAAAATGGTCATTTATAGTGGATTTACCCATCAAAATATCATGATACCCTCTGGGTATGACTAACATAGCTATTGAAAATGGTCATTTATAGTGGATTTACCCATTAAAATATCATGTGATACCCTCTGGTTATGACATACAAAAAGCTATTGAACATGGTCATTTATAGTGGATTTACCCATTAAAATATCATGATACCCTCTGGTTACAAAAAGCTATTGAAAATGGTCATTTATAGTGGATTTACCCATTAAAATATCATTATACCCTCTGGTTATGACTAACATAGCTATTGAAAATGGCCATTTATAGTGGATTTACCCATTAAAATATCATGATACCCTCTGGTTATGACATACCAAAAAGCTATTGAAAATTGTCATTTATAGTGGATTTACCCATTAAAATATCATGATACCCTCTGGTTATGACTAACATAGCTATTGAAAATGGTCATTTATAGTGGATTTACCCATTAAAATATCATCATACCCTCTGGTTATGACATACACAAAGCTATTGAAAATGGTCATTTTAGTGGATTTGCCCATTAAAATATCATGATACCCTCTGGTTATGACTAACATAGCTATTGAAAATGGTCATTTATAGTGGATTTACCCATTAAAATATCATGATACCCTCTGGTTATGACATACAAAAAGCTATTGAAAATGGTCATTTATAGTGGATTTACCCATCAAAATATCATGATACCCTCTGGTTATGACTAACATAGCTATTGAAAATGGTCATTTATAGTGGGTTTACCCATTAACATATCATGATACCCTCTGGTTATGACTAACATAGCCATGGAGCGGAAGCCATGGCTTATTTAGTTCGATGATTTTCCCAGCGATAAACAACCTCCATTTGAATGGTTGGGATTTTCCAGCCAGCTATGTTAGTCATAACCAGATGGTACCATTTATGTCAACTTTCAGACTTTCATGGGATGCAATGAGCAGTGTTCAAAACCCCTGTTTGTTGATGACTAGTTGGGGGATTATACTACCCAATATATTAGGGACTACAAGAATCCAATAGGGGAATCCCTATAAACCAACCAGTGTAATGGAATGATACAGGGATTTTGAACACTGCTCAAATGATCATTCACAAAGTAGATCTAGATAGGGCTAGCCTTATTTTCAGATTAACCCACACGCGTCACTGGATAAGTTCTAACAGCTTCAGAAAGACCAAACTGCAGATGACGTTTAGTAGAGGCAACTACCTTCTAAGCATGGGCTTATTTTCAGGTAAATTGGGTTGATGTTCCGGTACTAACTCAAGATGGCAATGGGAATTCCAATGCGTCAATGTGGGATAGACATGGGGAATTCATGTGGGATACTCTGTTGCCATGTCTAACAGCCTCCTATCTCATGCTAGAAGTTTGAATGCTGTACACATATCTGTACATCATTGCAGTATACAGCTTACAAAGCCCCCATCAAGAAGCCAGCCACTCTTCTAAACTCCTGGTAGTAACTATTGAATTGATAGTAATGACGATGATCATGATAATTATACTATGATTACTGTAGTATTACCATGGAATTTCCTCATTTTTTGTATATACCGAGCAGTGGTCATTGCGGTGTGCTCCACCTGGTGGCGGTACCCTTTGCACCGGCACCCGAAACCAGAGATTTAAGGAATCTCCCCAGTTATGACTGGAAGATGACTGGTTTTGTTTGAACATAGGCTAAATGAATCATAGACAAAAAGCAAAAAAATCCAATGATTTTTGGTGTCTCATCACTTCGTCCATATTTTTTCCCAATGAAACATCAGTTTTCCCGTATTCTTCCGTACTTTTCGCATGAAATTCCCATTTAGTCTCATAACAATTCCATTACATGCCATATTCAAACCCCATAAAATCATATAAAATCCCATTTGTTCCATATTTTTTCCATGAACACCTCCGTTTTTTGAGACCTTTGAACTTGGACCCACCAGGCGCATCGTGGACAACATCCGTCGCGCGATGCCGAATGCAGGGCTCTCGGCCGATGCCATTGTGGGCTTTCCGGGGGAGACAGAGGCGCGGAGCACGCGGAGCTCGGATGATGTTCCATTGTAAACCATCCAGCGATAAAGGGTTACCCCCATTTATGGAAACCTCCCTATTTATATATAATTAATTAATATATTATATATATATGTACTATTTTAATGCAATTTACCCCCAGCTATATGTTGATGAAAATATTGGCTAATACCATTTATATAATACCTGGTAAACGTGTTTAAAATGTCAAAGTTAATATGTAACAATATATATATATATTATAAATAATGATCATTAATAACTGTTAATGGCCATTAGTAGTGGTTAACACCCATTAATAGTTGTTAATATGTTTTTTAAACAAAAAACTATTATTATCCATTAGTAATGGTCATAAATGGATTTAATATGGTACTACAGTGAAGATGTGGGATGTTTTTTTTGGGATACTCGGATGGGATCTATTTTTGGGGTAAGTCTTGGGAAACCATGGTGATATTTTAATGGGGATATGGGGCTATCATTACCCTCTGGTAAACTAACAAAAAACTATGGAAAATCATAGGAAAATTGTGTTTTTTTGGGACAATCATAGGAAAACCATAGGAAAATGGTGGTTTTACCATCTGGTAAACTAACATAACTATGAAAATCACAATTTTTCATGGGACAATTCACTATTTCTATGGCCATTTTCAATAGCAAACTGTTAGTTTACCAGAGGGTCAATCCGATGAAGCCCAATACCAAATGGAGCTGTCCCAAGTCAAGGGGGTACCACCAAATGATCCAAATTAGAGCATTCTAGTATTGAAACCCATGGTTTTGGGGGATCGTCCACTTTACGAACTCCCCATATGATAAATGACAGTTGGATCATTCACCATGCTGGTAGTAGTCAGTCAGCCATAGTAATGAGATGTAATGAGCATGGTTTAATGATCTAGTAATGTCGCGATCCATGATTATTGTAATGTGGACATCTGATTTGATAGTGAAAGACATGAACATGACTGAATGAACTTCATCATGACCTGACATCGTGACATCACTGGACTGATGGAAACGGGACGGTTGGGAGCGGGGTTTTAGTGTCACGGTTGGGGTCTTATTTCAGCTATTTGGGGGAGACTGGCCGTCCGGTCCTTCATCTTCGCCCTTGGTCTTTGTCAGCGCCAGAAGGAACTGAGCAACTCTACCTCAGCTCGTCTTCAAGACGTTGGTCGCGCGGAGTATTGGAATTGCGCAGGGAGTTGTCTTGGAAAACCGGAAAGATTCTGCCTTGAACGCGGCCTTCCCATTGTCGAATTCCAGGAAGAGTTGGTATCTTTCTTGTCGTGCTCTGTCAGCCGATGCACAGCCAGTGAACCAGATTGCCTCAAAACTAGTGAATAGCTAGAAACAAGTTATATAGTGAAAATCATAGTGGATATAATAGCTCATAACCTAATAAAAGTGGAAGTAATAGTCATGACAGTGGTTCTGAATGTTTATATATGTCTATGATATGTTGTAATTCCTAGTGGATATAATATGGCATATGGATACTATATATACTTTGTATAATAGAACATAGTAGCTAAATGTTATTGTTAATTGTAGCCAAAAAAACAAATGGAATAAAGTATAAATGTTGATAGTTGATAGTAAGAATTGTGATAAGTATTCATTTTTGATAGTTTACCACTGGTGGTTTAATAGTATAATAGTAATGGTTTATGATGGTCATAAGTGTTTTGTAATCATGATATATATATATATTATACATGCTCATGGTTGAAAAATAAGGGTTATTCAATTGTATATCATGAGGTGATCCCTGTTGATTAAACCCCGCCCCAAAAACTGGTCTCTGCTTAAAAATCCCAGAATCCTAGAATTTTCCCAAAAATCCCTTGAATCCTAGAATTTTCCCAAAAATCCCAGAGTCCTAGAATTTTCCCACACAAAAAAATACATATATAATCATATATATATACCACGATATATACCATTAGCTAATGGTATCATATCCCAGTGCTTGGAGTGCACCAAAAAAACACCATGAAACATGGGGTAGTTGATCCCATCATCCGCATGGTCCGAGGAGCAATTCCAACGCACCCTTCAGCTGGTGGAGGACCAGACATGTAGGATCCGCCCCGGAAGAAAAGGATAGAAAATTAACTATAGAATATGGTTAATATGGTTAATAGTTAGTTATTATGGTTAATATATGTTAATATATGTTGATATAACTAATATTAACCCCAACAACAAGAAATGGATCCAGTCACACTTCCAACAAGGTACGGCTGGATCCATAGGGATAGAATCACAGATGCTCCATGGTGATCATGGTGCTGGAATGTGGGCCAAAACATCAAAAAATAAAAAACATGGTTCGCATCTGGGTATAGAATATACAACAGATAGGAATAACATATGATGCATTATCATGACAACTACTTTGATGATATGTTTTGATGTTTTCCATCTTTGTTGTTTGCCAAATATCACTGAAGTCCCGCAACTCTTCCAGAGTTGATCCCAATTCTGGTGGGACATGGTTTCCATGCAGTTTCCATTGAGTCAACGGATTGTTTAGGTACCCCAAATGCAAGTACTGTGCCCTGTAAAAGGAGAATACTATTTGGAATTATTTGGAGATATTCCATTGCATGTGTTAGGTATGTGTAATTGAGGTAGAGTACCAGCAATTCTCGATTTGGCCATTTAGGTCATTATGAAGCATATGATTAAAACATATTAAAACAAGTGTGGTAAATACATTGTGTTTATGGCTGGGTGTGTGTGTGTGTCTGAAAATGGGGACATGATGATTACCCAGTGGATAAAGGCTGCCCTATTTTCAGCTGAACTCAAAATCGGAGATATAAGCAACCGGATTTGGGCACCAACAAATGCAACATTTATGAAGGATTTGACTCAACGTGGTGTGTCCCAAACCGCGGGTACCCCTGATACCAAAACAGGAGGCTTGGAGGTGCATATATATACATATATATATAGAAAATGGGATAAACATATAAGTAATGCTTCTTAGTTACTTAGTTTTCTAATCAGGGGAAATGTGTTTTTTTCCAGTTTTTCTGCTAAATGGATTCCTAGAAGCTTGAAAATTCATCCATAAGCCATGTGCCACTGCCAAGTACGCGTGGGTGAACGGGAGAATATCGGGTTGGAGATGCAAAAGGAACTTGAACATGCATACATATATATATATATATCTGGCCTAAGGTTAAGGAAGTCAAAAAGTGACAAGATGTGTTTTGGGAATATTTGCTGGGTTCCATCCACAACCGCCATTGACTCAATATGATTCCAATAATTGATGTTCATTATTGTTATTACCCGAGTTCAACTGTTCAATGTTTGAATAATAACACCCCGGTTCAATGTTGAACTATTAGTACTAAGACCACTAATGGAAGAAACTTTCACTTCAGGCACTTAACGAACTTATAAGTATCTGATAAGTTGCTAGTATTTTGCTAATATCTTGTTTAAATTGTTTTTTTAAATTAATTTTGAGTTAAGTTTCACTAATTTTTTATTTGAGTTTATTACATAATAATGAAGATATAATCAAATATATTCGAATATTAGTGAAAAATATTTGAAAATATATTTGAAAATATCTGAAAATACCTGAAAATATCTGAAAATAGCTGGAAATCATTTCTTTTGTTTTGTTTTCATTTCGAAGTTGCTGCCCAGGAATAGTTGGAGAAATAGATACCTGAAAACTATGGTTCCTGTAAAGGAAAGTTCCAGTAAAGGAGATACCATCCTTTTCAGGAACTCTCTTTTGCTGGAACTTTCCTTTACAGGAACCATCCTTTACAGGAACCATCCTTTTCAGGAACTCTCCTTTCCTGGAACTTTCCTTTACAGGAATCATGGTTTTCAGGCACTCTCCTTTGCTGGAACTTTCCTTTACAGGAACCATAGTTTTCAGGAACCCTCCTTTGCTGGAATTTTCCTTTACAGGAACCATCCTTTTCAGGAACTCTCCTTTGTTGGAACTTTCCTTTACAGGAGCCATCCTTTTCAGGAACTCTCCTTTGCTGGAACTTTCCTTTACAGGAGCCATCCTTTTCAGGAATGCTGCAAAGGAAAGTTCCAGTAAAGGAAAGGTCCCAAAACGGAGCCTACTTTAAGCTAATTTATCTTGAATCAAGGAGAGTTTTCTGAAAATTCAGGTTCTTGAAAAGGAAAACTCAAACTTGAGAAAATTCAGACACGTCAAAATCCATAAAAATCAGAAAAAACTTAAATACTAAAAAGAAGAAAATTCAGAATCAAAAAAAAAACATAAACTCAAAAAAAAAAAGAGTCCAGAAATTTTAGAAAATTCAGAATCCAGAAATTTCAGGGAATCAAAAAAAATCCAGAAACTTTATAGAAGCAAAAAACATCCATAAAATTCAGAAAATCAAAAAAGCATAGAATCCAGAAAATTCAGAAAATGGAAAAAAATGAATCCAGAAACTTTAGAAAATTCAAAATCCAGAAAAAAATAGAAAACCAAAAAAAATAGAATCTGGAAAAAAAGAAAATCCAGAATCCAGAAAATTCAGGAAATCTTAAAAAAATAGATTCCAAAAAATGTAGAAACCAAAAAAAAATGGAATCTAGAAAATTTTTAGAAAATTCAGAATCCATAAAATTCAGAAATCTAAAAAAAAATAGAGTCTAGAAAATTTATAAAAGCAAAAAAACTAGAATCCAGAAAAATCAGAAAATAAAAAAAAGGATCCAGAAAATTTAGAAACAAAAAAACATGGAATCTAGAAAATTAGAAAAATCAGAATCCAGAAAATTCAGAAAATTCAGAAAATTCAGAAAATTCACAATTCTATATATATATATTGTACATAGCCTCGACACACTAACAGTGACCACAATTTACCCCACGAGAAAAAGCACAACAAAATGTTGTCAAACTTGAGGATTTGAAGATTGGGGGTTAAATTTCTTGAGGAATATCTGATCAACAGTTACATATCATTCCCTCCCACTCCGGAACACTTCAAGCCTCATTGGTTTTCAGTCCATTTCCTTTTCGAAGCTGATCGGTCCCCTACACCTGGGATTCCCAAGCCTGATTTCCAAGGCCAACATTACAAACTCACATGTTTATTTTTTGTACCAAAAAACAGCAACTTTGGTTTTCAGTTTGAATCATTTGAGGTGGCCACCAACCAAGGCTGGGGCCTAGCTTTCCCTTTTAAAACAAAAGACTTTTCCTTTTTTCTGAGTTTTTGCTTTTTTTGCATTTTTTTGGCTCCGGAGTTGTGCTTTTTGTTGTGCTATTTCTTGTGCTCTAGTTTGTGGTTTTTTTTTGGAGCTGGTTGTGCTATTTTTTGTGCTATTTCTTGTGCTATTTCTTGTGCTCTAGTTTGTGTTTTTTTTTTTGAGCTGGTTGTGCTATTTTTTGTGCTATTTCTTGTGCTCTAGATTGTGTTTTTTTTTTGGAGCTGGTTGTGCTATTTTTTGTGCTATTTCTTGTGCTATTTCTTGTGCTCTAGTTTGTGGTTTTTTTTTGGAGCTGGTTGTGCTATTTTTTGTGCTATTTCTTGTGCTATTTCTTGTGCTCTAGTTTGTGTTTTTTTTTTGGAGCTGGTTGTGCTATTTTTTGTGCTATTTCTTGTGCTCTAGTTTGTGGTTTTTTTTGGAGCTGGTTGTGCTATTTTTTGTGCTATTTCTTGTGCTATTTCTTGTGCTCTAGTTTGTGGTTTTTTTTTGGAGCTGGTTGTGCTATTTTTTGTGCTTTGTAGTTGTGCTTTTTGTTGTGGTCCATCAATTTAAACTATAAAGGCCGTTTGTTTTTTTTTCCTGGATGCTGTTTCAGGTTGGAGTTGTGCTCTTGTTGTGCTATTTCTTGTGCTCTAGTTTGTGGTTTTTTTTTGGAGCTGGTTGTGCTATTTTTTGTGCTATTTCTTGTGCTCTAGTTTGTGTTTTTTTTTTGGAGCTGGTTGTGCTATTTTTTGTGCTATTTCTTGTGCTATTTCTTGTGCTCTAGTTTGTGGTTTTTTTTGGAGCTGGTTGTGCTATTTCTTGTGCTATTTCTTGTGCTCTAGTTTGTGGTTTTTTTTTTGGAGCTTGGTTGTGCTATTTTTTTGCTATTTCTTGTGCCTTGTGCTCATTTTTTAGGTGCTTTTTTCTTGTGCTATTTTTTGTGCTCTAGTTTGTGGTTTTTTTTGGAGCTGGTTGTGCTATTTCTTGTGCTATTTCTTGTGCTCTAGTTTGTGGTTTTTTTTTGGAGCTGGTTGTGCTATTTTTTGTGCTATTTCTTGTGCTATTTCTTGTGCTCTAGTTTGTGTTTTTTTTTTGTAGCTGGTTGTGCTATTTTTTGTGCTATTTCTTGTGCTCTAGTTTGTGGTTTTTTTTTGGAGCTGGTTGTGCTATTTTTTGTGCTTTGTAGTTGTGCTTTTTGTTGTGCTACCCCCAAGAAAAAGCACGAGAAAAAGCACGAGAAAAAGCACAACTAGCTGTCCGCTTTTTTTTGAGAAATTTCGGGAAAAGTATTTTTCAATCCAAATCCAGCTGGGCTGTGAATGAGGAACGAAATATCTGCATTTTTTCCGCTTTGCGCTGCGGCTGCACAAAGCTTGAAAAATTGTCCTCTGGCGCAGATAAGCAGAAGCTGTGCTTTTCCTACTCCATACGCAAATTCGTTGCAGGTAAGCAAAAGTTAAATTTTTTGAAATCTTCAGCTGTATGTATGATATCTTTGAAATCCTCAGCCAACCAAAATTTCCAGCTCCACAATTCAGGAGGCAAAAAATCTTGGAAAGAAAAAGGAAATGTAAATTGGGAAGGGGTCTGGGGATGGCAGGTACAGTGCAAAGTTGTTGTGCTACTTTTAGCCTTCTAGTTATGTAGCCTGGGTTGTTTTATGCTGTTAGTGGGGGGGGGCTTAGTCCAATATATATATACATATTTAAATATATATTTATATAATTCAGAAAATTCAGAATTCAGATAAAATCAGAAAAAAAAAACATAGAATTCAGAAAATTTAGAAGATAGAAAAAAAAAATAACTAGAAAATTTAGAAAACCTGAAAAAATAAACCCAGAAAATTTAGAAAACCCAAAAAAGTTGGAATCCAGAAAATTTAGAAAACCAAAGAACATATAATCTAGAAAAATTAGAAAAATCAGCACCCATAAAATTTAGAAAATCCAAAAAAATAGGATCCAGAAAATTCTTAAAAACCAAAATCCAGAAAATTTGGACAATCCAAAAAAGTTAGAATCCAGAAAATTTATAAAATAAAAAAAGCAAAGAATCTAGAAATTCAGAAAATTAAGAATCCAGAAAATTCAGAAAATCAAAAAAATAGACTCCAGACAATTTAGAAAACCAAAAAGAACATAGAATCTAGAATTTTTAGAAAATCAGAAAAAAATAAAATTCAGAAAATCTAGCCAAAACAAGTTAGAATCCAGAAAATGTAGAAAACCAAAAAAAATAGAACCTAGAAAAAATAGAAAAATAATAATCCAGAAAATTCAGAAAATCAAAAAAAAATAGAATCCAGAAAATCATAAAATCCAAAAAAAATAGAATCCAGAAACTTTTGATACCTTACAATTCCAAATAATTACAAAATTTCAAAAATTTAGATAATTTAGAATTCAGTAAATTTAGAATTTAAAAAAAGGAAAGCACATTCCTCTGAGGAAGCTACATTCAACCTGAAAGATTCATTGCAGAAACTTTCCATTTCAGGAACTACATCCTTTTCAGGAATTATCGTTTCAACATCTTGAGTTTCTAAATGTTTTTTGTTATATATATATATAATATACATATATATATATTGTATTTTCCAACATATTTTACTTCGCAAACATTACAAGCAGCTATGAGAGAATCTATAGTATGACTCGCAGCCATACTTTAGCAGCTAGTCTGTGCTGAACCGCTGCTTCTCTTCTGCCATGGCTCCCAAGGCAAAGGATGTAGTTCCTGAAAAGGATGGTTCCTGAATAGGAAAATATCCTGAAAAGGATAATAGATGCTAAAAAATAATGCAAACCTACCCAAAACGTTTTACTTATTTCTTATATTCAATTGTGTTTTTCAAAATGTATAAAAGAAAAATCCTTCGTCTATTATCAGTTCTGAACCTTTGAAAATATCAAAAAAATACGTGAAAATAAGTAAAAATAAGTTAAAATAAGTTCTATGATAAGTTCAAATAAGTACTAATATTTCCATTAAGTGCCTGAAGTGAAAATATCTTCCATTAGTGGTCTTAGTGATGATATCATCATTTTAATTTGACAAAATAAACAAACATTTAGACAGAGCGGTCTATATCCAAAGTGGGTTGATTTCGCCTGGTCGTTGTAGATTTTCATTTTGCTCTCAAACATGAATCTGATTTGATCTGATAGCATAAATCAATAATCAAATTCAATAAACATGGGGTTCCCATCAGGCCATCATTTATTGGAGCATTGGAAAATTGATTTATTTCATGAAGTAAAAATAATAATGGGATGATCAAAATCATACTCCGCCGGCCCTGACAAAGGGAGCGCATGAATCAATCTCACAACAAATTAGCTTAGCTGCTGCTGATGAACAGCGCTTCTTCTGTGCTGTGCTTGGTGCTGCTGTGAGCTCTGTGCGGCTGTTCTGGCAATGCACAAACTCCGCGGAGAAGCATGGGCTGTCACTTGCCTTTGACTTACCAGTGATGACATGATGGTGATGCCCTTGGTGATGACGATAATGAGGGTGGCCTGATG
Source organism: Cladocopium goreaui (assembly GCA_947184155.2). NCBI lineage: Eukaryota > Dinophyceae > Suessiales > Symbiodiniaceae > Cladocopium > Cladocopium goreaui. The sequence goes on along the minus strand of CAMXCT020001592.1, from coordinate 27,394 downwards.
ACGACGACGACGACGACGATGATGATGATGATGATGATTTCCTGATAAGAACGATGATGGTGACGATGGTGGTGGTGATGATGATGATGATGACGATGGTGACGGAGATGCTGATGATGGGAATGATGAAGAAGAATAGTAGAAAAATACATGGACAGACAAATGCATTTTCAAGATGACCTTGCTTTAAATCAATGGGGTATCGTCCGGCTTGGACAAGTAATATCAATGGTTATAATTGGGGTGAAATCTGGATCAGCAGTAGCCTCTGCCATACCTCTTCCAGGACTGCACAGAAATACACAAAAATTAAAAAACCAGGAAAGTCTGACACGTGGTGATAAGGAAATCAGTGCATAACAGATAGGATCTGACAGTCCCTATCCCCTGTGCACTCCAGAGCGCTACCGAGAGTGCCCAGCCTATACTGCACTTAACACCATAGGGCAAAAATTACGTATAGGGCCTATGCACTCCAAAATCCATGGTTCGTACAATGGTGGTGATAGGCTGGGTGCACTCCAGAGCGCTACCGAACGCACAGGGGATAGGGACTGTCAGATCCTATCTGTTATGCACTGATTTCCTTATCACCACGTGTCAGACTTTCCTGGTTTTTTAATTTTTGTGTATTTCTGTGCAGTCCTGGCAGAGGTATGGCAGAGGCTACTGCTGATCCAGATTTCACCCCAATTATAACCATTGATATACTCGTCCAAGCCGGACGATACCCCATTGATTTAAAGCAAGGTCATCTTGAAAATGCATTTGTCTGTCCATGTATTTTTCTACTATTCTTCTTCATCATTACCATCATCAGCATCTCCGTCACCATCGTCATCATCATCATCATCACCACCATCGTCACCATCATCGTTCTTATCAGGAAATCATCATCATCATCGTCGTCGTCGTCGTCGTCGTCGTCATCAGGCCACCCTCATTATCGTCATCACCAAGGGCATCACCATCATTTCATCACTGGTAAGTCAAAGGCAAGTGACAGCCCATGCTTCTCCGCAGAGTTTGTGCATTGCCAGCAGCAGCTAAGCTAATTACAAATTCCTAATTGTTGTTGTGAGATTGATTCATGCGCTCCCTTTGTCAGGGCCGGCGGAATATGATTTTGATCATCCCATTATTATTTTTACTTCATGAAATAAATCGACTTTCCAATGCTCCAATAAATGATGGCCTGATGGGAACCCCATGTTTATTGAATTTGATTATTGATTTTTTGCTATCAGATCAAATCAGATTCATGTTTGAGAGCAAAATGAAAATCTACAACGACCAGGCGAAATCAACCCACTTTGGATATAGACCGCTCTGTCTAAATGTTTATTTTGTCAAATTAAAATGATGATATCATCACTAAGACCACTAATGGAAGATATTTTCACTTCAGGCACTTAATGGAAATATTAGTACTTATTTGAACTTATCATAGAACTTATTTTCACTTATTTTTACTTATTTTCACTTATTTTTTTGATATTTTCAAAGGTTCAGAACTGATAATAGACGAAGGATTTTTCTTTTATACATTTTGCAAAACACAATTGAATATAAGAAATAAGTAAAAAGTTTTGGGTAGGTTTGCATTATTTTTTAGCATCTATTATCCTTTTCAGGATATTTTCTTATTCAGGAACCATCCTTTTCAGGAACTACATCCTTTGCCTTGGGAGCCATGGCAGAAGAGAAGCAGCGGCTCAGCACAGACTAGCTGCTAAAGTATGGCTGCGAGTCATACTAAAGATTCTCTCATAGCTGCTTGTAATGATTGCGAAATAAAATATGTTGGAAAATACAATATATATATATGTATATTATATACATATATACAACAAAAAAAACATTTAGAAACTCAAGATGTTGAAACGATAATTCCTGAAAAGGATGTAGTTCCTGAAATGGAAAGTTTCTGCGTTGAATCTTTCAGGTTGAATGTAGCTTCCTCAGAGGAATGTGTTTTCCTTTTTTAAAATTCTAAATTTACTGAATTCTAAATTGTCTAAATTTTTGAAATTTTGTAATTATTTGGAATTGTAAGTTATCAAAAGTTTTTGGATTCTATTTTTTTTTGGATTTTATGATTTTTCTGGATTCTATTTTTTTTGATTTTCTGAATTTTCTGGATTATAGTTTTTCTAATTTTTCTAGATTCTATTTCTTTTTTGGTTTTCTACATTTTCTGGATTCTAACTTGTTTTGGCTAGATTTTCTGAATTCTATTTTTTTTGATTTTCTAAAATTTCTAGATTCTATGTTCTTTTTGATTTTCTAAATTGTCTGGAGTCTATTTTTTTGATTTTCTGAATTGTCTGGATTCTTAATTTTCTGAATTTCTAGATTCTTTGTTTTTTTGATTTTATAAATTTTCTGGATTCTAACTTTTTTGGATTGTCCAAATGTTCTTGATTTTGTTTTTTAAGAATTTTCTAGATCCTATTTTTTTTTGATTTTCTAAATTTTATGGGTTCTGAATTTTCATTTTTTTCTAGATTATATTTTTCTTTGGTTTTCTAAATATTCTGGATTCTATTTTTTTTTGGGTTTTCTAAATTTTCTGGATTTTATTTTTTCAGGTTTTCTAATTTTTCTAGATTTTTTTTTGATCTTCTAAATTTTCTGGATTCTATGTTTGTTTTCTATTTTCTGATTTTATCTGAATTCTGAATTTTCTGAATTTTCTGGATTCTGATTTTTCTAATTTTCTAGATTCCATTTTTTTTTGTTTCTAAATTTTCTGGATCCTTTTTTTTTTTATTTTCTGAATTTTCTGGATTCTAGTTGTTTTGCTTTTATAAATTTTCTAGACTCTATTTTTTTTTAGATTTCTGAATTTTATGGATTCTGAATTTTCTAAAAATGTTCTAGATTCCATTTTTTTTGGTTTCTAAATTTTATGGAATCTATTTTTTTAAGATTTCCTGAGTTTTCTGGATTCTGGATTTTCTATTTTTTCCAGATTCTATTTTTTTTGGTTTTCTATTTTTTCTGGATTTTGAATTTTCTAAAGTTTCTGGATTCTATTTTTTTCCATTTTCTGAATTTTCTGGATTCTATGTTTTTTTGATTTTCTGAATTTTATGGATTTTTTTTTTTGCTTCTATAAAGTTTCTGGGTTGTTTTTTGATTTCCTGAATTTTCTGGATTCTGAATTTTCTAAATTTTCTGGACTCTATTTTTTTTTGGGAGTATGTTTTTTTTTGGATTCTGAATTTTCTTCTTTTTAGTATTTAAGTATTTTCTGATTTTTATGGATTTTGACGTGTCTGAATTTTCTCAAGTTTGAGTTTTCCTTTTCAAGGACCTGAATTTTCAGAAAACTCTCCTTTGTTCAAGATAAATTAGCTTAAAGTAGGCTCCGTTTTGGGACCTTTCCTTTACTGGAACTTTCCTTTGCAGGATTCCTGAAAAGGATGGCTCTTGTAAAGGAAAGTTCCAGCAAAGGAGAGTTCCTGAAAAGGATGGCTCCTGTAAAGGAAAGTTCCAGCAAAGGAGAGTTCCTGAAAAGGATGGTTCCTGTAAAGGAAAATTCCAGCAAAGGAGGGTTCCTGAAAACTATGGTTCCTGTAAAGGAAAGTTCCAGCAAAGGAAAGTGCCTGAAAACCATGATTCCTGTAAAGGAAAGTTCCAGTAAAGGAGAGTTCCTGAAAAGGATGGTTCCTGTAAAGGAAAGTTCCAGCAAAGGAGAGTTCCTGAAAAGGATGGTATCTCCTTTACTGGAACTTTCCTTTACAGGAACCATAGTTTTCAGGTATCTATTTCTCCAACTATTCCTGGGCAGCAACTTCGAAATGAAAACAAAACAAAAAAATGATTTCCAGCTATTTTCAGATATTTTCAGGTATTTTCAGATATTTTCAAATATATTTTCAGATATTTTTCACTAATATTCGAATATATTTGATTATATCTTCATTATTATGTAATAAACTCAAATAAACAAATAGTGAAACTTAACTCAAAATTAATTTTTAAAAATAATTTAAACAAGATATTAGCAAGATACTAGCAACTTATCAGATACTTATTAGTTCGTTAAGTGCCTAAAGTGAAAATTTCTTCCATTAGTGGTCTTAGTACTAATAGTTCAACATTGAACCGGGGTGTTATTATTCAAACATTGAACAGTTGAACTCGGGTAGTAACAATAATGAACATCAATTATTGGAATCATATTGAGTCAATGGAACCCAACAAATATTCTCAAAAAACATCTTGTCACTTTTTGACTTCCTTAACCTTAGGCCAGATATATATATATGCGACCCAATAATTCGACATGATATCTGATATTTTCTTTACTTTGCCATGATTTCCACACATCATGAACCAGGACTCAGGACTCCGGACTGCCAGGAAATTGGCTTCTTGACCGTCAACCTGGCTGCCTATTCTCCGCGGCCCAACACGTTGGCGGCGCAGCGGCCAAATCAGGTGCCAGAGGCGTGTTTTTTTTTGGCTGTGGGACAGAGGATTTAGCTATGAAAAATGGTGGAAAATCAAGAGTTAGCCATGAACAAATGGGAGACTGTCCGGATTTCGCCATTGATGGGGGATTTTTTAGGACTTAACCATCAATAGTGGTGGGAGAGGATGAGGAACATAGGTACTTGTATACCAAACCATGAGAGAATGATGGGAGTATGAAATGGAATAAAATCACCAATAAGTCCGGTCTCAAGGACATACTTCACAAGAATTTGTCATGCGGAAACCTTGGGGGTATGACCAAAGGGCGCTAGGTGAGGATGGGTTGGTCTGAAAATCCGGCAACCCAATATGATCAAGATGTGGTTGTTGATCATTTTCCCGATCACACAATTTCCCATTGGGTATGCGTGCAACAAATCTATCCAAATCTCATAGTGTTGTTGATGTATCCCTTACATCCCAATGTTTGCCTGTTAAATCTTCAGTTCTGTCAGTTAATTCGCCATATGTCCCATGCAATCCATGTAAAACCATTAAAAAAGCACCGCACCATCAATCCTAAGCGGAAAAAAAAAACCATAGTAACCCCATGTAACCACCAAAAAAGATAGAAGCATGTTTCTAGGATGCTCCTTTCCAGCTGCAACTTTTCGGCATTGGCACAGGAGGACAAGAAGCGACGCCTGCAGCAGCTGAAGGACGTAGTGCAGCGCTGCTCTTTGGAGCAGAGTCGTCGCATGCGGGGCCAGGCACTGGACGTTGCAAAAATGGGGTACGAAACTTAGAATCATGGGGATACAATATATAATAGTCATGATGTATATATTATATATACATATATCATTGTATAATATTATATATATATATATATACGTAATTATATATACACAATTGCGGGAATATGGCGGGATGTAGAAGCAACACTATGTTTAGCTTTTTGTTCGCCAACAAACAACGGTGTGTGTGTGTGTGTGAAGATGGTGGTATACCCTTTTACAATGGCACATTTCTGTGGGAAACTCGTGGAACATACCCTCTGGTAAGCATACAAAAAACTATGAAAACATAACAATTTTTCATTTGAAAAATCACTATTTCTATGGTGATTTTCCATAGTTATGTTGGTTTCCCAGAGGGTAATGATTTCAATGATTAAGCAGCAGCAGTGAAATTTGGGATACCGATACCTTTATGAACACAACCCAAAAGTTGGATTGAACCAGCAAATACACGGGGATATATAATATATATATATATATAGATGGGACATATATAACGAACATAGAACGAATATGATACTTGCAAACAACGGTTTCTTTTGAGGAACTTGGTCGGTGAAGGGGTGATCATTCAGTTTGATTAACTGGAATGGGTACGGGCTGTAGATCTCTGGAAGATCTTGGAATCTTTCGAGAAACCCGACTGAAAACTCATAAGTCCAACACCCAAAACAAATGTATGGACTATGATTCTGGTTGGTGGTTTCAAACATGAATTTTATTTTCCATAATGTATATATATAATTATATATATATACACATATGGGATGTCATCCTTCCCATTGACTTTCATATTTTTCAAGATGGTTAAAACCGCCAACCAGGATTCCATTCTTGAAACATAAGAATGTTTGCATTCCAAGCCTTGTTTTGGGAGGAGCACGGAATTGTTTTTGGGGTTGGGTTTGTGGTGGTTACCTATAGCTTAGCTCCTTGTCGGGTACGATTTATGCCTGGGTGTCGTGAAAGTGTCTGTGAATCCCGGTCAAGAAGCAAAAACTTAAGATGCCGGTCACATCTTACTCGATATTACTTACTCATCATTCATCTATAATCATCTATATATAGATATATTATATACGTATATTTGGCCACATCGAAAGATCTTTGTGCCGGTAGCAAAAAATATGTATATGAATATGTATATATAATATATATTTATATATAAGTCTGAAACTATTTCATCGATGCAGTATTAACATTATTAAGTCATTCATCAGTTAATATTAATATTTAATAGACTTAATATACTGTATATATATATATATTAATAAATGACTTAGACATAGTTACAGTATTAATATTATTAAGTCGACCAGTAGAGTCATTTGACATCAACAATCTGTGTGGTCTCACTGATGGGAACTGGGGGTACCCCCCTGTTAGGAGACCTCCATATTATAGCATATTATAGCTATATATATATATATACTGGTTGGTGGTTTGGAACATTTTTTTTTTCCATACTAGATGGAATAATCCTTCCCATTGACTAATATTTTTCAGATGGGTTGAAACCACCAACCAGTATATATATATAGATGGGGATATAATGGAATATATAATGATATATGTACATATTATCCAGCTAAATAGAAATATTGTCTTCTAAGAATTCCTAGCCCCGCCACTCTTGGCTCGAGCTTGGCTATTGTTTTTGTTAGGCCGAAATTGGAAGAATCGAGTTTTTTTCGCCGCACGAAAACAAGCCAACAAATCAAAAATAGCGAAACTATATCATACATTGTCATATGCTGTATATCACTATATATTCATATATCATACATTATCATTATCATATACTATCATATACTACAGTATATATTTTAACAAATCGTGCGGCTGTTGGCAAAAGCTACCCAGCTGCCCTTTGGTCCGAGCCGTACGTTGCTCGGCATTTTGGGCATGGCGTTCGTCGGCGCGATGTTGGCGGCACTGATCACTGTGGTTGCAGCGATGGAGGATTGTGCTTCGGCGAAGGAGAGCATGGTTCTAGCTGGGGTTACCAGCAGAAATATCGATGTCACGGGCATGAAGACGGATGTAATCAACAAGGAAGGGGGGTGTTTATAGCCAGGAAAAAAAAACGGGATTTAATCAGGGAAAGTCGGAGTGGGCTAGCAAACATGCGGGGTTCACTCCTGGAAATGTGCGCATGGTTCAAGATTTGGTCCATGGTCCAGCGTTAGCAAGTGTTGCGTGGATGAGGAATTATGTCATTTGTGAACTGTGCCAACAGTTTGTTGTGGATGATCAGGGGAGGATGTTGAGGCTCAAACTCATTTGCCACTCTACCACTCTACCTCGGATTTCTGGGATTATATATGGATTCAACATGATATTCAACATCCGCGGAAGATGTTTTGAACATGTTTGAACCGCCAAGAATCGTCCCATCACTTGAGGGCCCATCTATTCAGTATTTCCTTGAGACAACCGATAGGCCCTACACCGAGGTACTGATGGCGAATCATGGGTGGGTTGAATTCCCACTGACGAATACTGAGAATCAAACATGGTTTGATGTAAAATTCACCATGTATTTCGATGATTTTCACAATAAAACCACAAGAAAACCTCCATTCATATATAGGATGTTCAATGATTGATCCAATAAAACCTCCATCTACACAGGATTTTCAATGGCCGTCTTTGATGAGTGATTGCCTGATGTCGGCCCTTGCCGCCGTCTCCCGGCAATCGCTGAGCTGTTTGTGAAAAACCACGGTCGCATCCGGCTTTTTTTGCAATTCCCCATAGGACTTTAATTAAGCATTGATGACCAAACGGTGAAACAATGATTTTTCCATATTTTTCCATTATTTTTCCATCGATTTTTATATTTCCATAATTTCCATATTATTTTTTCATTATTTTTCCATAATATAATATTCCATTGATATGTACGTAGTATGATGTAGTGGAGATATGCAAAGCCACCCAACTTGATCTGGATAATTGTGGATATATCTGGATGACTGCTTGGTGGTTTCAAACATGAATGGATAAACATTTTCCATTTCATATATGGGATGTAATCCTTCCCACTGACTTTCAAGATGGGTAAAACATGGTAAAACCACCAACCAGATAATATATACTGTAATATTCCATTGATTATCTAGGGGGGTGCGATGGCCTGTTTAAATACAATGTCCTGTTAGGAGGCGTAAGACCTGGACACTATATTAAAATATAAAAAATCCTGGAAACTATTCATAAGATCCATCAATTATCCATCAATCTTCCCTGATTGTTGTTACTATATTAAATAATTATATCCATTAACTAATATATATATTACATATTACACCTCCTGGTAATTGAACATAGCCATGGAAAACAACCCATTTGATAGCGGATTTATGATATGATTTACCTACTAGGAATGGTGATTTTGCAGTTTGTTACGTTCCAGATGGTAATCATCCAATATGATTCTTATTCAATGATATATATATATATATATATATTATCCATACATAATACATGAATTATCCATCAATGATCCATTTTATCCCATGGGTCTTCCCTGATAAATCAATCATTCCATCGAAAACTCAAAAATCGAATTCTCCGGAGGTCACGACGAGACCTGCCACTCTCCGCAGTTCTTTGGCGTCGGCGGATGGTGATGGATGGTGATGCTTCGGGCATGCTCCATGTGTACATTTGACCAGAAAAACCTACCATTTAAGTGCAAATAATAAAAAAAACATGGGTGTAGTAGTAGATATAAATATATAGTGATTAGATTGGGGTGTTGATGTGTTGATATAACCCGGAAATTGGAGCATATGGGATGTGCCTAATTCCCTCAATGGTTTATGAATAGAGACTTCCCATGAAAACCAAACTTTATTGGTGGATCATGTCGACCAACTGAGCCCTCTCTTCAAAGCCTGGACGGTGATCCAAGCCTGGAAGTCGACTGGAGGTTTTTTCGGGGATTGTAGTGGCAAAAATGGGGGGACATACATACCCTCTGGTAATTTAACGTAGCTCTTGAAAATGGCCATGAATAGTGGATTTTCCCATTAAAAATGGTGATTTTCCATAGCTATGTTAAATTACCAGAGGGTAAATGCGGAGAAAAATCCATGGGAAATTCACCATCATCGGATGTGGTGGAGATATGCCATAACCCAACTCTGGGTGGTTTGGAACATGTTTTATGACTTTCCATATATATATATATATAAATATATATATATATATATTGGGAATAATCATCCTAACTGACTTTCATATTTTTCAGAGGGGTAGGTCAACCACCAACCAGAACTTGATCTGGATATATTTGGATGCATTATGACCTCACGTCGCCTCAAACCGTCGGAATGGAATGGGAATTTGGGGGATCAAATGGCTGCAGTTTTTTGAAGTCGGCCAAATATTTGTTTACCCTCCGGTAATGATAGCGATTGAACATGGCCATTGATAACTAAGGGATTTCTATGGGGATTTTATGGCCCCTTTTTAATGAGAGCTTTCCATGGAGCAACAGTAACGTTGGTGAACGTTTGGGTTGATGGATGGGTGAGATCACGTTTTAACCAACAACAAATGACGATTTTTAGCCTCTGATAATCGAAGACGGCAATGGGACATATATATGTATATATACATATAATTATATATATACATTATATATATATAAGCAATGGTTTTCTGGTTGGTAATCCAACTCATCCCCATGAATGTGATCAAATATACACTGTTTAATGACTGGCTAGTGGTTTGGAACCATGGGATTTTATGACTTTCCCATCATATTGGGAATGTCATCATCCCAACTGACGAACTTATATTTTTCAGAGGGGTTGAAACTAAGTTGAAACGACCAACCAGTATATTTATATAATATTTATATATATATATATATATTGGTGTCTATTGGATTCTATGGGTAATTAGACAATTCAGTGTTTGGACGTTTGATTTTCGTTTCCTGAATCAGTCTGGGCCAGGGCTGATGGGAATGGACGGACCTCCGCTGAGATCACGATCAAGTTTGGCCATGGTTGATGTTTGGTTATTCTCAAACTCTTTTTTCCCCTCTATATTATGTATATGTATGTATATATATATATTATATGGTTGGTGGTTTCAAACATTTGGATTATTTTCCATAATATATGGGATAATCCTTCCCATTGACTAATATGTTTCAACATGGTTAAAACCACCAACCAGATACTGTTGGAGTTCAAATTTCAAAAGGCTGGATCGTCATGTCTATCAAATGTGGCTAGAGAGCACTGTTTATTCTTTGTGTATTTATGTTTATTTGTTCGTTTGTTTTTCCAAGAGTAAGCCACTCACACGTTTTTTAGCCAAAGTCAGAAATCATGCTGATTGGATGTTCAACAGGAGATGAGATGGTCATATCAGGTCGAGTTTACTGGACACTGGATCTCCCACTGAGTTGAATCCCAAGGTGACTCATCCAGAATCGCTGAAGAGCCCATGAGCTGCTCCTGTAAATATGTCAAACACGTTGCATTGTTGTTCCAACAAAATTATCCTCTTTAACGAGATGTTTTATGGCGTATTTCAATAGTTATATCCAAGAAATGTTGAAGATGCATCAACTTGCCCTTTGAATCAGCATTTTTGATAGGTAAGTCATCAGTTTTAACTTTTATAATCTATTTCTATGGGCCATGGCTTCCATAGCGAACTGTTGAATCACCAGATGGTATATCCCATCAATATCCAATATTTGAATCACAATATTTGTTGGCTATATAATAACCAACTAAACCATGACATCACCATTAACAATCACCATGGAGCCATTAAATCACCATTAAATCAACACTAAATCACCACTCAATCACCATTAAAACATCAAATCACCATTAAACCATTAAATCACCATTAAACCATTAAATCACCACTAAATCACCATTAAATTAAATTTAAATCACCGTTTTTCCTTGATATCACCATCTACCGATCTCATTCCGTCCCAGGAGACCTGGACGAGTCACAAGTTGAGCTGGAGCTTTTCAGATCCTGACGGCCAGTTCCACAACATGTTCTCCGGGGGAGCCGAATCTGGGACCAAAAAAAGGCGCTTCAAAAAATGGGGGGAGAAAATCATGTGGATGTAGTCTATATATGTTCATATATTATTATATGCATTATATTATGTGTCTATTATTATGTATATGATTATATACATATGTATATATATATATATATTGATTTTATGTGTATATATATATATGTGTGATTGATCGATGAACAAGCGATGACAAGTCATAAAATTCATAAATACGGATTGACTCTACAATGATGGTGGGAATTCAAGCAATAAATATCGAATCAACGGGCAGCCAAGGAGCTTCTCTTAGTTTCGCAACCACATCAAAGGTGGAATTATGCATAACGAATGAAATCTAAAGTTGGTGAGGAGCAAAGCATAGCGATTCAAATCCCAGCCTTGAGGTTATGTGACCCCTGGATCAATTCAACAACTGTGCTGGTGGATTCATCATAATTGAATATAATTAATCTAATTTGTCTAAGATTGTTTCAGGATTCCTGAGAGATATACCATTTTCGTGAGAATGCTCACGTACACGCGCTCTCTGGGTTGATCCAGTTTGCCATTGAAAGGTGAGAACTATTTTGAAGCGCCCAGATCAGATGTAATCGTGACGAATGTTGATATTTCTTAGAGCTTACTCATCACTTTTCATCGTATTGTTGGTGTGACTACTTAATTTATTCTATCCATTTTCTGGAAGTTATTGACCCGTTGATCATGGTTACTTGTCCTTGCTTTATTTGTCCGTAATGTGGATGAACTTATTCACTCCTGGGTTGTCTAGTTCCATTTTGCGACCAGACTATCATTGTCTGGGGGTACCATCACTTTCTCCTGATTGGCAAATTTGATTATAAGATAACCATCATAAATTTTAACCATAATAATCTAGAAACACTAGAAACACTAGAAACACTAGAAACACTAGAAACATAATAGGAAAATCAGGAATTTCCCTATAAATTGTTTTTTGGGTGGGATAATCATCTAGAAATGGTGGAATCTCCAGCCTGCACCATGTTTCATTCGCGGAACATTCACTTCAGGTGATTGATGAAGATGAAAACCTCTACCAGATGCTGGGAATGGCGGTACGGTGCGTCCTTTTGCCCATGATAAGGGGGATCATGCGAATGATGTGGGCCATAATGGACATGGAATGGTGAGGCTTCTGGATTCAAACATAGTTGAACGTACTTTAAACATATTTTAGTCAACCAAAATGAGGATGTACTGGAGATGATGGAGAACAAACTTAAATGGATTGTATATGGGGGTCGTTCTAAAAGTTTCCTCTTAAAATTTAGTAAGCGGGTTTGTTGAGATCTTTTGCAGAGTTTAAAACCTACATGGCGCAAGTTTCGCGCAAGGCCGGCCCAAGGTTTTGTGCAAGGGAAATTATAGTATGTCATGTTGTTTCTTCAGAATGCTTTTGCATGCTTGTGTGGCAATTCTGCATCTGATTCGTGTTTATCGCACTGGCAGTCTGGTGCAGGTCCTGTGCTTTGCACCTCCGTAGGCAAACAAGAATGTACCCTCTGGTAATTCAACATAACTATGGAAAATCACCATTTATAGTGAATTTTCCCATGAGAAATGGTGATTTTCCATAGTTATGTTAGTTTACCAGAGGGTAAATGTATAAATTCACAACAAGTAACAATCCTGCGAGAGAGAAATGTTCAGCCCAACTCCGCGCAAGCTTCGCGCAATGCGCAAGCTTCAGGTCAAAAGTTGACCCCATAGTCCATGCTGCCCGCCAAGCATGCACATGGATATGGGTTTGTCTGAAAATAGGGGATACCCACAAATAGCAATTCTCATGGGGAACATGGTGATAATCCATTGGATTATGAGATACACTATTTTCAGACACACCCATATACAAAATTTGATAATATAGAAGAGGAAAACATATTGTTTGATAAGAAGATACACGGGCGCGCAGACACATAGGAAACTACACGGACACAAGCACGAAAACGGGGCACGAAAACATGCACAACGCAAAACTCAAACGGGACTGTGATCGCGCAAGATACGCGCAAGGTTCGCCGGCCCGGCCGGCCCAAGGGCCACTTTTCGGGCATTTCGGAATTTAGAACAACCCCCATTTTTGGGGGATTTAACCAAGAAATATGTAACAATAGAATGGTGATATGAGGATAAAGAATGTGCATTTTCCAAGCTGCAGGATCCTGCAGGTATGGCACGTGAAGGAAAAAATATGATAGACCATTGGATTTAGGGTACTGAGATACTGTACGTGCGAGCTACGAAGTTTGATGTCGGTAACTTCCACTACATTAGCTAGTCCCAACCGGATGTTTCCTGCAGATATGGATGGGTTGAGATGCAAAACGCAACTGGAGCCTGGTCATTTGACCCGTATCCACATCCTGTTTCGCGTCTGAAGCGATTTTCTGAACACTTGAAACATGTCCCAAAAAACGAAGCACCTCTTTTTCCTGGTCCCAATGGCTGTCCCTGATTTTTTTGTGTGACCAATCCCCAGCCCGGCTGGTTTTTGTGTCTGACGGATTCATCTTAAGATCCTGGGATGACAGCCTCAGGATGACCTACAAAGGATTGTATGCGTTCAATCTTTCGGGACATCAACGTTGGCATTATCCGACGCCTGGACTTTCCAACAATGACCCTTGGATGTCCGACCTGGCGCGATATCCACGGATTGAAGAGGTTAAAGATACCATCTGGTTATGACTAACAGTTTGCCATGGAAAGATCCACCATTTTTATCTATAAATGGGCCATCTATACCATGGCTATGTTAAATAACCAGAGGGTATCTTGGGAAGGAGTTGAGGGCATGCCAATTTCAGAGTCTAGTGGTCACCGGTGATACCAAGTCCTGTTGTGCCCAGACCTGCGGTTGAGAAAAAGGCTTATGAGATGATGGTTAGTCAACAGCGTGGCGTGTATGATATATGTTTATGGGTTTGGGGTACCCCATTCCATCCATTGGTTAATCATCATCATATATAGTGTATATACGTAATATATATATATATGTTATTATAATATTATATATTATATTATATTATGTTATGTTATGTTATGTTATGTTATATTATATTATATTATTATATTATATTATATTATATTATATTATATTATGTTATATACATATTTACACCTAAATGGTTAATATATATATATATAATCATCCTAAATGGTGGTTAATCATCCTAAATCCACTGGTTAATCATTATTGGCCCTAACCATTTGTGGTTCTTTGGGGGACCGTCAAAGACCTCGACTGTTCAGACCCTCCGGTTGCAATGGCGTACTTCAGGAACCTGCTCTATATGGGGATTTGGTGTCTTGGTCCCGATGTTTGTCGGATTCTTCCACTAGCCTCTGGTAAACGTTTACATAACTATGGAAAGATCCACCCATTTTTAATGGGTAAATCCACTATTTCGCCTGGGCCATGGCTTCATAGCTATGTTTGTTTGCCAGAGGGTATATCTATATTAATCCCATTATCAACCACTATTCGACCACTATTATTCATTAACCATCATTAACCACCAGTAAAGATCCATTATATGTCCACTGGTTGGTAGTCCCCGATTCCTGGTGTTGGTGATCTCAGGAGACTAGTGCCACTAAGGGTTAAACCCCTCAGCGTTTCAAAAGCGTTTAACGCTAGAAATATGAACAAATCCAGCATTTGTAGATCATTTCATGCGGAATTGATGGATTTTGATGGATTTTGATGGATTTTGATGGATTTTGATGGATTTTGATGGATTTTGATGGATTTTGATGGATTTTGCCATATCCTCAGTTCAGCTCAGAGTACCGATGGTTTAGGCACTCGGAATTTTTCCATGCAGATCCCCATCCTGGATTGCCACCGCTCGATCCAGACTGGGTGCCATCGATTTTTTGCTAATCCCCAGATGGTTTTTACGGGAAAATCTTCACCATCTTCACCGGAAACCATGGTTTTTACCATTGTTTTTACCATGGTTTTTACGGGTGTTTCATGTAAAATTTTAACAGATGTTCCCTGAAAAACCAATCCAATGATAGAAAGGTTAAGTTATTTTCATCCCCAGGTGGAAAAAAAAGTGTTGCTCACCATGAAATTAATTTGTGATGACTATATGTTTGATGGCATGGTGAGCAACACTTTGATGGAAAAAATGGATGGAAAAGATCAGATGTTATCAGATGGATATACTTGTCCACCTATTTTGGGATGGCTATAACTAGATAACTAGAGATAAAGAAGTGGAAGTGGGGGACTATATCCATTGAGCATCATCATGGAGCAACTCTGTACAACACATGGAGTTATGCGCTTCAGAAACGGATCCTGCGGGTTTTTTAGCCCAAGTCGTGCCAGAAATCGCCGCCGAAGCCACGTTAGTATCTCCTTTTTTGTGAGGTTCTACTAGGTTCCACTGTTGCACGGTAGCAAAGTTGCTCCCCTGCAGCTGGTGTTTCTTTATATTGGATCTCCCATTACGGTAATCTTACGGTAATCGAACATAATCGAACATAGAAAAATCAACCATCCCCCACTAAGACCTGGAACATCATATCAACTTGGGTAGCGGTAGAGGTATGAAGTTCTCTGCCATGTTTGACTACCAAAGAGTACCCCTTTTTGACCTTCGTGGCCTCAACTAGTGCCACTTTCTCTCTCGCGACGATGTGAAGGGTTGCTGGTAATTGCCTTATGTTGAATAGATCCTTATTACTCAATATTTACTTATCGTCCTTCTTAGTCATGTTTGCACTCTTGTTGCTGGTACAACCCAAAGCAGTGTTCAAAAGGGGGATCGTATACCATAGTATACCTGTCTTGAAAATAGGGTAGCCCCAAATTTACGTTGTTACCCTCTGGTAAACTAACGTAACTATGGAAAATCACCATTTTTCATAGGAAAACTCACTATAAATGGCCATTTTCAATAGCTTTTTGTATGTTTACCAGAGGGTAACCATGTTGCCATAGTTTCTCATATGTTTCTCATGTTGCCATGTCCATATCGCCATGGGCGCCATAGCCGCCAGGTTCTGGGCTCGGCTCATTCCAGCGGCAACGCCTTTGCAGTCAATCGCAGCTGGGATGGCATTTTTTCCGAGATCAATCCAGAAGAATCCTGAGATTCAATGGATTGGTTTAAGGGAAAATCTTAACCGGAAACCATCGATTTTCCCATTAAATATATGGGGTTTTCCTGTAAATTTTCCCTCAATCCATTGAGAGATATCCATAGATCTTGTGAATATTCCATGAAGTTTCAGTGAACAGTCCTGTACCTAATGGATCTAATGGACTTTAGACAAACTTCTGTCCCTTTAAAAGCGACCTTTTTCGAATCCGGCGCGCTGGCCGCTACTTGTTCCCCGGTGAGTTTTGCTGGTGAAATCCCTACGATGGGCCCAGGCAGCACGGGTCAAGCAGTTTGGATCACAAAGATCGCCCAGGACGCGCGTTTTGTCCACCGTGTGTGTGTGTGTTTTCTCAGAATTATAATGAATATCGGATTCACATGGATTTATATGTTATGTCAAAATGGAACTTATATGATGTTATGTAATGTTATGTATAGGGGCTTTCTATGCTATTTGATTTGGACTTATATCTTATATGGTATTTGCATGTATTTGCATGGCACATATATATATATATTGGTATGTGCCACAAGTATGTGCATGGGATTGATTTATATGGTATTTGTATGGGCTTTGTATCGAAATTATGTGCAATTTGTATGAATTGTGTATAGGATTTGCAGTAGGCGGGATTTATATGCGATTTGCATGAATTTTATACTGCATTTTGCTTTTGATTGTTGAACCATCCCATTTTGGATACCCGATGTTGGCTATTTGACCAAAAGCAATACACATAAAACGGCTGAACTACAACAATATTTGGTGATAACGTCAGCAAATACAATAATAGTATGCCAAAAAAAATGTTTTAGCCACAATTATTTTGGGACTTGGAGTAGTAGCAGCATCCGGCCTGGACGTTAGTGCAACCACTAGATTTGGGATGTTCAACTCTGGCTGGTGGTTTTGGACCCCAAACAATGGGATGGTTGCTGGCCCGATGACTGTGGCACCGGATTGTTTATTTCCGAACTACCCTCTGGTAATTTAACGTAGCTATTGAAAATGACCATAGAAATAAAACTTTTGCAGTCAATTATGGGGCTTGGGATTTTGATTTGGGGACATCAATTTGGATCCTTTGAGCCCCATATTATACCCATACGAAATTATAGCTATGTATAAATATATTTATATATATATGTATATAGGTACACGTATATGATTATATAACTATATAATATATATGTGTTTGTGTATTTGTATTTAGATCATGTGATATATATATATATATGTGTCATGTGATATAATACCAACATACACTTCCTTCATACTAAATATAACTGATTAAAATATATTTAAGATAATAGAGAATAACTCAGCATTCCCATCTCCGCAGACACACACACACACACCAAGAGGTGGTTCAGGGTGATAGATAGATATGAACAGTTGTATATATATAGGTGTGTGTGTCGAATTCATATTGACTCCGATGAAATATGTATACTCATAAGTATATATTCACATACATATATATATATATATATGTACGTATGTCAGACCTACAAACATATATATTTATATTTACATATACACATATGTCTTTTATGTGTCGGTGTGTCCATACCTGGATAGAAACACATATATGTATATATGTATGATATTTATCTTATATATATATATGTGGCAGGGTGATATTTCCCATACAAGATTTAATTCCCAAAAAACTTGAGAATATATGTTAGAGGACCTAGAGTCCATCAATTAAACGGGGCATACTTTGAATTCAGTGTCCTGAAATTCAGGCTCACTCCAATCCTCTTCCATTGCATCCATTGCAGCTGGGTCAGTAACAAGCCAGTGAGAGAAAATGCTGCAGGGACGCTCTGTTACTAAACTTATGAACTTCCGCCGAAAATCCATACAAATCAGCAGAACTCAGGCGCACATTTTGTGATGTTGAGTTCCGCCAAAAAAAAAAATCAGCAGAAATCCTAGGGAAAACCATTGAATCAGCAGAAGTCCACTACACATTTTGTGATGTTGAGTTCCGCCGAACCATAGGTCTGAATACTAAGTTCCGCTGATTTTTTTTTTCCAGCAGATGCCAGGTGCATAATTTGTGTAGTGGAGTTCCGCCGAAAAACAAAAAAAAACATAGTCCGTAAAAAAAATTGCAAGCGATCAAGGGGCAGAGGCCTCCAAAAGTTCCGCCGATTTTTTTTTTTCAGCAGAAGTCAGGTACACAATTTGTGTAGTGGAGTTCCGCCGACGGACAAAGTCCGTAAAAAAACAAATGCAACCGATCAAGGGGCACAGGCCCCCAAAAGTTCCGCCGAAAAAAAAAAAATCAGCAGATCTCAGGACGTCTCATGCCCCATAATCGTCCGCAACGGAAAAAAGGTCCACAAAGTCTGTAAAATAAGTTGCTGAAAAATTTAAGGTTTAGATCCTAACAAAATTGAACCTTTGACAGATTTGCATTTTTTGGGGATTGTTACTATCTTGATTTGTTGGCTCTATGCACCTTTACTATAGTTCAAAAGGCATGTGTCTGGTACCATTTTCGGTCGCTGCTGCCTCCATATACCCAGTTAATCCCAATTAGATCCTGAATATGTAAAATGCAATCACTTTAAAGTTGTTTGATCTGGGATCCCATTGAACAGAATTTCGATTTAGGAATGATGTTGTTTCGAAATTTGGACTGGACATCCTTTTGCGTCAATAGAATTGGAAAAGGGTTTGAAAGAACATGGTTCCCAATTAGCGGCTAAAGGGCTAAAGGGTCCCAATTGGTTAAATAAGAATTGCGGGCCAATGATCTCATTGGTCGAAGGAATCTTAGTTGTCGGCATGGTCATATCTTAGCAATCTTAGCAGGCTACCTGTATTAACATCAAAACCTTTCAAAGGAAGGGTTGATTTAGGTTGATTTATGTAAAGAAAAAGGTCCATGAAACCACATGTGGAAGACCCATCATCCAGGTCCAGAGCCCCATAATCGATTGCAAAAAATTAATAGTGGATTTTCCCATAAAATTGTGATGTTCCATAGTTATGTTAAATTACCAGAGGGTATGTTTGATATCCTGATTTCTCTCGGTTGGACACATCCTGCACATCCTGTCCTTGTAAACCCATCGCCTGTATTTCCCCAAAATGGTGGATCCCGCGATCCCAGTTGAGGGAAAAATTCAGCCGGAACCCCCCAAACAATTTGATGGTCAGGACCTGGGAGCCGACTGTGGATATCCAGCAGCTTATGATGGAGTTGCTGGAGCAAAGATGAGGGGGTTCATGGGGTTCAACCTACAAAAAATATCCCACATATGGGTCTGAACATGGAGTATTAGCCGTTGTTCGCCACCAATTAATCCAATTTATGCATTTGAATGGGCAACCTAAGTCGACTTTTTTGGGAACCCTCCAAGTGAAAAATGTGCCCCCCAGGGGTGAATAGATTCAATTCTAAAATGGTGAGTTTCCAAAACTCTCAGTGGGATCTCGTTATTTTTGAAACGGGACTTGCATCACCATGGCAATGAAACACCTATATTATCGACGGGTTGAATGCTTTGGGTTTGTGAGTTCATGTGTTTGTTGTATAATTTGTAGAATCATCCCCTATTCATTCCAGTTGGCTTTCATGTTTGTTAGGTGTGTTGAAACCACCACACAGTTGTGTACCCCAATGATCTACTTGTGTGTCAATTGCCACTCCAGTTTGGCTTGGCAACGCTAAACTAGAGAACCCGAGTCCAGCGCTTCAATGTTTACCAATTTTTACAATGAAATTTCTTGATATACATGTTGTTCTTTAGTTGACTTAGTTGTATCGGAGTTTGTTTGTTTTGTCCCTTTTTCCTGTGAGTGAAATATCTTTGTTTTTTCCATTATATCCTCAGATATCCAGTGGTTCTTTCCCTTTTCTTTGCTGCTCCGCTCAAATTCCCTTTTCTGTTGGTGATATCCTCGGTTCTTCAAGGCAAGATCACTATCTCTGGTGGTGACAGCCTCATGTTGGTTTGTTCTATCCACATTTTAGGCATAGAACGACCCTCTAAGTGGCCAAATTTACCATACATGATGGTCAGTAGAAGGCATCCTTATGCCGCTATTTCATTAGCATTTAGATCCTGAAGAGGGTCTTGGTATATTGGGTATATTCCATTTTTTGGGTACCTGGTAGACACGAAAATTAGGGTACAAGGTAGATAGGGCCCCCAGTTACTGACCCCAGTTATTGATTGTAAGTTAAACATTTGGTTGGTAAACCCCAGTAGCTAGTGCGATCTATCTACCATAAACCATAGTCAATCCACTTATAAACCAACTTAGCAATCATTTGGGGACCCCACCTTGTATTGATTATTTGTTACAATGAGTTTTAACAATGATCAATACTAGCCAATTACTAAGCATTGCTTATACTTATCATCCATTCTTTACTATCAGCAGTTTTATTCTTCCGATTGTCATTCATTATTCACCAACATGAAAGCTGCTACTGGATCTGATGGGTCTTAGATCTGGCTCATTTTTAAGGGTTTCAAATCAAGACTTTCAAAGAAAAAGGCAATCGTTGACTCACCGTGCTTCCAACCGTGCACTGGTTGGATGAATATGCAAAGATCAGCTTGAAATAACCCACAACCGTGATAAATGTATGAGAATCTTACAGCAACATGGGTATTCCAATGATTTCCATTTATAGCTGCAGCATTCCTTTGGGCTTTTGATGAGCCTACCTACTGGGCCTCTACGTTGGGTCCTGGTGATCCCGGCATGATTGCTGAGAACAATTGCAGGTGCTTTCGTTTTTCAAAAGGGTTTGCTTGAGTTGTTCACCTCTTTTGTGCGCGCTGGCAATTCCATTCTTGTAAATGTCACTGCTTTCCATTTGCCAAGTGTTTTGTTTATAGATCTTTTAGTGTAGGAAATAAAAACTAGTTTGCTGTAATTCAACTTAGTTTGATAAAACTGTGCAAGCATCAGCGCTGCTTTGAACATGTAGCTGGATTTTGCCTTCAAATGCCCAAGTGAGTCTGCTGTGGCTTTGGTTCACGTCCGGTACCTCATGGGTATGGTCTGTTGTTATTTCCCGAAGTTTGTTTTAGCTTTGGTCAACTGACTGTGCCTTTTGTTGGTTCCATTTCGATCCCCTGATGGCTTCGTTGGACCTTGTTCAAATGGAACGGCTGGCACCAGCTGATATGTTTAACATTTTCTTGCTGAACACTAAACATAAAGGAGGCTGACCCTGAAACAAGGTCTGCCCTGAAACCTGTCCATATACACTTGACAGACTGTGTTGAAGCCGTACGTGAAGTAACTGCGTTGACAACTTGTTGACCTGGCATTCCCTGTTCACCTAAGCATGGAGGAGATGTTGCAGCGTTGGTCTCAAGTCGACTTTGTGCAGATGCCTGGGTGGAGTCATAGTGGTCATACTGATTTGGTTTTCATGAAGCACTTACATGAAGCATCACTTTTCGATTGTTGACTTCAAAGGGTCTTAGATTGAAGGAGAGTCATTGATTACATTATAATTATATTCATCATTGTCTTCAGAGTCATTTGTCAATCTCATCAAGGATGGATGGTGGTCGAAAGGTATTGGTGAAGAATGTGTGTCAGAGCAGTGGACTTTGGCAAACAACTTGGCCTTAGTAGGTGTGTAACCTGTGTAAATATGAAGCTGCCAAGTTGAATGAAGGTGCTTTAGCAGTTAGCTGCCGCCATTAGCCAGTCGCATGAAGCTCGTTCTCAGCAAAATCATGGACGACGCATCAAAGTTAGTCGAGCAGTACGTTGCGGAGTCCCAGACTGGGGACATGAATGATGTCGCCAAAGACATGAACAAGTCAGTTTTTTTTTACTTTGCTTAGATTCCTGGTGTGACACTGCGACAGCGTTGCAAGCCTGATATTTCAACAAGGGCCACAGAAATTTACGAAGATAAAACTAATCAGTCACTTGTGCTCAGGTAGCGTTCCTTTTCTCCAACTTACATTACATGGATTGCTGGTGAACGCTGGCACATTGTCATTTCCACAAATGCTGATGTTGGAGATCAAATCTTCTGAGCGGGTTTCTTTGCTAGACTAGACGCATGCTGCCAGTATTGAGTTGTCATGTCGATTCCTGGATGGAAACAGCACAGCTCATGCATTTGGGCACCGCCTGAACCTCAGTCAGATGAGGCCCGCTTGGTAAGATTGGTATGTTTTCTGTACACCTGTTTGCTGATAATAAGACAAACAGTAAAATATAATAAGACAAACGCCTGGATGGACTAGATGACTACACTAGTTACATTTGCAGTTTGCTTTCAATTTGTCAGCTGACAGTGAGGCAATATGGTCGAAGCTGTCATGTCATGATACTATCATGACACAGGCCTACGTGTCATTTGTTATACTTGCCATTTGTTAAGCGAATTTCATGTCATGCCGCAAGAGTCATTTGTCAGCTACTGTCTGTTGCCTGCATTTCGAACTTTGTTTTGCAAACATTGCTGAAATAAGATCTGACCTACATCTGCCGCAGTCTCTCTCAGGGTCAGGTTTTGGGATTTTGGAATGCAGGCATTGGCAATGGACTCAGACTGTTCTGGTCGAAAGCGGTACTTCTCTGCAAGGCAGGTTGAGAAGGCTCATCGGATGCTTCCCAGAAAGTACACAGTTGAAGAGCTTTGCAAGAGGCAGCGTTTGCTAGCCAACTCAGAGTCTTGATTTGGTTCATTTAGTTTTGTGAATCCCAAGAAAAGACCCTTGTCCTTGTTTGTCTGATGTAAGCTGTGTGGATCTTCTGGGAGTCATGCTGGGAGCGGCGGTTGATGCAATTTAATTGATCGGTTGCAGTTGCAACATTGACTTGCCACTTTGTGGACTATCAGGAATGGGCTTCTGCTCGTGACCTAGCAGTTGAGATTCACTTCGCCATTGTCAATCTTGGCTTCACTCCACCACCTCTTGCTGACAACACTACCAGGGACCTGAAAAGAGATGATTTCACATGTGAACAGACTAAGACAGCGGCAGGGGGTGTGTGCAGGCACGAAGATGACAAGGAAAACTCCCCGCCGGAGTCGAGGATTTATTTGAAGAACGACTAGGATGCTAATTCAATTGTTTCAATTTTCAACCAGTCACGCACACATGTCAAATATCAAAAATCAAATCATTCGACGTTTACTGCAAAATCGAACTTATGTGCACATGGTTTGATTCATGTGGCTTGGATGAAAAAAACAAATCATACTTAATTAAGACTCTTTGCGCAACTGGCTGCTGTCAGCTTTTTGGCTGGCGTTAAATACAGCAAGGCTGCAACTGCAAAATGCTGATGCGATTATGAGTGCAGTATTCTGCGGTCATGTCATTCTGCGTTTGCCTTTGTTGTATCCTAGTTGTGTTGGGGTGATAATTTCAGAAGTAGAACACTTTCCAGGGCAAGTTAAGGTTGAACTGTTGGTGGCATGGAAAAATCATCATCAATCGCAATGTGTGCACAGCTAACTACTAACTGCATTGGGTGATGTTTTACTGTTTGCTGACTGTTTGCCAGGCTCACCATGGCCTGCAGATTGGCTTTGTCAAGCAAAGGTGAGACCGGCACGCTTGCTGACTGGCTGGCTCTCAGCAACCTGATCTATTGTCATTCATCTCAGCTTCATGTGGGCCGTCAAACTGACATGAATGTCACATGGTTCATCACGTCCTCGATTCAGAGTCTTCAACCACTGGCTGCATGCTTCTTTTGGCTCACTCGTGGTAAGAAAGCAGCTTAATTCAAATAGCATTCCAACTTAAGGTTGCGAATTCGGTATGTAAAAGCTGCTCCAAGGACAATTGGTGAATTGGAACGGGTCAGCCAGCTGTCAAGTAATTATTTTGTGTCGAGCATGTCATCTGCTGCAAGTCAAAAGATATTTGTTGGATCCAAAGTTGAAAACATTACATGTCAATGTCAATAGTCAGTCGGCAGAGTCATTTGTCACGTGGCCAGTAGTGCTGCCTGATTGTTTCATGGCAACTGGCCACTCATCTGCTTTGCGCCATTTGGAGTGGTGTGGTGATTTGAGATTCCGATTGAACAGGTCAGGGCCAAATGTGTTTTGATGATTGCTTGAGCTTTCTGCCATTTGTAAATGATTCATTTCCTGGAAAATTCATGTTGCATTGGCATGCCCTGCAGGGCAGCCCAGCAAGCAGCTTGGCTTCAAACACTGGCTACGTTACAATCTAAGTGCAAATGTCCAATCTAATGTCTTGAACCCTGCAAGTGTCAGCATGTTGACCTTTTGCAGTTGGTGTCACGGTGTAGTCGTTTGTCCTATATTTGATAGCATGTTGCAAGCAGAAGCTGTTAACTCAGGCTATTTTCCTGTTCCATTGCTTGGACCAAGAGGAAGCCGAAGAACTTGTGCACATTGGCTCATATAATCTCTCAAGTTTCACTGCTTCTGTGCCAACAAGTTGGGGGTTGCCCACATTGGCTTAGGCATGTTTTACAAATCCAATGCTTGCCGTTTGACAACTTAGGCAGCACGCACTCCAGAAGGAGCAGGAGAACAAGATCGAGAGCATTGATGCCTACATCATCCAGGGAGTCAGGAATGCTGTCGAGTTGTGCCTCGTCAAGTGTCCATATTTGTGTGGCAGGGCAATATACTAGTAGCTATCCGTGGCACGATTTCAGCCAATTGAATCATCCGATATTTTTTCAAAAAAAGAGGCATCTTTCTGTCATACACGTGAACATTTTGTTGCAGTTGAGCTTGAAGTTCAGGCGCAACGCTGCAGCAGGCTTTCCTCGTTATGAGTGAGCTTTGGCAAAACCTAGTAAATGTTCAAAGACGAATACTGACACTTGTGAGCATGGCTTGCTTACTACAGAATTAAAATGTTTCAATGACAGACTAATTTCGATTTTTCTAGCAACTGCTAACCAAAATCTTCAATCAAAGTCAAGCTGGGAGCATCGTCACTGACATTCTGCTTGCAGTCTTTAGGAAAAGTCGCACCATGAATGTGGTTGGCCGAAACGTGTGGTGATCCTTGGGTTTGGCAGAAGCCCCTCTGCCATCCAGAAGCACAGCCGCAAAGCAACTTGCCAGCATTGTCTTTGTGTGTGTGTGAGTGTGGGCATGTGGTTTTTATTGGGACAGTCAGGCTTCATGAATCATGAGTCTACAAGCTTCCCTCGAAAGAGGTCCTCCAGTTGTATAAAGGGGGCCTGGACTTACTGTATTTTGGATCTCTGGCAGCAAGCCCAAAATCAAGCTGGATATGGAGACTGCTTTTTGTTTCAAGACTCGGTTTCAGAGGAAATTGTGTTGCCTTCTGCGTCAACTTGGCACCTGTGTGGACAACTGAGATCCCCTTCAAGGGGCAAACGATCACTGGATTGTGGCATTTTGCATCAGCTCTTGGGCGCAGAAAATCCCAGTTTGATCTTCGAAACCTTCTGCCCTGGGAGACTCTTGACTGGAGCCATTCATGGGGGTCAGGTGATCTATCTAGCTAGATATCTTTATATCTTTATATATATATATATCTATCTATCTATCCATCTATCTATCTCTCTCTCTCTCTATCCATGTTTTTATCTATCTATCTAGCTATCTATCTACCTATCTACCTATCAATCTATCTAGTTATCTAGCTATCCATCTATTTATCTATCTATCTATCTAACTATCTAACCTATCGATTCATCTGCTGATAATTGTTTTTAGGTATGGTTGTGTCACCTCAGTCACTGTGTCATTGTGCTGTCATGAATGACTTACAGAATTCAATCATCTATGCTGTCACCTTATGAGTCAAGTTATTTGACTCACTAAGGGTGCCACCGCAGAAATCACCCCACTCGGGGCTCACGAGGACGACTCAGTTGGAGGCTGGGAAAATCTTGCTGGATGTTGTCAACAGTGCAAAACGAATTGTGTATTCACTCTCCTTCCCACCTAAACTCATTATCATTAATTATTATTATGCATGGCATGGGGCCCAAAGCCCAGGTCTTCAGTCACGATGCAGCTGAAAAGCTTCTCCTGGCCATACTTCAGTCGCCAGCAGAGATCATCGAGCAGCTTGGCCAAACAAGCCAAGTGTAAAGTCTGAATCTTTGTGTGTGAAACATTTACCATGTGTTGTTGCAAATTGTGTTGCACAAGCCGGCGACACATGAGAACATGGCTGATGCTAATTTGTCAAGGGTTGCCCTGAAATCTTTTACCTAAGGATCTTTTGCACAGCTGGTTTTCACAGAACACCAGCTTTCACTTTGCTGTTGTGGGCTCTGCTTCGTTCGTGGGGAGTGGATGCTGTGGTGATCCTTCAAAGCCTGTCAGCATCATGGCCAGACGATATTTTCTTGGCTAGCCGATTCCTTGATGGTGATCCAAGGGTGCCACTTGTCTGCAAATAGATTGAATCCCTTCAGAAGTTGAACTTTGGTGATAGACGAATTAGTCAAGCTATGCTTGGGGGCCCCTGGAAATCAAAATTGATGCCGATGTGTTTGCCACTTGCGGCTTGGTGCCAAGACTCTTTCATCTGGCAATTGCTCATGCCATGCAGTTTGAAACATCAAACTTCTTGCCGTTGCCATGGTTTACCAAGCAAAGATAGTATTTAGCAATCGTTGGTTCATATTTGTTCCTTTGTTCCCGAACTAAGGAAATCTCAGGTGGACTTTTTGGATGACACCTTCGACCTGGGACGGTGGAACGCACTTGTCAACGCAACACTATTCAGCTGGTGCCGATGCAAGCACGTGTTGCCAGACACCATTGGTGGTTCTGTCGCCTGGGTCACGGAAGAGATCGTAGGGCATGGGGCAGTTCTGACGATGGCTACCCCGCTGCCATCAATGGTTCCCGGCGTGGGTCCACCTGTGGAACCAGTGGCGAGTGCTGGTCCTGTGGAACCGGTGGCGACTGGTGGTCCACCACCACCACCACCACCACCACCACCACCACCACCACCACCACCAC